>LQNS02278174.1:26852634-26923103 GCA_001587735.2 Parhyale hawaiensis | reverse complement strand
GTTGTTCTTCGAGCTTTATGCTTGAGTTTTTGACCGTTGTGTCGCAAGCGATCATTGGAGTCTCTTTCAAAGAGTCCCGTTATAGGTACGTCGTTGAAGCCATTCAAGTACTTGAATGCTTATGGCCATGCACAGTGCCGACCGGCATCCACTAGAGCTCTATTATGGCTATTAATATCATTACTAACTTATTTTCATTATTAATAAACTATAGGGAGTGTATTGCTCTGAATGAAGCTCACTCGCGCAAGGCCTGGATGAAGCTGTAACTGTAGCTCATCTTACGCCTTTTCGAATTTCTCCTTTCCCCTTTATGCCCAGACTCGTTTGATTACCCAAGACACTTGCGTGAAAATTTCGCGGAGGTGCGGGCCTTTGGCAGCAATTTCTCATTTTCATTTACTTCGCCGTGCAGCTTTTTTTGCAGGCATTACTGCCAGTAGTTATGAGTTTCACAGCCAGCGCCCCTTACGGTTATGAGAATGATGACATTATTTGGTTGTCCTGACGGACTAAACTCTGCTTATAAGCCTTTTTGGTGAAAGGGAGCGCAGCTTCTGGTTCAGTTTTTTCTGAAACGATGACGACTAAAGGCCCTCTGGCTACAAGTTTTTCAAGAACTTGCCCCTCCAAAACAAGCCTTGCAAAAACGGGTCATTCGAAAACAGCAATTACAAAATGAGTCCCGAACAAAACGGGCTCTTCAAAAACGAGAATTACAAGACGAGCCGATCAAAAACGGGTCCTCCAAAATTGGGTCTTACAGAACAAACCTTACAAAAAACGACTCTCCAAAACGGGCGTTGCATTACGAGCCCTACAAGAACTGGCCTTTCAATTCAAGAACGGACAATCAAAGAAGAGCGTACATGACAAGGTGTTAAGCATAAAAGTTACTATGATGAGACCGCACCCTGCTACATGGTCTGTCTAGTTCAATAGCGAGGCGCTACTAGCGTCATGTCGCACTTAACCCACCAAATATTATAATATTGTGATATAACAGCATACTATAAGCGCACAAGCTCTCCTTTTATTTTCCTGCGTATCACTATCAAAATGCCAAAAGGCTTGACTGATATTAATTGATATAACTATAAAGATGACAAAAGTCATAAATTTCTGCTGTTTATCCAAACCCATGATTCAAATGCACGCTTTTCTTGAATGAAACACGTTTTTCTTGAAGAACGTTCTTTCCCCATCTGCTGAATATTTCTATGAAAATTCCAAACGAAATCAGTAAACCCGATAGCATAAACCTGTAAATGTGAAATAAGAAAATGGTAAGTTAATCATCTACTTCATCTACACCCTACAGGGATGCCTTCTCTGGGTCAACCTTTAAGTTTTAGATTCTGTTGCTATTGGAGATACTTTGTAGTGACATCTAACTAGTCTAATCCATTTTCTAAACACTAAACATAGAGTAATCATCCGGTCTTACACAAAAATTTTCTAAATACAATATTCACGTGCCTCTCTTCTTAACAATCGCACATAGTGGAACAATAATTGCCACGCGTTCTGCGCAATTGTGAATTATTTTACTAGAAAATTAACACTTTTGAATCATGTAGGAATTATAATACAACGACTGTATAACTTTCTTCTTAACTAAACGTTATTGCAAGCAAGTTCAGTACCCCCCCACTCATCGCAATGACTGGCCCTATAGGCAATGTGTCACGGCCTATACCTATATTAGTATTACATAATGCGCTGGCCGGCGTTTTCGATGGAACACTGGAATTTTTATCATATCTGGCATCGTAGAAGCGCCCCCCTGACAAATGCCGGTCACGTGGCTGGAATTCTCCAGAGCTAAGCGTTACTGCAGCACTTGCTGTTCACCTGCCTTTGAGCTCCCATCAGTTCGTCGTTAATATGAGACTTTATTAGCTAAACGATGTCTTGCATTATATCACGAATCTGACAGCCTTTTTTTTCGACTCAGCATCAGAATAACGTAAGTTAATTGTTGTGTTCTTTTCTATCACGGATCGCTTATCCTTTCTTTCTAAATCAACATAAGAATAACGCTCCATAAGCTATGGTTTCCTCTATACTTTCTTTCGCTAACCATTCTCTAATCCCTTCCAACTCTTCACTAGAGCCACTATTTATAGCCTACTGCCCTCAATATTTTCTCGATTAACTTCTTTTTCTTTTCACTGTAGAGTTTCTGACAAACAGGTTTGTATTTTCAAATTATTTCATAAACATTACATGAAAGGTTACTTTGAGACAAACATTTTTACATTAGCTTATTTATTAAATAAGGATCTCAACAGCAATATGTCAGAGTGCCTTGCTCAGAAATATTATGCAACAGTTAAAAAAACAGAAAAACTTTACTTTGTTCGTCACACGCAGCACCGACCAGTCTTTTTAGCATTTATTTCTTTCCTTATTATATACTAATCAGATAACTTATATATATCTTCTCTTATTACCTATAGTTATGAGCATTGCTGTCTTTTCTAGTGCGTTCGCAGTGAAGGTCATGTTAAAAGTTATGTTACGGTGATATTGTAGAAACTGAGTTGGCAGGTAGACTGTAAAGGGATATTTAAAATTTTTAATTTCTAAGCGTATGAAGCGACTGTTCAAAATGACGGTTTTTTTCTACTGAGTTAAATATGCAATAATCTCTTTTTATTTTGCGGATATTCACGCATGCTTGACCTCGAATGATTGATTTCCAGTGATTATTTTTTTTAGATAAGCAAAGCGCTGAACAAATAAATGGCCAACTCTGCGCTTGTAAACTTTTTGATTAGTGATGGATCATATAATTCTGCCTAATTCAACAAAAGCCCAGCCAACTGAGAAGGGAAATTCAAAATAGTGCAGCGAGCTGAATTTAATAGTCGACTCAGGCTGGAGCTAACGGTTCGCATGCAGCACGCTCATTTTGAGTTTTTTTTTAGCTTCGGCACTGTAAGTAGCCTAGTGGGCTGTGGCTCCTCTTCAGCGCCGTGTGTAGTATCGAATTCACAGTTTCGTCAGTAGCTCAATTAGGCTTGCACTGTGTTCAAAGAGAGGAATCCATTTGAGAGCCTGTTAACAATTGCTACGGGCCGAGTGTCTGAGTGACCTTTCGATGCAATGAAAATGATCGCAAAATCGGAAAAACTGACTTAACTACCAAGCCAAAATTAATGTTTCGTCACCATGAAGGCAAATGTGCGCCACTGCTGAGTACCTTGCTAAAAAATTGAAATTGCTTCAGCGAAGAACACGCGACATACTAGGCCACCATAATGTATAGTGTTACAATTTAAGGCGTGGCACGAATGTGGAGATTAAAGTATCTAGTTCACGTAGTACTACAGAGCTAGTGAAAGTTACGTGGAGCGCGTGTAATGTTTCTTTCTCTCCATCATTAGCCACCCTCCACGGCACCGACTGTAGTCCTCTTTAAACGGTGGGTGGAATAATTATTATATGAAACCAGTGTTGTCTCGAGCGATTATCATTTAAAACAGCGCACTCTTTTCTCGGCCGACGCCCCTGCTAATACGCTAATTCATACACACAATCGAACCCGCAATTTATGCTAGTGATAAATTGAGAATAAGATTGAACACATTAATTTATAGCTATTATAAAAGTAAAACCTACTGTAAGTCAACAAATAACTTTTTTCAGTAGCTGCATTTTTCAGTAAAGTTGAAGAATAATCAAGATCTTATAACAATTCCAAAATTAATGGGTCAGCACCCCGTCATACGGCTGACTCACTATGCAGCAGCCAAATATCCCCTCGATCTGGAGTAGATTGCGGAGTAAAGTTTTCGTTATTGATAATTGCACGATAATTTCATCGCAAGCTTAAGTCATTGCGAGTTAAATTCATTACAAGGGCAATTCGTCGGTA
Source organism: Parhyale hawaiensis (assembly GCA_001587735.2). Lineage (NCBI taxonomy): Eukaryota > Metazoa > Arthropoda > Malacostraca > Amphipoda > Hyalidae > Parhyale > Parhyale hawaiensis. The sequence goes on along the minus strand of LQNS02278174.1, from coordinate 26,919,220 downwards.
GGTAAACTTACTGCAGGATAAATTCATGGCAAGGCAATTCCTCTCCAGGTAAATTCGTAGCACGGCAAATTCATCCCAAATCAAATTCGAATTCTATCAAATAATTACCGGATAAATTCATAGTTAGGCAAATTTACTGGCCCGTAGATTCATCGTCTTGTAATATCACGGGCTGATAAATTCAACGACTTCTAAATTCATCGCAAGACACATCCATTGCCAGGGAAAACTAACTGCGGGTAAAATCGTCGCCTGGTATCGTAAATTCATGACCCGGTAAGTTTCAGTAGCTTATAAGTTCATCGACCGTAAAATTCAGCGACTGCTACACTACATTCATTGTCTGGCAGTTGCCTACCTAACTAGATGAATACATGTAATAGCTAGAACGCCTCGTGGCCTAAGACAATCTGCCGCGGTGGAGGCAAATTCAACGCCGTGCAATTCACATAACTGTCGTGCATGCCCGTTGATTAGTTTAAAACTTTCTTGTTTCTTATGTGGAACATTGCACGTACGTAGAGTAGGAGGGTTAGCAAGCAGGTATAGGAAAAGTCACCTTGGTTGTACAGTGTATACCCGAACTGAACACCCACATGCACTGGTTTGTGTCTCAGGTAACTGCCGACTTGGGCCCGGTAGAGTATGGCTGCAGTCGACTACAGACTGCCCGGGCTATAGTGTCATACTAGAGGAGTGCCCGATAAATAACTGCGTCCCCCCACCTCCCACGACCTTGCTGTTACCCATGCAGCTGTGTAAGGACTCTACTGTCGTATAGGATGAACAGCGTGCGGGAAAAGGCACGCCGGAGTTGGGTGTTGTGTAATGGCAGTCTAGAACTTTAACTATCGGCTACATGACAATGCGACGCTGGCGTTTAGTGTTAGAGGGTAAATTAATTTTCAAGTAATGCGTATGTATTTTTTTACCACAATATTAAATGAAATACATTACTTCTAGAAAAATTAGACTCCCAATACCAAACCGTCGCCTCCCTCTAGCCCCTTCTTTCGCCTCATCATCCCCTATAGGACTTGACTTCTGGCTTAATTTATCACCCCCTTAGGACTTTCCAGAGCACATCCCCTACCCATCCCGGGGGGCGACAACACCCACTTTGGGAAAGATTAAATTGAAACTTCAAGCAATAACGGGGTTAGTCCACTTGCTAATTTAGCCAGTTAATAGAGAAGAATAACAAACTGAAGTCTATGTGTATGTGTTCCCTTCGCACTGCACATCGAAGTTACCGTATAAAGTTCATTAACTTTATAATTAAACAGTACGTAGTGTCGATTACTGCATTCTTACCATTTCCGTTGCTTGGAATAAAAATATCCTTTCAAAACAAACTTGAAAGTTTTCTTTGTTATTCGGATGAGCTATATCAGCTAGAATGCCATCGACAATAAACTCATTAATTCATTCACGCTGACATTTTAGTTGGAGCCAGCAGGTCTGCATGCCAAAAATAGAACCCTTTTATCTGCATCCTAACGCGTCCTTTTTTTCACTGTAACCATTAGCAAAGTCGCATCTATTACTAGTTTACTTTCTAACAAGAGTTGGAATGAAAATTCGCCTGTCGTTGGGGTTACCATAATACAAACGCGAGAGGGATTATGTTCTCCAAAGCCAAGGTTTTACTGGCAATTTCGAGCTTAAAGTCAAAACACGCATCGTTCTTCGTGTCTGTAAGGAATTACGCTTCTGGAGCATTGCGCTCGCGACAGTTTAATTAATTTAACTGTCCACTTGCGTTTGTAGTTTTATTGTTCCTTTGTCGACTGATACAAGCCGCGGGCAGTTCGAACAGACACATACGGTGCGGGAGTGTATGTGTCGAGTATATAGCATACTAATGCCCTTGTGGTAAGCAAACTTAATAAATACTCTACGCTTCTATACATCTCTTGAGTATGTTGGTATAGCTGCTATATACAGTATATGATAAGAGCATAGCCTGATACACTATGCAAGTCTGCATGTTACAGAATGAAATTTCTGTGACGATAAGTATATCTTTACCAATAAATGGGTGGATTTAAACAGGAGTTTGATTAGAGTTAACTTTTAATAGATAAATCATAGCTTGCGGCAACAGAGAACTTACGTGTGACATGTCTTAACCGTACAATAGCGAGTGATATACTAGAATATCACTAGGATTATAGACGTATTCGTATACGTTATGCCAGTATGTGGCCACAGCATGTCTTACACTATTGAAAAAATAGACATATATGGTAGCTAGTCAACTGAGAGTTTACCGTTGACAAGTTCCATTGACAAAAACACAGAGAAAATAATACGCTATAGAAGTACGTCCACAAGTGTGAGCTGTCCCACGCTAACTTCAGTCAAAAATTGCATTTTGTAAATCAGTACATTTGCAGATTATCCGCAATATGAGAGCGTATCAAAACCATAGATATATTCACTATACAATAATTTCCCAAGAATGCAAATACACTTGAAAGTTCTACACACAGTTAATTTAGTTACTCACATGAGTCACTGGCAGAAAAGCACGTCGCCCGAAAAGAGCTTTGGCATTTACAGCACGTGTCCCAGCTACTGCTTATTTTTATTGTTGCTGAAGATGGACCGAATGCCCGAAAACATTCACTTCTATGAAAAATATTATCTGGCGTTATACTTTCAGCCGTTTTTCCTATATTCTGACACTGAAGGGCTGGTAAGCAAGCACTGTTTTGGATTAAATGACTCAAAAGCAGTTCGTCATACTGTATGGAGTTATATGACAATCTGCCCCATGTTTGCTTCAGCTACTGAAACACTTGGAACATATACTGCAAAGTCGGTTGCTTCCCATACTCAACCATTTCTATTCCTGGTACCCCTAGAAAATTTTCAATGTGTTCTCATATCCCTAACATAATATATAACTGATAGTAAGAATGAGACTGCGTGCCAAGCTGATGTGTTGAAGGTGCCAGGGTCGAGCGCTGAGCCATGTGAGAGATCTTTGTGACGCCCGTGCGGGGGTCGTTGAACCTCCCATCATTGGCGCCATCTTTCAGAGCAACCCGTGATCGACTGCAGCCGTGCTTACTCATCTGGGGCCAGTTGGCCTAAATCTGCAGCACGAACCAGTGCGTGTGGGTTTCTCAGTAGAGGGAGCGGTCAAGTTGGCTTTACCTTTTTATAGCAGCATATTCATTTAAGGTCGTTTTTGGAATGGTATTAAAATAATCCAAGATTTTGCATCCACTAAAAGGTCACAGCGAACTCTCGGTCGGGAGCCTCTGCTGCAGACAGAACAGTACGCAGGTGACACAATCTTCCTGCATAACAAAGTTGCACGCGTCAATTTATCTTAACAAAGTTGGGGCGCTCGGGAGCGTCTTGTTATTATGACGAGATTATTTCGTTCTGCTGAGAAATTTTATTACGTACGTAGGCTCTTGGCCGTTACTATATTTTAGCACTGCAACTAATGTACATATCTGAACTTTCGTGCGATTTTTATTTTTCAATTTTTTTATGCAAATACTTTTAGGTTAAGTTGGCAACGACATGAACTTGTAAACACTGTCAACGTAAATAAAAACATAGTTTATGTAGGCCAACTAAAGCTCTTTCGATGGCATTGTATAACTAGTAGGCTAAGCATTATTTCTCCCCATTTACCGTTATGGGCTATATTTATAGTTTAGTTTTATCACATAGACGTTTGTAAACATGATTGTCACCAAATCACCAAAGTAGTTATTGTACAAATACTTATTAAATTATATCGCTAAGGAAGTTGATGCATGTTATCTTCCATTGCAAAATTATAAAAAACTGAAATTAAAAATAAAGAAAGGCTGGCACAAACTCTAAATGTCGAATATATGTAGTTTTTTACTTTTTAAAAAATTTCTGATGAAGAATGATTTTCGTTCCACGTAGAGCTTGAGTAACGACTTAGTATTAATTTTTCCATCTTGTAAATTTCGTGATTGCAGAGACAGGCGTTGATTCAAAGATGCAACAATTTATAGAGATTCGGACGCAAAATGACTCATGGTCATAGCAGACGAGACCATGAGGTCGCTAACTTAACTCAATATGCCATAGTAGAGATTAGCAGAGTAAGATCGGAGGCTATCATCCATGTCAGCGATCGTACTCGTAACTGCTTTAATCGCATTACATCATACGGAATCCCCATATGATTGGATATGGACCCATGTTTGATTAATTACCTCCATGTACCCATAGTAATCTTTTTGGTGGAATTTCTGCGACACCGAGTAGCGATTTATACATTGAGGAAGATTCGTAAATAAGTTCCCTCTCTCTGTTCTTACGGTACTTGGTTTTAGAATTTTCAAGTTGAATAAACTTGGAAAAGTTAACTAACTTGTAAGAGCGGCGAGAAATAATACGTGTCCCAAGAAGTATATTTCATTCGTGACAGCTTGCCACTGTTATATTGACATTGAGATTTTAATAATAAACCATATGGAAACTAGTTGTTTTTTGACAATTGTTGAATAAATGTAAAATATTAAAAAGGATCGGAACTATTAGAATTTCGACACAAAATTACAAATGTAGACAATTGAATTTGTCTAAATAATAACAACACAAAAGCTAAGTACTTATCACAAAGTTATAAAGAAGAACCTTGGGTTTGTGAATAAAACACATGTGCATATATGTTGTCTTTCACTGTTTTCAATTCAGATTTGCCTATGCATTTTTTCAAACAAGATAACGCAGCCGATAGAAGCAAGAAATAGTAGCTAAATGAATAAAACAACGGATAAAGCTGCGCTCAGCAAAATGTGTGGGAGCTTTGTTAATAGCGTAGGCTTGTAAAAACTCCTGACTGTTATTTATTCTACATCTTCTTAACGGTTTTGTACAGAACTGAGAACTGGTTTGATGAATTAATGTGCGCAGTGTATGCGCTTGACTATAATTTAAACGTCCATGAAAAAAAAGTTGGTGGAGTTCTTTAAAAAAACTCACTACTTACTAATTAAATTACGCCCTCTCACCTGCGTACTTTGATGGACGCGTTTTAGCGCTGTGTTTTATTTCCCTATTCATTTATGCATGCTGCGATACAGACGGCTCTGTGCTATATTTGGATATTACAAAATTCTTCAGTTATTTATGAACTTTTTCTTACTCTTATCTCTCAATTTTAGTTGCCTATAAAGCTTAGGTATGGAGCTCTAATGTTCACATTTTGTTGCTGAATGAAGGTAGCTAGTTTATCATTAAATTTATCTCTATATTTACCCCTCTACTAAGCTCTGTAGTTATTTTGAATCTATTACTACACCGAACGCAACATCTATCTCTAAAGTTAACATTGAACTGAATTCTGAGGCAAGTTTCTCTGTCTTTTGCTGCATTAATTTCAACTTTTGACTTTGTTCTTAATTATCTGTGACAATCTTCCTTGTTATATATGCTCTACATCAGGTTGTTTACATACATTTGCATTTATTAAAACCTTTAAAATAACATCTTTCTCACCATCTTTTACCCATTTTTCCTAAGTTTTACTGTGAATGTGTTCATCTGTTAAATGCAGTATTTACATAGGATTTTGTTGTGAACAGAATATGCCTTAAGCAAAGTCTACGTATTCCGACGCGAATTAATTATTAACTCTTTTAAAGTTACAGTTTGGAAAGAAAACAAAGTGCACATTCTTTAGCAAAGTAACAAAGATAAAATATTTATTGGAGTTTTTGCGGCCAGCGGCCTTGCGCCCATTTGTTGCACGCTGTACCGCCATCGGCCTCGAGACCCTTTCAGTCACTATCATGTAGAGCGATGTTATTTAGTTTTTCGGCCAGATCACATGGCCGAAAGCTCCCGCCACTGTTTTGTGACGAAATTATTGGGCGACTTACCTAAAAGGGATACAGGTCTTGGCCTAAAGATGGTAAAAATGCTTCTGGCTGCAAAGTTTTGGGAAAAGGGCTGCAGGACGAAATGAAAGGAATAAAAATTTACTGCCACATGACCTCGCTCGCCCAGCTTGAAACGAGCTCAACATATTCGGAAGAATTGCAGGAAGCCAAACTGCACAAGTTTACTTCAGGAGTATTGGTTGCTACAACCAGCAGCGTTTAGACAGATGTTTATCAGTGGCTAAATTGTTTCAGTTGACAACAGCGTAGCCCAGAGCAACGTACTTCAGGTCAGCGTTATACCCGCTGTAGGTGGGATAGAGAATGTCGATGTGACACTGAATCGGGCGTTCTATACCACTCAAACAGGCGAGCTCGTGCGGTGCTTGACGCGCTTACTCAGCTCTTGATGTCTGGAGAGCTATTGCGGGGGTACTGACCTAGACAGAAATGGGGAGGATCAGGGAGACGGGGATGCGCAGGTCGTTGCGTAAGAGTCGTCCGTCGATGGTGACATAACTCTTAACGATTTGTGACTGACTGCCTCCGGAGACTCCTCTGGGGCCAGTTGGCCTAGCTGTATCTGCAACCCGAACCAGTGGGCGTCGGTGCGGTCAAACTGACTTTACATTTACCTGCTCTGTGCGAATATACTGTATTTCCATATTTCTGCCAGTCCCAGTATCGTCGTTTTCTCGCGGGAAATCTTGCCCATTTATACGAAACATTCGGATATTTTGATGTATGGACGCAGAACAAAACATTATCCAGCAAACTGGTCTTTAGTGCAACAATTTTTGCATAAGGTGCATGGGAAGTCACATATGGGAGATTTTTCAACGCAAAACTCATAATCCAACTAAATGGCAGTTCCCTTTCATTTCAACTCTCTCGAAACGAATTATTTGTTGATCGTTCATTGAAGTAGAAGTTTTGCGTTGCAGCATTACACTTCATTACAGCATTTCCCCCGTCATAAGATCAGGCGCAAGTGGAAGTATTGCTGCCGCACGCCCGTAATTTAACTGTCGGCTAAGCACTTGGCAATTTTTGCATGGCGTTGGTCGGTCGAGAGCGGCAGGACGGACGTAAATCGCTGAGGTGCGATGGCTTCGTTTGACGTTCATCGGCAAACTTTGGTGCCGCTGGAGCTGACCTGTCGCGCGCCAACGAGCAGAGTTGCAATCGTTCGAGGGAGTCGTTTGCAATTGACATTCGTCACTCGACAGTACCTACCAAGCCAATTTCGATTTTCTAGATAAGGTTAAGAATTTCCGATTTTTACAAACGTCGAGCTTCGATCTAGGTAAGGGTTTCTGAATCTACTTTGAAACCGTCTACGCAATCGAAATAAAAAACGTATAGATTTTAGCTCCTGCATGTTATGATAGGGTTGATTTTTAAATGATCGATAAGAATCAGTTTCGCTGAGGTTTTGCTCAATCCGAGAAGAAATTGCGTAGACAGTCGTCAGGAAAAGAAAGAGAAATAAGTTAGAATTTTCAACATTCAGAGTTTGGATTATGATGCTTTTCTAGATAGTATATGCTTCAGTTTGGGATATCCCAAACTGTGATAAAATTGTATACTTTTTAGCTGCAACTGTCGACAGAACGAAATAAATAGTTGTAATGATTTATAGATTTTGCATATTACCAGTTAATTATTTATGTATATTAAAGTAAATTTCAATTGGGAGTGTCTAAATCAACTGACAGCGGTGTAAACATATAGTTCACCATTGAAAAAATGGGAAACGCGTTACTAGTGAATTTACAGATTCTGTAGAATTTAAATTTTCACTTGCTGCAGAGGATAACCTTCACTTGAAATTCTTTTCATGCAAGAAAAAATTATATTTTCGCGAAGCTATGCTTTCTACAGGATAAGAAGTCATGAGTTTTCAACATTTTGAGGTTTTTGGGCATATTGTAGGTGAGTCTTAAGGCAGAAGATACTGCTGCAATTTAAATTTTTCTTACCCTTAAAAGGAGCATATGTGCAGTTGAAGTTAGTTACCGAAGGTGTAAAAAACAATGAAGATAAGAATAACCATAGAAAGATTTCAAAGTATACAGATCAGGGATAATGGAATTAGATTAGATAAGATAGTTGGCAACAGACAACACAAGTCCCTTCACAGAGAGGATTCGAAGCCCTTGCTCCCTCCCAGTATCATTATTCACAGGCATCTTTAAGATAAAATATGGTGAACATTCTACATCTCGTGCATAGCGCTGAAGACCTGATAAAATGTGTGAGAAATGTGTGTTCAGTGGTGGTGGGCATAAGGCTACCTTATGCGCGTTCAAATCCAACAGGCAGTAATACCAACAGCCAAGCATAATATGTAGACGGTACAGGATGTCCTTGTTAACGAGCATACGAGTGTTTCTACTCTCACAGTCTCATAGGTCACACCTGTATATCAAACCTGTCTGCTTGGGGGTGGCAGTGGCGGTGGGAGGGACCTTGGTTATTGCGTATTGCTAAATTGCTCATTGGGTTGCTATTGTAATAAATGATCATTTGCAGCTTATCAGTGTTGATTGAGCACCGGGTTTTGCTTTTGACGACAGACTTAATTACCTATTCATCGGTTTTATAGTTAAATGAGAACTGATTAACTCCGCCAAGGAGGTTATGTTTTCGTCTAGTTTACCTGTTTGTTTGTCTGATGTAGCCTGGGTGAAACAAACCTATTAAGGGTTGAAGAAAATGGCTGGAATTACCATTTAGTTAATTCCTTCCATCTCACAAGACAATGCCCACCAATCAAAGAGTCAAGCAACTAAATGGCGTAATTAGATAGTTCCTTCCAGCCCAATACAAAATCAATTCAACGCACAAATGCCTTCAAATCTTATGTACTACATCCTCACAGGACACACTATCTTCGTTAGACGTTGAGCCAATTTTTTTTTTTTCACCAATGTCGCCTTTATTGAAACAACCGACATAAAGTTCAAAAGAAAAGGTACAGTCAACTTTGACTGCGGCCTCCACTGGGAAACTCACACGCACTGGTTCGTGCCGCAGACGTAGGCAAACTGGTCCCGGAGGAGTTAGCGCAGCTGACGACAGGTCGCTATGAACTGTGGCACCGAAACTGGTGGTTCAACTACCCGCCACCCCCTTCCCGAAGGTAGGTACCCCTACGATAGCTATGAGTACTGGCAGATTTGCTTATTCAGCGAGCCGAGGCTGTGACAAAGACTGCGCCTGGCATGGGGATCAATCACGGGACCTTCAGCACAACTGTGCAGCTCAATCACTCTGAAGTCCCATGGCCTCTGTTTCCACGACAGCTACTAAGAAAATTGTATTTGGTGTGTATGACGAAATATTTTTTGGTAACATAAATGGTAAATTATTCTTACAAATGAATGGAATAACCATGGGCTCACCCTTGGGTGAAGCTTATACTAATTTCTGCATGACATACTTGGAGGATGTAGCTTTGGCAATACCCAAAACCTCAAACAGATAGTTTACAATTGGTGCATGGACGACTGCGTCCCAGTAACTAGAGTCGTGAACTTCTAAGCTTGAAGGACTACCTATCATACATATGATGTAAGCATAAATCCAAAGTTATATGAAGTGACGTCCAAAGTAAAGAAATGAATCGCTAACACAAATGTTGTCATGCAAGGAAATTGAATTTTACAATTCAGCTATGGCAACAAAAGAATGAAACGCTATGTATGCTGCAAAAACATAGGATTTAAGCTTCACTGTTTCTGTTCTACGTTAATTGGTTCCAATCCGTATAGATTAATAATTATTGATCTGCAATGCGTTAAGTTGCAGTGAATTACAAGGACTGCAGTTGGTTAGATAAAACTCTCAGATTAGACAAGGTGTATATGTTTAGACAATGTGCATTGTAAGGCTAGATGACTCGAAATAGGTAATACGAGGTGTGTGCGAAGAGACGATAATAATAATCTGATGATTTGTTTTTATATGGATGTTTATATCGAGCTTGCTCTAGGTCAGACGAAGTGTGTGAGGTTGGATAAAGTGCATAAAGTTCGACCAGATGCATTAAGTGGAACCGATGAGCCAAATCAGTGTGTGGTGCCATGACCGCGACTATATATAATTTGACCGTACACTACAACACACATCATGAGCTCTATGGTTTGACGTATTTGTACAAAACGCTCAAACAGAAACGTAAAATCTTTGTGAATTCTAATTCGCTCGCTACTTGGAGAGGTAGCCAAAAGATTACCACTGGCGGCTACTGTAGCCGCTTGAAACTGCTTCAGCATTTCGGAACAGCTTAGTGCCGGTACGGTTTCGTTCACAATCGGCGTTCGTAAGCAGGGTACTGGCTCTTTTTAAAGATTGCTCCGACCGGGCAAAACTTCGACGACTTCGTACAATGAAGTGCGAAAAGATAGGAGCGAGCTCCAAGTAGCTGGGACATGCGGGGATTTGCCAGAACCAAAGCATTGCCCGTTAGTGATATTGTAGACTTATATCGTGCAAACGAAGCATTGTGATACAGAGTGTATAATAAGTTCGAGTTAGAAAGCAAATTAAATCTATGACCTGCTAGTAGTAGCAGCAGCAGCAGCAGCTTGAAAATTATAATTTGACTATTGTTCTTCCTTGCTGAGATGGTACCCAACGTATCCAACGTATCCCATTTTCCCCCTATCTAATACTGAAAATGTAATGGTCTTACTAACACAGGAATGAAGGAAGAAATGTAGGGAAGGCAAGTAGAATTATAGTAAATTATAGAATATGATATATACATACCTATACATCAAAGCTTTCAGGCAAAATGCTGAGCTTGCATTTGAGAAACTTCCTGAAGAGGAAAAAAAAAAAACAGAGAAGACAACGGGGGTTGTCTGAAGTACTAATTTTCTACTATTTTGGAAAGATTTTTGTTTGCATATGACTTTCCCGGAAGATGAAAGTTTGTTTCTGTATCACTTGAGAGTGTTTCATGCAAAAATAATGTTGAAAGAGTTTAATTCACGGGTGCCAAAAAACGAATCTTAGGTAAGATGTTTTCCACAAGGACTAATAAAAATTTTTCTTTTATTACCTCACATAATTGCATGATCTGTCAATTAAAACATCGTTAATATAAAATAGCAAGCGCCGTCAATCGCACTTTAGTGAGCCGTCACCCGTTACCTCTGTCATTAGTCAACAATTGAGGTAGAAAAATATCTAACTAAGATAAATTTTGCACTGCAGATCCGCTATTGCACCAAACCTTCGAATCTTCTAGCTTAATTGCAGCAGAATTTACTACAACCCAGTTAATTGTTATTTAATACTTATATTAAATAGGGGAACCACAAGGGGGAAGAAACATTCTAAAATAACGTGTAATTTATGCCAATTGCAGAATTTGTTGATTCTGTGTGTACCACAAACACACCTTCGCACACGCACTAGCAGCACACTCTTCTGAGTGTACTCCAACGCTAATGGGGCAGGTGCATCAATAAGTTGATGGAATTTGCTGCCATACATGCAGTAGGTACTAATTGGTGAGTTACGTGATAGAGTCAGTTGACAGCCCTTCAAAGTCAGTGTAGTTAGCTTATTGTGCCTCCTCGTCCTCCTAATTGCGTTGCGTCTCGTCACCCAAGAACGAGCGCACAACATTTGTTTCCGTGTAATTTTGGTCGTTGCAGAAGCATTTCAATGTGGACAACCACACACACGGAGAGTTATAAGGAGCCATGTAGTACTTTGCATTTATCAATTAAATATATCAACTAGAACGCCTCGGTGGCGTAAGACCATCACCCGCCGTAGGGGGCAAATTCAACGAAGTCATTTTCGATGAACTAGGCTATGGCACAGCCGCATTCTTTCCATGGATTAGCTCTTCAATAATAACTTAGGAAAAAAATAGAACGCCCAGCTCCAGACGATTTGCCGCGCTGGAGGCAAATTCGCCCGGCGGAGGAAAATTCAACACCGTCAGTTTTATGGTCAGCGAGGTCTGGTTTCTTGGCATGGGTCACGTCTAGGTGAACCCAACAAACTCCCTACAAAAAATTATGAAGATGCTCAACTCCTTCGACCACCTATTGGGTGGACAGACAGGTATGCAACTATATATATATATATATTTACTTAAATCTTCAACGAAAACATTATCACTTCTCTCACTTTGTGCGCGGGTGATAATAATTAACAGTGTATTGCTACAGCTCTGAGTTGTGTTATTTATTACAATACGCTTGGACGACTAAAACTCATTGTGCCATGTCGCAGTGCGACATTTTCTGCTGTAGACAGAGTTTTAGCATCGCTCCAACGCAACCTGATGCAACAGAAGAGAGCATCGTTCCCGCTCCTCTCTAGGAATGGGCCTGTTGGTTCGTCCACTGCCGCCTATCTAGTCTAGAATAGTGAAATGATAAGCCCAATAGTGCAGCAAGCCTCTAGAGCAAAGATTTTATTACTTTGGCGATATTTATGGCGATGCTGCACTATAGTTGCATTAGCCTACTTGCATACAAACTTTAATGAGCCCGTTATTACGATTTCACAGGACAAATTACTGCTGGGCAAGGCAAGCATATGTTGTATACTCTCTACATACTTATTAATTCTCATTACAATCATACCGCACCGGCACAACCTGTGCTATACCATGAAATGTGCTTTATATAATATCGATCTGCGGTTTGCTGCGCTATATTTCTCCACAATCGTATTATATTCTTTCGTGGTCACGACACGGTTGCGGTGTAAATATATGGTGCATGCATGCACCATATATTTACCATAACTACTGCATGCTGCACTATATTTCTTGCAACATTTCCTACAACTGCACCACCTGCACTGAATGCAGCTTCAACACTACAACGCCTCGTGGCGTAAGACCATCACCCGCGGTGAGGGCAGATTCAACGCTGTCATTTTTGATGGCCAGCCAATTCTATTTTTTGGTATTTTTCGAATCTGAGTCAACCCACCTGACTGCCTGAAAAAATTGTTATTATGACTCAACCCCTTCTGCCTCTTTTTGAGAGGACAGAACAAAATTCAATGCCATCATTTTTTACGGCCAGATTGCTCTAGAGTTTTGGTATTTTTCACATCTAGGTTAATGCACCTGACTCCCTGCAAAGAAAATTGTGGACATTGCTCAAATCCTTCTTCCTGTTTTCGGGTGGACAGACAAATATATATACAAATATATACTTATATTTTCAACGAAAACATTATCACCTCTCTCACTTCGTTCGCCGGTAATAATAACTGCCATATGCTGCACTATGTCCACCACCACGACCACCACCGAATATCTACTGCACAATTCTTGTACAATGCATTGCTCCAGCATAATTACCATGCTCTGCACCATGTTTCACAACACTCGCATCACATTCACTGCAGGCTACACTACACTATTACTTTATTACTCTCCATCCCTGCGGTATCGGAGCTGCATTATAAGCTGCCCCACAACCTCTCGAGCTCTCGTCCGTTACACTCTCCAGCTAATTGGATAGCGACCTGCACTTTGTCTCTAAGCAAATTACACCGCACATACTCCTGTGTGTTTTTCTGCTCTGGTATTGAACGGCGTGTAGAGAATTATCGAATTAATGTGAATATATAGTAGAACAGCTGGTACCTGGAATAATGCAATAGCATAATAGTTCCCTTCTGGATCTATGCCTGGACACGCATCATTCATGGAAAATATTTTTCCCTAGAAAACCAGCCGTCAAAATTGACGGTAACACGTGCGCACCGTCCCTCATTCTGTGTACAAACATATGACAGTGAACGTTGTAGGATGGATTCATCGAATGTGCCAACATAATTTTCTATTTAATAACAAATAAAGAGCAGGTGCAGTCAGCTCCCCTTCAGCACAAAAGTCCCGACTTCACTATCCTTGTGAAAATTAAGTCCAGCGTGACATTCCTATTCGTTCTGAAACAATAATGTAAAACTTAAAGCTCAGGACAGAACAGTTATTAACTTGCTGCTAGATCTCTGATATAAACTAGAAAGAAATATTGAGTTCATTTATGCCAATAGATAACTGAAAAGTCTAGCTGCAAATCTTGAAGGGAACTGTGAGCAAACAATGCGTTTACAGTGATGACGGTTAGCCGAAGAGAGACGATGAACAACACGTACAACTATTAGGTGTCAATGTCAATTAAATAAAGAAGGTTTAATAGGAGGACGTAGCAACGGCTACGTAAATCGGAAGCTGAAGCCTAGGCTATGGCAAGGCTGAAGCTTGGCTGACTCTCTGATTGGCTGCACCAATGGCTAGGAGCCTGAGATTGATGAGAAGGGAACGCCATCGAAGAAAATCCTTGTCCAGTACGGTGAACTGCGTCTGTATTCCTTCCTTCCAATAAATCTCGTTGAGTTGAAGTCCTTTCCAATCAAATCCATACTACGGTTGTCATTCGAAATTTTAAGCGTTTATAGTTACTGCTCCAACATTTCTTGAGTAAACTTTGGCCCATGGCTCGAATAAAAGAATCAGCACGGGCTGGCTCTATTTACATTTACGCCTTCAAAAACAGGGCGGCTACGAAACTGCATTGCTAGTAGCCATACTATTTCGTAGCCGCCCTATTTTTGAAGGCTTAAATGTATATAGAGCGACCCCGTGCTAATTCTTTTTCTCCAGCTTTGGGCCAAAGGTTACCCAAGAAATATTGGAGCACTGACTATAATAATCTCAGCTACCTCTCAAGAGTCGCATGTTGTGGTTCGTCACTTGTGAGCTCCAACTGCCCCGTGCATGTACTTTGAAAAACATACGAACGTCATTTACACTGCACATGTGGCTGTAAGGGCATCCAGAGCTCGTGCGCGTGGTATACATTCCTCCAGAACGTCATACAATGCAGCGAGAGCCTTAGTCATGGCAGATAATGTATGTACGTATATATGAAAGAGTGGGTAATGGATCCTCACCGAATCTCGCTCAAGTGTGCCCCTAATATACTACATCCGAGGGTGGGGCACAGGAATATACAGAATTATATGAGAGTGCCCTCGTTATTAAAAATGACAGCAAGAAACTTGTGATGATCCTTCTTCATTGATCTTACTTTCGTGACTAATATGCTTCTGAAGGATACATGCAACGGCCAACACAAATTCTCATAAGAGATGAGCACTCTCTGTTTCAATTCATTTGAGCAGTACATTCCATTCTGCCCTTAGATGACATACGGAAAAATCAGTTTATATTAAAATGCAATGAAGCATCACTGAATTTAATTGAATTTCCCGCCGCATATCCAGTATACGCTATGATACAACTTTAGTACATCGAAGAATTTTGCTCTCAAGTGATAACAGTTTCGTCTAAGCAATAAAGCAAAATGAAAATTAGTGTTGCGTTTACTGCACCTAAAAAATTGTTTCTCCTGTGCTTCGTTGATCATCTACTAAATTTATTTGTCGTAATCTGAGAACGAATATAGTTTCGATGTCTGGAGAAAGTAATAACTCAGACTTCATGAGAGCGCTAAGAGAAGCTGTAAATTATTCAGTTTTTGAATTTCATCGTTGGCTGAACAAGAAGTGCATGCAATTAAAAGGACAAGGCCACCTGGTCTTCTTCTACCACCTGGTCTAATTTTCGCTTATCGATCTCCATCAAAAATGTTAACATAATTACAAAATCTGTAAATGTTTAAACATATTAAACAATATAATATACACCGTCTTGTGTTTATATATGCAGATGCTTATTAATAATGGCTCTACAAATAGTTCCTATATGTTCCGCCAATATTTAAAGAAGGTAAATAAGAAGTGACTAAAAGTTCAAAATGAAATGCAATATTCTATATCCGCAACTATAACCAAATGTCGAAGACCAACAAAGAAGATGAAAAAGTACCACAAAACCTAATAAGAGAAAATGTGGAACCTATATCACGAAATGATCAGATTATTTTTACTACCGCAATCAAACATTCAAACAATAACCCGACCAGACCAACTGACCCGCTACGTCAGACCCATGTACTGTACTTTACGAATTCACCTGCAACAAAGAAGGTTGAAGGCATCTACTAAACGAAAAGTATATTGGTGTGACAACCACAACTCTCCACCGTAGACTAAATTTACACTTAAAATCTAGAGCTCCTAAGAAACACGCAGAAAGGCAACATCACCGGACGTTATCTAGAAACGACTTCGTCGAGGATAGGGAGATTTTTCGTAAAATTCGTGACAGCAATAGTAGAAGCTCTTGTTATCTCAGAGCAAGCCGCTACTATTAACCTGCTAGACACAAACTTCACAGAAAGTCTGAACTTATTTAACTGAAAATTTAACAGGGAATGCAACATACTATAGTAACTATTAGTCAATTGGTAATTTTGACTCGATTAATCAATATATGTTTACTCCCTGAAGAGGAATGCCAAAGCATTCGAAACTTTGGCACGACTTCATTTCTAAATACTGTCGAAGGTTTGATGCGGTGATTCTTTGAGGCATCTTGACAAATCTATGCGTAGTGCAGGAGCAAATCATCCGTAAAATAGCAAAGACGAATGAAAAACTAACAGCAAATATTTCGAGGGCTTCAGTGAAACTTGTATCAATGTATATCTATATATTGTGTACAGTAGATGGTTTACGGGATCGAAACCGGGACCTATATATAGCGAAGCGCGTTCGCAAGGCCAGCGTAGACGGACGCCGCTAAAGGACAAGCATGCAGCACACGACGTACTGCATGCTTGTATTGGACATTCTAGGTGCGAGTGTGACTATTAAGCTGTGACATATTGGGCAATAATTATTTCGTGAAGAATGCGAGCTTCCATATTAAGAGATAAGCACTGTAATTTAAACTCTCACTGTAGTGGAGCGGGACAGGCTACAGTACTTCTCGTACTGCCTTGCCCTTATGCTTCGTCAGCGATGGCCTCGCTGTGCATAAGGTCCCGGGATCGATCCCACGGCCCACCTGCTGTATTTATCTAACTCGAAAAAAATGGTCAGACTGGGAGTTTCATTCCTGGATATTTCCAGGCGCGAGTGGGATTATTTTTTAATCTATGATATAGGCTACATTGTATGTATGCAAATATATTTATTCACATGTGTATATACATAAACGAGAGTCAGCCTAACCAATGTATTTTTTTTATCGAAGCATCCTTGGAAATATTTCCGTAATGTAATACGAGTTCGACTGAAGTAATTTGGGAGCAATTAAAAATATGACCCCTGTGCAACTAAGTGACAAAGGCACGAATGGAATTATTTTTAGATGATTTCATATATGCTAAGATTTTGCTTTTTCTTTCATGTACATAGAAAGTTTTCTCTCTTCTCACATGTTGTAAAAGTGGGCTGTGGTGGGCTGGGTTATCATGGGGTCAGTGACCTTTTCCTATGTAAATCTCCCCTTTGATTTAAGAAAAAATAACATTCTGGTGACAGTCATCATGTTTGTAACTTCGACGTAAAATACGCGATATTGTCATCCCATTAACCTGGAGAAAAGAGTGTTATTCTTGAGGCATTGTAAGTTGAAAAGGCAAGAACAGCTGTGCCGCACAAGTTTTTAGGAAAATAATAATATTACCGCACACATATTGACTTGCTTCTTGCAGACCAACATTTCTCGCCAGTTAACAGAAATTGTAAAATGAAAGCACGGACTAGGAAAGCAAAATGCTTAAATATCATTATTCATAACTGAATCTGAATATCTGATCGTTGAAATGGTGTTTCCTAGCTTAATGGTTATGTCTTACATTAGATAAAAAGATCGTTATTTTGTGTTATAGATAAGCACATTTATCTTTCACAATTAATAGCCTTTCGTTTGTTTTATGTTTCCAAAATATTTTCTGTTAATGTTACATATAAGGTATATAGTTTGTTTGTTCAGCATTAAAGGAGCAGTGTATGGTTGATATGCGCCTTACTACATATATAAAGATATGGTAAAGGAATATTATTATTAAGAAGGATTTAGATTATAATGCCTATACTATCGTTGCTCCCGTCATATAGAATCACTTGCAGAGGGAAGGAATCCGTCTAATTAATCCCAATATTGATGCTTGCATAGAGTTCAGCCTGAACTCGAACAGAAGGCTTTTTGATCAAATGCGTTGTCTGCAAGGACCCTGGAGTGTGTGTACACTGAAGGTGGGGAGCATAATGGGCAACACTCATTCACCCCCTGGTGCTGGTGGTGTTTAACGCAGGCTGTTGGGTATGGTGTACTGTAATTTGTGCCGCAGTATATGTATTTTCTGATACTGTAATAACTTTCTGTGGTTCTTACCGCTATTTGAGACCGTAGTCAGAATACGTGGTGCATTGTCTTGGAACTTTAATTACCTCCGCCAAGGAGGTTATGTTCTTGTCGTGTTTGTCTGGCTGTTTGTCTGCCAGCAATATAACTCAAATTTTACAAAGTTTACAGGGATTGTTAGGCATGTTGACCGTAACAGATGATTATATTACGTGAAAATTGGTTAATTGGTTTGTTTGTCTGCCTATTTTTGTTTCTTAGTCCCATAACTCAAAGAGTTATGAGGTGTTTTTCATGAAATTTACATGAGTTGTTAGGTTTATTATAAAGCGTAAATGGCCAAATTTTTGTGATGATCTGTTCGTTCGTTTGTTTGTCGCTGTGATTGATTTATGCTTGTTAGCATAATAACTCAAAAAGTTGAAGTATGGATCTTCATGAAATTTACAGGGGTTGTTAGTAACGCTGGAAGACAAATGATTGCATTTTGGTGCACATCGGTCGGTCCGTTTGTATGTTTGACTTATGTTTGTCACAATGTTTGTTAGCAACATAACTCAAAAAGTTATGAACGGATCTTCAAGGAAATTGCAGGAACTGTTCATAATATCAAATGACACAGATGAATAGATTTTAGTGTTGATGCACAGAAAATTATGGTTTCAGAGCCAATTTGAATTTTTTTGGTACCGTTGCCTTGCTTGGTGGAGGTATGCGCTCTGAGAGTGCTCCAGTTACTATTCTGTTCTTGTTTCACGGTACAAAAAAATTACTTAGTTTGGTTAAAGAAGGGTTACTTAAGACACTTTAGGGAGAACAACAGTTACCGGGAAAACACAATAATTTTAAAATTATTTATACTTGACTGATGTTTCCTGGGCCTCCAAGCTCCGTCAGTACAGCTCATCCCCTCTTCATAGAGATCTGCCGCTTGACGTTCCTGATCATGAACATTGTTGCGGCAATCTGTAAAGCTCTGACCCTTCACCTCTCTCCGTACCATCACAAAGGTCATAATATTATTGTTTTGTCCGCAAACTTCACTAATCCGACAATTAATTCTACTCGCTTTAGTGTCCTTAGCACTAAGAAAACGAATCACAGATCGTATTTTACGGGAAACGAGATTTTCTTCCAGCGGAGCATTTTGAACTACTCAAAACCAAACGCTAAGACGGCTGAAAGTTTTCGTAGTGGCGCCTGTGGTTATCCGACAGATGTAGGTAAACAGCACCCACTCTCGCAAATCTGACCGCTGCGCCGCCACCCCAAAATTTCAAAACAGGTAGTCACTTTAAAACATCACTCATAATAACAAGTACTCTCAGATCAAATTCAGTTCGTTAGAAGCAGTAATCTTTCTGTTGATATAATATCAGTAGTCTATACAGAGTCTTAAAGGCGGCGGTAAAATAATAGAAGCTCTCAAATTAATTCCAGTTCGGTGAAACAAGCCCCTTTTTTTGTTATTGACAAAGCCTTGGCTTTTAGAAACATTTTCTTATAGCAAATACTCTTAAAGTAATTCCAGTTCAGTGAAAGTGAAGCACTATTCTTTGTTCTCTGTGCATGAATAGAACGGAATACGCATAAACTAGTAAAATGAATCCATGCTGAAGTTAATTTCTATAATTAAAACAGTGCATTCTTCAATAGCAAAATTAACAATAAGCTGCAATGAGCAATTTATCATTGAAATTTTTGATTCTTTAAAAAGGAACATGTTGGTGGCTTTAACTAGCAGAATTGTGTGTGCGCGTGAGCACCAGATGTGAAAATTTGTTTCCTCGATAATAATCTATTACACAAATGTTTAAGCGACAACGCTTCTGAGAACACTAAGCGAAAACCCATTTTTTTTTGCATTACAAGGACAGCCTGCGCCTACATTGATAGGAGAAAACTGATAAAGAAATTATTTCATTGGCTTCAAATATAGATTAACTCTGCCTCACTCTTCCGTTATCAGACTGAGCCGCTTTCTAGCAGAATATTATTTAAACATTGAGTGCAAATCTGAATCAATTTATTTTACAAAACATAGTAAATAATATGTTATAGTATTATAGAGATTCTACTAAGTCGTAGCACAAGAAGCAACACGTCAATTCCACATGTTAAAATTCTATTCGCTGTTCCAGCGTAGAGAGAGTGGGCTGTTGGCATAGACACAGTGGCTACGACGGGCCGGTAGCTTCAACAAACCTTCAATGCAAGTTTCAGAGCCAGACGAGCGCCTTTTCAGTGAGGGTGAAAACTTTACTGCTCTCAGTATCGACGTTACCGATAGTAGCACCAGCTTTTCTGTCATATAGTGCTGCTCAACACTGAGGAAAATTATTCTACTGTCGTTCTACTGTATTAGACCAATGCATGTCTGTGCAGTGTGTTGCTATCAACGTCACTGTAGAAAGACGAGCCATTAATCCTATCAACATTCAGGATCTTAATGTTCTTATAGCGACGTTTTGGACGCATCCGAGCGTTTTCTCTTGAGGAGCTTACTATTTGTAATTCTAATAGCACGTACCGTAAACATGCCTAAAGCGAGTTTTTCCTCCATACCGAGTATTACTTATCCCATTCTGTGTAGCTGCAACGGGATTTTATGAATGAAATGAAAGTGTTACAGTCAAAATCACTGACAATGAGAGCAGTGATGCTACCAGGTTGGTGGGTTGGTGCTGAAGTATATATATAGAGCAAAAAATATGTTTTGACTAGCGTACCACCCTATCATTAAAAAGTAATGATAGGGTTCTGTAAAACAAAAGCTTTCAATTATACGTCATCAGGTTTTTCTATATTTTACTTTTCTTTCTAAGTTAAATCACTCATCACTTCGGAAGCGAAAAAAAAAAAACATTTCCTGCAACTTCTTCCCTTCACCACATCAACCTCATAAGTGTTCTGAATAGATATTGCTGTGGCACTTGCATCAACACCTTCATGAAATTCGTCGAGTAAACTTACTCTTACATGGCCGTTAGGTGGGGCAACTATCTGGGTAAAGTTTTTAAAAATTTTGGGCAAACGTTACATAATTTCAAAGAAAATGATACAAATTATACACAGAGCTTCTTTTTATCTACAAGAAGAGGTTGAAAACTTTTTTAAAATTCGTGTGAAAAATTTGTACTGGATATCAGACATTAATTAGTAAGTCACGGCCACAATGGCCACTCAAACTTCGCCCACTCTACCCATGTTGGAAGTTTAATATGCGTACAGCGTGTAACGATGTTTCCTGCAGTTACTGCACAACGTAGTCCAGTTGTCGCGTTTCCTACTGGGACCTCAATATTAACTGGAATAGGGGAATGATTTGACGTATTGGCTAACCCCTTGAATTCCTTTGAAGAAATTAATGTGTTTGGTATGCAGATTACTGCACTCGTGCAATTAGGACTTCAGTTGAGTCGATTGCAGTATCGTTATTATAGTTCCTGCTGCTCGTACGCTCAAGTCGGCCAGAGTCAGACCTACCCAATTTTTGAAATTAGTACTGCTTCAAAGTGATGCTAGGGTGGCAGTATAGATGCTAGATAGGACAAAAACAAATGTCGTTTTGGACTCGCTATCTCCTCTGGTTGAGTTGTCTGCCTACTACAGACCAACAAGGTTCCAACACTTCTCATTACCACCAGTTGCAGCTGCATTTCTCCAGTCGTGGCAGTTTGGTACCTCTTACCGCGGCGAAGAATGTGGGACCCGTTTCGACCGTATGCGGCTAATAATCATTGCCTTGTGCCGAGTTAAAAAACGCTCCAGTTTTAACCGGGGGGAGCTACTTCGTAGATTAAAACCAGTAGCTGTTAATTCATTACCTCCAGCAACACGAGTGCGAGAAAATGATTGATATTTTATTATCTTTTTCTTGTCTACCTATATTCAACAAACCTGGTTCTAAGAGTATTGCCTCCTATTTTCAACTCAAAGCGCTGAAGAGTTACGAAACTTGGAATGGCACCATTAAAATAAACGACCTCTTGAGTTCCAGAGCTTATTTTTCTATGTAGTCATTATCATTCTCGATATATTTTTGGAAGCCTTGATGCTTCGGTCGTAAAAGTCAGGGGCTGCTGCGGCGGTTCATAGTTTCCCGGCTGCGATTACGGCGTTTATGTCGAGGAAACGCTGCCCACACAATGCGTTCTTCAGAGACCCTAACAATGAAAGTCTAATGGTGCCTGGTCGGGCTATACGGTGGATGAGACAGTATCACCTAGTCAAGCCTTGTCACGCGTTCCATCTTTTGTTCCTGCGTGAGCATTCGTGGAACCCATCTAACACACACTTTGCTACATCTAGGTATGACAACACCGTTTCCAATGCACTGACACCAATACCCTACTCTAAACTCATTTCATTGATCGTTATCCGCCTTTCGGTGAGGATGAGTTGATCGAGGCGCACTTTGTTTTCCGAGGTGGTAGCTGTGCATGCTCGTCCGCTGGGCATTTGTCACTCACATCTCTTTTGCTACTCTGAAATCGAAGAGTCCATCAACTAACTGCGCTGGCATCAACAGCATCGGCTTCGTAAACGTTCACCAGGTGACAGTGAATGTTGATTGGTTTAATTATTATTGCATAAGGACTTCAATGATGCATCTCTGCTTCTGAAGTACGTCCATAACAGTGATTGATTTCTTAGAGTGTCTCACCGTTAATATTTGCAACAGAGAGTTGAAACTTTCAGGTTATGAGTACATAAGTTTAGTCATCACAACAATGCAATTTGAAATTCTTTCGGATCCCTTCGGGCGAAATGAAACACTAGGAGGCATTACTTTTAGAACGACCCTCGTATACAGAGCTCTAGTACAGTACCTTAATAGGTTCACACATAGTTCGACTGTGAATTAGGTAATGCATCCTGATGTTAATTTAAAGGCTAAAAGAAGCATCAATAGGAAATTACAAAAAGAAACGATATAAGAGAAACAGCCCACTCCTGCAGGCAGCTAGAAAGATCGCTTAAATAGTTGCTTTAGTAAACGCAGCATATTAATTTCGATGCAAAAAAGCAACATAAACAGAAGGAAAAGACATAAACAGACAGCTTACGCCTGCCGGGCAGCGATGAAGAACGTTTAAATAGCAGTGGGCAAGAAACCGAGGACTAGCGGTTATTCTGATCATATAAATTCTCGCCTTGATACAGAACCTCAACTCAACTTTGCTTAAGCCTCCAACTCTGAAAATATGAGTTTGGTAAACCCCCTGAAGCAACGAGTTAACCCTTTTGCTCACAGCATGCTCAGTCTGTGTACAACGCTGCAAATGTTATGTTTGTGTATGTGAGAGGTACAAAGAGGCATGGGCAGATACTTGTAAGGATGAAACATTGACGTAGGATTACGTCAATTATCCCTTATGAAAATACTGCAAGCTTGAAAGAGTACCTAGATAAAAAACAAACACTGTAGACAACAGGCAAGAGCAAAACAGTCCTTGATACAAGCTCGTCCAAAAACTCAATGCATTAAAATTTTCTGAAACAACCTTCGTAAGGATCTAAAGAAAAACACTCTCGATACAACAATGATTGTGTATGCAGCTGGGCAGGGGCGAATTAGTCATAGAAGTAATCCTGTTGAGATCCCCGAGTTGCCCTAAAAGCAAGTTACTGCAGCAGCAGCAGCAAGGCGAGAGCCAGTATTGCGTGTCTGTTCCCTTGGCTTCTCTAACGACCAACATAAAGAACATAGGTGCGCTATAGGCGTGGATTGAGTACAGCTCTCCCTGCTACATGTCTGATGCTAAAGGCGCCACAATGCACTACCGGCGAGATTAGTTTAAGGCACATTTAAGTGCGCTGCGTGTAGCCACAATACTGCCAAAGTGCCCGTCATTATGGGCAGCCCTGAGGTTATCATGTCCGCCTCGCTTTGGCTCGCTCGTTCGCCTCAAAATATTCATCTTTGCTGCCGGTGATGGCGGCTCCGCTTTGGGATTCCCGTTCATCGTCAAGAACCGAGGAAGAATTTTTAATGCGTAGTTCTGTACTGGCTGCAGAGACAAGCGGGGCAGGCAGCGATGGCGCTTCTTAATCGACAGTGAATTGCATGTCTGTCTCCGACTCCCGAGAGTTGTATACATAGAGGCACGTGTTCCTAGTCCCTCGCTTCTTTGTGTTCGCTAATACTTGTCAAAATTAACAGTCTTGACTGCAGTGACTTGAGTTCATGAAATAAATATGAATGGATGCTGTAGTCCATGTTGAAATTTTCTCTACTTCAGCACTGGGGCAGGAATACCTCAGGACGCGTGTATCCAGTAAAACAAAGAAAGAATAAATGGTTTTGACTGTTGTACATTCTATCATTGCAGTCATGGCAGGCGAAAGAAGAATGCCGCTGCGCTTAGACAATCTTCCTTAAATTAGAATTACTAAGCAATTCGTTGACTTTGTGTTATCAGAGAAAAAACAATTAATGGGTTTGCTTATTTGTTTTTTTTTTTTGCATCGCTGCACTGTTACCCAAAGGGTGGCAATGATACAGCATCTTTCGGTAGAGAGTATTTTGAATTACAGTAGAAGGACTTACATGATAAGTGCGCTAATCAGGTAAACGACACGGAAGCAATGAAATTACCACTTATGAATGTCACTGCTGTCGTGAAATTAGCCTTTCATTTAACTCCACAGCTTGTGCCTTACCAGCAATGCGGCAAAATTGAAAGATGCAGGCCGACTGCAGCGAGGGGAGCTGGACTCCACTGCCCCGTGCACATAATCTTGCAGCAGTTTGAGCTCGAGTCGCCAGCTATTCCTCCAGCAGCTTCCTATCATTGAAAGGCTTTGCCGTTATAGCCGTATTCTGTTAGGAAAGAGAGGGGCATCTCTCAATCGGCGTTGTCTCGGAAGAGGGCTCGTTAGCTTAACTAAGGTAGCAGTTTGTCGGAGGGACAGCCAATCTGGCGACAAGCGGAGCAACACGTCGTTACCCGTTATGGGCCGAGATTTCTCGAGGTGCCACGAGACTCTCAGCAAGACGCGGCAATTCGGTGAGGGCCTGGCACAGCAGCACAAGGGGCTTCCTAGCGACACTCTCCATCTTGCTGAGATTAGTGACCCTTGTATTGGTCATCATTGCACCATTACCCAGCACGACTACCTGCACCAAGGCTTTCAAGAGGCCATTTGCCTGGCACCGTTCATGGAATATCCCTCGCCTTAACAAGACTTGGTCGTTGCCACTTCGAGTTAAGAGATTCAATGCATCAGCAGCCCTGCGTGGCTCCGTGCAAGTTTCGTGTCATCGGAGTCCTTGTTGACGTATTAATAACAACCGCCAAATCAACATTTCCCGGTGTCAACTTGACAAATCGTGAACAAGCAAGAGACCGCCCTGCATATGGACACGCTGCAAATGAATTTTATAAATGATTTGTCAATTTACTGTACATTTTCAGTTTCTAACTGCTCCAATAAAACAATTGATGAATCCTTTGCAGAAATTAACGTGTAGCAGAGCTGCCATAATCTCCCTGTGAGACTGCTAAAGGAAATCTCTTTTTAGAAAATTGTTATCTAACTGCAGGAAATGCTACGCCTACACTGCGAGCTGCCGCGCAATGATTTTACCCTTCAACTATCATCAGTGATGCTGACAATTGTAACCTCCAGTCTCTCAGATAACAATCTTGAAATCAGATGGCTTGATAGTTGTCGGCAGCAGTAAGCCACTGGTAGTGAAAGTTCAATGCCTTAAGAAAATCGCAACGCATATATTTTTATTCAACCAATCTACACTCAAATGGAATACAATGATGCGTACGTATCACTGATGCCAGCACAGGCTTGGGAAGAATGGATGGAGAAAAAAGAAAACTGATGGCTCCGCAACAGCGTTGCTTGTAACATGATCAGATTTTAAATTGAAACTACTATATGGTAATGAAAAAATGAATTCTTATGGTAACACTTCCAACAGTGACAAGAAGTCAACACGATGCAAGGTCATCATTGAAATTTCTGTTCATTAGAAAGCAGTGTCAAGTCACCTTGTTCGTTAGATTGTAAAATACTCCAATGACGCTCACCTGACAGTTTAGAGGCTGAAACCTGCCACGGACCTCATCATTTGCCATGCATTTCACGCCGTCTGAGTTTTCTCCAAGTCATGACTACTGTAATGCCTAAGATTCTGCAAGCCAAACCTCAACACCAGTGAAGTGTATGGCATGGAGCGGTGTTTGTGCATTCAATTTTTTTCGTTGTTTCCCCTTCAACGTTGCAGTGTAGGCTGCGAATGTTCTCTGTTCCTTGGCCATGCATATCCCTCAGCTCTCAGAGTGCAAAGTGTCCTTAGTGGCGGCCACCGATGACGCCACTACAACCGCTCGTTCTCCCAACAAGGCATGTGCAATAAAGACTGTAGTGACGGCATCTGGGGTGGCCAGAAGTGCCATGTTGCACCTCTTAACCAACTTACAAAAATCTATATCTATATTATGTGATGAATTCTTCCATGCACATAGGCTGGCTGTTTAAAATAGTCTGAGAAACAGGGCTCGATCGGTCGCCTCTCACTGGCCTCCGCTTAGATTGACTGAATTGTTGTATATGTACTGCTTGATCGCCCCGTAGTATGAAGGTACCATTGACTGTTTCGTCAAAGACGAACCACAAAATGCTAAGCCTACAAGGCTTGGCTTGTCGAAAATTTCAGACAGCAAATTCAAATTTGCGCCCTCAGCGTGCCAGTGTATGAGGAAGGTGCTTGAAGTGGAAATCTTTTCGGGGAATTTAAAGGAACGTAGCATAGAACAGAAATCTAAGTATATTCCTTTCCTTTATTGCCATTTTACTGGCCACTTTATATTCCTCGTAGTTAACGCTCAGCGACATTGTAGGTTATTGCTAAGTTTTTAGCAGTCAAGAAATTAAAGTTCCGCATATGCTTTAAACTATGGAGAGAATTTGAACTGTGAAATATGGGCTCATTTCTCGATTTTGATACCTGAAAGGCTGTAACAGAGCATTCGAACTCCAAAACCCTTCACGTAGGATACCCATCACGGTCATGAGAGCCCAACTTCATCAGTGCAGACAGTCGCAGTATCCATCCCAAATCTACCCTATAGAGTTAATTAGTACAAGGCATTCGTTTAACAACAATTTCTCGGCTCAGACGGTCGCAGTATCCGTCCGAAATCTACCCTAGAGTAACTAAGGCAAGGCCTTCGTTTAATAACACTCGGCAGAGCGACGGCACCCGTCCAAAATCTCTGCAAGAGTTAACTACAAATATCAGCGGACCAAATGACCACCAATTACAGCTGCGACAGCGCACGCGAGGACATGCGCGCCTGCCAGCCATGTTTTTTCGCCTTGCTGCCAGCCATTTCCTGGGAGGGTCTGGCGCATTTATCTCTCTCGGTGCCTCGAAGAAAGCCCGAGAAGAGTTTCCGCGCCGGCCAGAAAGAATACACGAAGTGCTTGTGAAGTGGGAAGAGTTGAGGAGTGGCCTCGCAAAAGTGTGTGTAGCAAGCCACTCTAATGACCATAAAGGGCACATTAAGCAGCGGCCTAGAGACTCGCTGCCCTAGGCAGGAAATGAGCTGGCGATTAGGGGCTGTTTGCGAGCTGCGCTGCATGCTA
Organism: Parhyale hawaiensis; assembly: GCA_001587735.2. NCBI lineage: Eukaryota > Metazoa > Arthropoda > Malacostraca > Amphipoda > Hyalidae > Parhyale > Parhyale hawaiensis. Next base: position 26,891,446 of record LQNS02278174.1, on the reverse strand, counting down.
TACTTGCCACGGGTCGGGGGCAGCAGGCCCAGCCAAATTTGATAGTCATAGTCACGCTCAGGATCTCTTGCATACTTAGCAGCGAGAAACGCATCAATTCGCAAGTCACGTGTGAGCCCCAGAGAATTATTTTGCAAATTGGTTTGGTGCTTGGCACACGCTGGCTCCTGTAAAAGACTAAGAAATGACTTCAACTCTCGTATACTGAGGGATTTTGTTCTCCGAAGCGAGCGTTGAGGTCCTCATTCCAACTTTGCCCGCTGACAGTGCCATAAGTGTTGATGAGAATCTCCGGTTAAAATGATTTTTTCTTTCCGAGCGGAGCAAAAAAAAATAAAAATTCTAGGTTCGACAATTTTCTTCAAGACTACTATAATACCGGGTGTTTCAAAACTAGAGGTAAAAAATTTGTCGCTAAGTAGAAAAACAGAAAATAGAGCGATTTTCATAAGTGAAAAAAATTTCAAAACTCCTTAGTTTTCGAGAAATAACGACCCCAATTTTTCTTTGTTTATTTACGTGACGATTTGAACGAAACTTGGCTCAGATATGTAAAATTGAAAATAAATATGGGTTAGACTCGTGTGCTTTTTTCTATTTTCCCATAGAAAACGAGATATTCAAAGATAAACAAAAGGGGGGGGGGGACTGAGGAAAACCTATCGAGTCCTACAGTTTTTGAACTACAGAGTTGATTTTGGTCTCAAAATAAGCGGAATTTAATTCTTTACAAATAAGCGCTTGAGTTTTTTAATCGTCGAAAAAACTCTAGAGAATATTCTCAAACTAACTAAAAAAATTATTTTTATTTCGAATTTTTCTTCAAATGTGCGCTGTTACTCGTCTCTTAATTCGATGATCATAAAACCCAAACCATTATTTGTAGAGAATCGAATTCCGCTTTTTTTTTTGAGGCCAAAATCATCTTTTTAGCTCAAAAACTGTAGGACTAGATAGGTTTTCCCCAGCTCCCCCTTCCGTGTTTTCTTTGAATATCTCGTTTTCTATAGGAAAAATGGAAAAAAGCACACGAGTCTAACCCACAATTATTTACATTTTTACATAAGTATCTGTACCAAGTGTCGTTCAAATCGGCACATAAATCAACTATAAGATAAACACCTTCGTGTGTTTATTTGTTTATATAATTGAAATATAAGTCGACACGAACCAATTAAAATTTGACGTTTCGGGAGTTTTATCCCATTTTCAAAAACCTAATAAAATTTTAAGGATGTCTAACAATAAAAATTTTTTATTTTTTTGTATATAAAAGGACCTAAAATGTGGTGGTGGTGCTAGCGTTGTGGGACCTAGAGGGCGAATGAACACGGTGCGACATGGGGTCGTGATATAAGCGTCGAGCGGCACGGGAAGCGGAGGAAAACGAGCGAGTGCAGTCGGAGGAAAACGCGTCAGCCATGTTGTGACGAGTGGTACAGCTGTAGTCATCATATAGGGCGGGAAAAGAACATGTACAGTCATGGGGGGAATAGTCCGTCCCGCACAAAGAGCGGATAAACCAAGCCGTGAGCAGGGGCCGGTATCTTCGGTATCTTTCGTGTCACGTTCTTAACAAAATAGATAGGCGAAAAATAGGGCGGGTTGCAGATTTTATCGACAAGTTGCGTTTTCCTGGGGATCAATTAAAGCTTTTCTTAGCGCGGTTAATGAATCTGATTTTTATCTCTTTTTCCATAAATCGAAACACATTTTTGTTCGCTTCATTGAAAAACTGATCGGTAGAAAATAGTCCAGGTTGCAGATGACGACAAACGCATTTCCCAGTGCAGTTCTTTCTTTTCCAACGTTGACGTTCACTCAATGCAACACGTACAGCTTCTCCAAGCACTCTTTTGCATAGCATTCATGCTCTCATCTTAGTTTTCCTTCATCCAAACTTCAGCTGCCCTGAGCTTAAGCTGATGCTTTTATTGGCTGCATAATAGTTGAATTAATCGAAGCAAGTAGCAAGATATTCTTCAGCGGTCAGACCGCGGGAAAATAACACGAGACTTTCATGGCTGCAAATAATTTTCTCCAATTTGGGTTCTTTTCAATAGAACAATATTTCACTTGAGGAAAACCGAGCTATATGTCAGCATCAGTATCCTGGATACAGTGCTCAGTATTTATTAGGAGACAATATCGACTGAAGGCAAAAAAAAGACAGCGCTTTTCAGCGTATAGCTGAATGTAAAAGCTTGGCGCTGCTTAGCTCCAGAGTAATAGATAAATTAAGATCAATGAAGATGGGTCATCACAAATTCTACGTTGTGGTTTTGACAGCGGTGGCACTCTAGAAAACGAAGAAAACTTGTACTTTGTACTTCCCCCTTAAGTATTTCAGGTCGTCATTTCTCGAAAGCTAAGGACTTTTGAAATTTTTGTCACCCAAGAAAATCGCTTTATTTTCCTTTTTCTAGTTATAGTCAAATTTTGTACCTCAAATTTTGAAACACCTGGTATAGTGAAAGCGTGATAATGAAGAAGGCAAAAGCTACTGATGTAGTTAATGATGGTAAAAGCTCAGGCCAGGAAACTATGACTACCGTAGTAAAGTGACTCATCTTGAGAATGTGCACTTGTTACTGAAGTTGGTTCTGAATAATTTCTTTTATCTTGGATACTGCGGTGACTACGCGTAAAATAGTGATCGTGCAGTCATGAAACAAAGTTAGAACATATATAATTTCATCTGCGAAACCACCCCTCTCTTCCCTGTATTATGCTCTGAGCAAACAAAGCATTATTGGGGGTAAAAAGGGAAATCCTGCTACCGCTAAGAAATACTCCAGACGTCTTCAATGCTTTCGTTTCAAATTAGTGAAGCGGTAGCTTTGCTGCCGTTGAACAAATGAATTTTTCCTATGTTGTGAATACTGAGAGGAAGACGAGACATGTTAAAAAAGGGAGCCACCAAACAATCAGTGCAAGCAAATAATGGAAAAACGTGGAGGGAACTTTTTAACATTAGAGGTTTTGCGGAAACATATCTGAAAAATCAACACATTCTATAATTCGTTTTACATTTAGTGTATTCATACCTCGGTGTCTATCGAGTTCAATATTAGGCCCTATGTATTATTATCCATTTACTGTCACGTTTGAAGAAAACAATGAGTCGAAAATTAGGCCAGGTTGAAGAATGTGGCCATCATGTCACAGCTTGTTGAAAACTAATAAGCCGCAATCTGACCAGGTTGCAGATGATGACAAAATAAGGAAGTCTCAAAATTGCAGGCACTGCTTTGCCGGTTTTTGACTAAGTAGTGAAGACATCTATAGCTTCTCTTAGGGCTTACATGGTTACTGATTTTTATTGTATCCTACATGAAATCTCTCCATCTACTCTGAGATCACGATACGCAAGTTCAATAGATGATCACCGAAGCAAAGGGTGAGATATTATTCAGAGTACAGTAGAGACAGGAATGTCAGCAAAGAGGTGGGAATTTTTAAGTAGTGTTATTTTACTCCAGTTAAGCTTTTTCTTTTGATGAACAGCTTTCCGTTGATGCAAAATTTAGATTGAAGCAATGGTGTGTTTTGATAATAGGTATATGCAGCTCCTGTGACGCTTGGCTGCCTGCTTACACGAATTATTTTGCTGCCAATCACTGAATGTAGAAAAGGATTACGCTGCTCAACAGAATTGAAACCAAAAGCGCTAACCTGGACCGTTATAATTCTGCATTGTTCTCATATAAGCTAAGAGTATAAAATAGATCAACTAATGGAACCATCGTAAATTGCTAGCGGTACTTTCTTATGACCGAGTACGCTACTAGTACGCTAGTCTATTGGTATATTTCTGGTGCTGCTGCTTAGGGATAAGTTCAGGCACTCGAAATAATTCCCATAGTAACTTTCAGAATGCGAGAATATGGTAACGTGTTGCAGGAGATGCCACATGACTATAATTTTCTCAAGCGAACATGGTTGAATTTTTAGTCCGCGTTTGAAAAGTTTTTTCAAGAAAAGTTAGGAGGATGGAAACTGCAGGTGATTCACCAAAGTAAATTATTTTTGCCGCCATTTTATAGAAGTTTGGACCAGAAGTCAACAGTTTGTAATTTTTCCTATGTTTTTATCAATCATTTCCCTCTTCGAACTGTAGCTTTGTACGTTTCAGTACTTCTTCGGCGTCGTTGGATTTGAAAGATCTTTGTTTGCAGAGTACGTATCTAAATTCTCCTTTGGACTATCGTGCGGTGTGACGTCACGAATTGATGGATAGATAACTGTTGCAAAGCCTGCCAGGCAGACGTACCAACCTTTGAACCTCGCACAGGCGCTAAACTGTCGTTCTCGGTGTGCATGTGCGTCTGTACAACGTGCAGTTATTGCAGCCAGCGCATAGGACCATGATCTAAATTGAAAGGAAAAATTTGCAGGATGAGAAATGGCATTGATAGTTCTGGATAACTGGGAACATTAGTTACAGCTTTTTATGACAGCCGAAATTTTTGAAAAAGTTTGACGACTAAAATTTGACTAACTTTGAGCCTGGCGCTTGATGAGCTGATGCGCAACGAAAAGCCGGTCGTGAACAACAAAATTTTTTCCACTTCTCATTAAACTTTCCTACAGTTGAATTTTATTCGTAAATATTATGTTTTATTGCGAGAATCCGATGAAAACAGGCAAAAATTTGGTTACGTTGGTGATTGCGGCGATGCTCTCAAGCTCTATTGGAAACCAATGGATGATAATTAAACCGGGCTGCAAAAGGAGGCATAAGTAAGGAACCCTCAAAATTGGATGCACTTCTTGGTCTTAATTCTTAATACTGAAGAAAAATGAAGAGGTCTTAGCGGTCTCATGGATTCTGATTATAACTCATTTCCTGCATCGGTGCTTCATATTTCCTGTGGTCCTATGATGCGTCATTTAACTAAATAAACTATGAGGCAAATGTTCAAGATATCCCCCAGATTAAATCAAGAACAACGAATATGAACGAAGAAAATGAAGGCTTATACGGAGTACTTATTTTTTCTGCATCTAAATTTCTTGATTTATTGATACAACTTTTCCCTGAAGGGAAAAATCTGAAGTGAAATATACCTTTACACCTTTATTGTTCTCTGAAGACCAAAACAGTTAGTATTGATTGCGACGATCATTAGGAATAACAGCACTCAAAGTTACACATGATCGAATACAGACTACTTTGGAATAGAGAACGAGGCTTGAAAGTGATGTGTTCACTTATGCGTCACACTGCTAAAAGGTCCTAAAAGTCATAGAATTATATCACAGTTTCTAACCTAATAATAGTTCAGTATCTAAAACAAGTCACAAGGTACAAAATTACTTCTCCTGGAACGGATAACATCTATAATACTGACTTCATGGATATCATTGTACTTCAGTTTAAATTTCGCATCAGACTAATGAATGACTAGCCTATCTGGAACTGAATTATATAACCAGGCACTTTGAAAGATCACGAAGCGCTTCTGCACATCAAGTCTAACTCGATGGAAAATTTAGTCTGTGCTCTCTCGTATTGTAGCCATGGGCTGGTATTAGACTACCGTAGTATTTTCAAAGATGGTAGGAATGCGAATAAATTTCAACAATTGCAATGCACATCTAGGATACAGAGATGCAATTTATGTTCTAATGGTGTCGAAGTAGTTTAGGATTCCTGATGTTGTTAAGTATAACCTACTGTACCGCGTAACGCTTTGCTTCAGTTGTTAAATAAATGCGCAATTTATTAGTACTTATCTTCTAGCCTTTATTGTAACATGGTCTAAATTATGAACTTCTAAAAATTTTGTCTATATAGCCAGAGCAAGAACAATCGATCATTCATCATCATAATCGTCCATCCTAAGTGGCGTGAACTCCTCTGAGGAATTGCTCAATCACTATTTTTACAACTGCTTATTTTTTGCTAATGAAGACTGTTTGCAATTCGCAGTATTCCAGCTGTAGTTAAGTAGTCACAACAATGTTTTGCGCGACTCTTGACTGTCTTTTAATGAGCAATTGCATGGTTCCATGTTACCGAACGAGTGGCAGAACTGTTCTGATAACCAGAATTTAAATCAGCCGCGCTCGACTTTTTTTTTTTTTTTTGCAAAATGAAGTCGGCAGTTTCAGTGCATAACCAAATCTGTACCTCGATTATGATCGATGAAGAAATATCGCAGGTAGATTCTTCGCCGATATTTGTGACTGTCGGGTATTATTTTTAGAATACTCATACATATTTACAAATTGTGAAAAGTACATATTATTTCCACATAGGCGTACATCCTGTTTATAGGCAACATTTATTTTCCTAATAAAGTCCGCTGATGCGTTTGTTACTGCACAATCCGAAATACAATTCATTTTCAATCAAGCTTAGACGTAAAAAACACATTGCATTGTATTTCACTTTTTCAACAGCACCACATGAAAACCTTCGAACGGTGTGAGTGGACGTTAAAGAAAAAGATATTCCAAATTTCAATTCATATCTTTATTTTTATTGACATTTCCAAGTTTTGTAGCAAAATATGGACAAAATTTTCTCTCGGTTGAGTACATAATTATATGCATATGAGACATGCAAAGCCGTAACTGAAAAGAATTAATAACTTTACACGCACCTTTATATTTCTCCAAATTTTAGATAGGTCTCCAGAGTGATTGCGTACTTTGTATTATATATTTTTCAACAATCAAATACAAAACACACCATGGTGAAAAATTTCTGCTGAACAGCAGGCGTGGCCAACGAAAAAATAAACAGCTGCCAGGGCTTACGTGCGTTACCGTATCTGTTGCATAGCCTTTTTCTATCAGAAATTACCACCTGTCGGCGAGGGACTGCATGGGGCACGAGAAGTTATGATACGGAACTGGGCAATGCGCGCCGTCTACTCTACTGTACACAAACACGCACCATGGAATGACCAACTTCAGCTAATGACTGCAGTGCCTGTACAGCCGTAGATAATAGAGGCCTTCCTATGCTTTGTATTAGGGGGGGTACACATGATAGTGTTGTGGTGCATATACTGTACGTACTACCCAGCTACCGATTGTTTTATTGTGGTAACGTAAATTTACTTTGTGTCGAGGCAAAGGCTTAACTAAAAGGCGTAGTCGTTAAATCAGCTGGTTCATCAAGTGCCACCAGTAACGTTTCTAATATCTCTTCAAATTTAGAGGAAAAATTAAATCTCAAAAAGTATGTCGCCAACAACTTTCATTACTTAGTGATTCAGTGAAGAGCTCGTTAGTACTGTGGTGCCAACCGTTTTCCTATCTGGCAAACACATTATATATTACTACCAAATTTCCTACAGTAGATCAAAAGTCGTTTTCTTAAAAGAAACACAAACTAGTGTAGCACAAACGCGGAATGATGTCTTTCTTTTCCCACGACTCTACTATATTTCCAGACATCGTTTTTCTGGATCAGTAAAAGCAATTATTTCCGCTCCGATATGAGCGGCAAAAGATGGAAGAAGATGGCGCAGACGGAAATTTATGCCAAACGGAGATGGAAGTTATTGGTTTAAGTGACAATAGGAATGGGATCGAAGATCATAAATCTTGAACAATACTGGGAACGGATGGTCTAGCATTTAAATGCGACGCCTTATATTCCGGGGAGCTTCTGGCTTTCCGGCCGCCATTGGTACTGAGGCTTAGGTGGGCCACGGATGACTTATGGTAGCTATGTTGTGACGGGGTGGTTGTGGTATGAGATGTTATATGCCTTATTAGGTACGGTATATTAATATCAGTGAACAAGTACATAAATTAAAGAGCTCACTTGATAATTTAGGTGAGGGTTAAGCTTATAAATATGAATATATTTTAGCTTCAAGTTTACCATATTTGTTAGTTTCTAACATCATATAGCTGAAGAAAACGTGCTTGTGCCTTAGTCAAACATTTTTGTTGTGTTATATTTTTGGTAAGAGGGCACTATGTGCTGCAAAACAAAAATATTTTAATGAAACACGAACGTTATGATATCTAGCATGTCAGATCCATGTCAACAGTGTCACGTACCTGTCCTTGTCATAGGTAATTTCGTTTTATATAGTATATCGTATGTATAGTAGAGACCGATGTGCATTATCTGGTTATCTCTCTGATTTCTGTCGGGCTGGACGAAAACATATAGGCGAAAATTAGGCCAGATTGAAGATGACGCAAAAGTATACAGTTGCCTCATATTTAAATGCACTTCTTACTCTGCCAACGTTGAAATCGAAGCACCAAAGATATCTGAAGCTCCCTTAGCCTTTTCATCTAACTTAATTCTTAGCTTCTCCTTACAGATAATTCCGTTGCATCACTTATTCTTCCAACTTAATTTCATTCGTTGACGGAATAAACTTTCGATCAGTGAAAAATTTCATTCTATATGAGCATGTCGTCTAAAAAGTACCGAGTCAAAATGTATGCCTTGATTGCTAATGGACTGCGTGCAAAATACAGTAATTTTTCCCCATGTCACAGAAAGAAAAGAAGGGTTTTACTACTCAGCAAGTGTGAAGCTGAGAACGCTCGTCTCTATGTTTGGTTAAGTCGGCAGTTGTATCAACGAAACTGTAGCAATGGATAAATATTATCATGAATTCTTTGCCGTCATTCTTGGCCGCGGAGTGCACTAGTACCACTCTTGTTAGAGTTGCACAGTCAATTCTTAACTTAGCGAGTAAGACTCCTTGCTTATTGTTTTACACTAGTGTACTGAACATGACTGTATTGTAATAGAACTATTGTATGAACACTTTCCTACGGGGAGAAATACATGATTTTGCTTTGCTGTACGAGAATGCGTACAGAACACGTAGAACTAAAACTTTTAAACTCGAATAAAGATTGAGCTGAAGAAAACGAGATTACCCATCACCAGAACTTCCTTTACTCTTGCTCGTGTAAATAATTTGTGTCTCAAGGTATTGCAGCCAGTTAGGAAGTTACTAAAATATTCTCACTTAGCTATCAACACGTAGTATGAAGATCTGTCACGTTACGAGCCAAACAGAGGGAAAAGAACTGGAACATCATACTATAAATATCGTAATAAGTTTGTGTTCATCATCTAAGATATTTTTGTTCCATTAATTTTTTCATTTTGGAGAGACGCTGCACTACCAAGCCATGCTGTTGTAAAACAATTATTATTATTAGCAGTATTCTTCTATTCCTGCACCAGGACTCTTTCTACTGCTTATGAGCTTACTGTAGGTGCATGGAGAATAACCTGCCATGAGCAAATAGCTAGCCAGATTAGCGACTACTTAAGCGACATTATGTAAAATTCCTGCATTTACTTTCTAAATTATTGTAGTAGAATCAATCAGCTGCTATAGACATGCCGTCGTCGAATCACAACATTATTATTGTCATTTTTAAAGTACGAAATAAGCTATACTAGGCATCGACACTTCTGGGAAATTTTATTGATGCCTTGTCATGCTTTTTTATTTTGCGTAAAGCAGTATCGACACTCTCTTGGTAAAGCTTCGTAATACTTACAAAAATACTTCCTTGTTATTCATAATTAGAAACATGGAAACCGTTGTTATGATATGGGCATCAGAATAATTACTTAGAGACTCCCATTATTAATGCTGCCGTATTCTTACATAAGGGAAAAATGGGAAACATTACGCTCTGAAATTGGCAGCAAATTACTGATAGAATCATTTCTGTAATAAGAAGCATTGTTTTATATTCTAAGGAGCGTTGCAGTTAACTGCAAGCCAGAGCATGATTGTGAGAGTGAAGTGAATTCTATTATATTATCAAAGTTTATTCTCGTTTTTATCCTACTTGCTCTTCACGGCTTGAAAAGTCATATTTTTTTTCTATGAGTTGAGCGTTTGTTACTCAGTTCATTCGGTTTGTAAGAACAAAGTCGGCATAATATAAATACGGGTATCAGGGCGATTTGTAATTTTTATTACTTAGGCGTTTGTTTCTTGTATTTGCGCAGTGGTCAGTTTATTGATGACTTATATTTGAGTCAGTTGTGTTTGTGACGGCTTCAGGTTATGATTAATGCATATATTATTTACATCAATTTGTGTGGTGAGGCCGTGGTGTCCGCAGCATTCTTAAAATATTGTAAAGGACGGTCTGCAGCAAGAGTTTACTATACAGTATATATACTACTACTTCCGTATGTTTTCATTAATCATCTCCGTTTTCCAGCTGCAGCTACGTATGTTTCAGCGTTGCTGGGTAGGGATGAGGGGCTTGAGCCCCAGATGAGGAACCATGCCTCTCTAAGCCTCCCCGGTATCACCATCACGTAACCAACATACATGTATATACTAATGTATTGCGAAGCCCTCCACATTTACTCAAGCCTCCTCAGCCCCCAATGCAAATTTCCAAACATAGCCACTGTACAGAAGTCAGGATAGCTCGGCAGCAGCTGTAAAACAACAACAGTTGTTGACTGCTGGGGCTCGAGTCAATTAGTAAAAGACGTTACAATAGAGATGGTATAGCAAAGGACAAGGAATAATAATATTTTATAGCTCATATGTTAGAGAAAGTAAAGGTTTGCAGTAGGAAAAGTTACAAGGGGTGAAGTTGAGGATTTATAACTCCACTAGAGAAGGATTTGTACGTCAGCGGACAAAATAGCAATCAGAATGAAAATAGGATCGTTTACATAGTTCGATCGGTAGAAGGTATAACGAAAATAGAAGCAATTATAATGATAATACAATAGGTTATCGTTATATGCGAGGGTCTCGCAAAAAAATAATTTCGCATATATCAAATTAATCTACGTTATATACGTAGAAGGGGTTACGTTCCATGGACTGTTCTATGATTTTACCCCTATTTTTTGGATTTGAGGCGTTTCCACAATAAAATAATAATAATAATAAGGCATAATAGGCCGTGCCTGCTTGGCAAGAAAGCCGCCGGCAGCTGCATTTTACAAGGCAACATCAGTAACGTGGTTATTTTGTACAGTACATTTATTACTCAGAAAACGCAAATTGTTGTAGTTTTGTGTATCAGGTAGGCATAATTTGCATCTGCCTTTCCATTGCTGTGAGAGAGCTACGGATGCAGTGGTGCGATGCACGGGCCGTGGCCGGCGGGCGACAGCGCGGAGAGTCTGACGACGATACAGAGGAGGCAGAATTCGATGTGCCTTCATTTAGCCCAGTTTAATAGGTTGTTAAACCTCCTTAACTTTCATGCAGTTGTTGGTGTGTGCCTGCCTACTCACATCTTGCTCATAAGTATTATTGACTGTTTTCGACTAGATTTAGCTCATTTCCCTTTATTTTCGATTGATCTTCTATTATAAGTGAATAGTACTTGTCTGAAGACATCTTCAAAGCTAGCTTTCGAGAAAAGTAATAAATTGTAACAAAAAAAAAAACAGTAAACCAACACCATAACTTGACGATCAACAACCGAAGAAATGAGAGAGAATTGCAAGAATTTGAGAGCATGGCACAACAATAGGGAGTAGATGTGGACCCAAATTGTTGGGCAAGTTGGTAAAAATGCGTTTGAATGTGTAAGTGAAGAGCTATGGAAACTTTTTCGATTGCATAAGATTAGACGCAAATTTGAATGAAATTTCTTTTTGATCATCGCTAAAATTTTGTCGTTTGTGCCTCTTATCGTTCTCAGCAGTTCTTGTAATTTTCTTGAAGATCCGTCAATAACTTTTCAGCAATTTTTTTTATTTCTGACAACCGTTAAAAACACGTTCGATTGGGCGCGGAAATTGAGCGCTCGAGCCTTGACTTGTCGAAACTACTGACAGGTGCGCTGGCTTCTAACTGGAGTTTTGAACAAACTAAGCATCGAGGGCTTACTTTCCATGCCCAATCCGTTTGTCTATTTGTCTGCCTCATTTTTCTCAATGTCATAACTCAACAAGTTATGGATGGATTTTTACAAAATTAACCTGAATTGTTAGGCATGTAACAAAGAGTAGATGGCCAAATTTTGGTAATGATTCGTTAGTTCGTTTATCACTGTTTTTAATTTTATGCTTGTTAGCACAATAACTTCAAAAAATAATCAATGGATCTTAATGAAATTTGAAGGGGTTGTTAGTAATGTTAAAAGACATATATGATCAAATTTTGGTGTAGATCGGTATGTTCGTTTGTGTGTGTGACGTGACTCATGTTTGTCTTAAAGTTTGTTAGCAGCGTAACTCAAAAAGTTATGAACGGATTTTCAAGAAAATTGCACAAGCTATTATTACTATCAAAAAGCCCAGATGATTGGATTTTGGAGTTTATACAAAGAAAATTGTGGTCTTAGAGCCAATTTGAAGTTTTTGCAACCGTTGCCTCCTTTTGCGGAGGTATGCGCTCTCACAGTGCTCTAGTTAAAGAATAAAATTGAGTTTTGGAAGTCTCAGCGGTAACCTATTGAGGGTCAATGCCTAAAACTCAGTTCAGCGGGATGAAGCCAGCGTACTTGCATGAAGTTTTGAAGAAGTCAATCCTCGAAGGCTTAGTTTCGGCGGCCAGTCAAACATGTCAAGAGTTAAAGACGTAAACGGGCGAACAATCACCTGAAAACATTGCTCATTTGCACCGCGTAACATTCTTAGTTAGTGCAAATTTCATGATGATTCGTTCAAGTTTTCCGGTTACGTTACACGCACACACAGAAACATCTAGAGCAGCACTCTGAGAGCTCATACCTCCGCCAAGCAAGGCAATGCAAACAAAAAATTCAAATTGGTCGTGAAACTTGGATTTCCTTTTTATAGTCACCAACATGAAATTCTGGTCATTTGCGTCTCGTGAGATTAAAATCAGTTCCAGTAATTTTTTTGAAAATCCGCCCAAAACTTTTTGAGTTACGTTCTGGCAAACGCTAAGATAAACATATAAGTAACGTCAAACGGATCAACAGACAATCTTTAAAATTTCGTCATTATGCTTGCTTCATTACATTTGAAAGAATTCTAGAAAATTCCATGACGTACTACTCATAAAAATTTGAGTTATGTTTTGACAAACACAAAACTACAGAGACAGAGAGATAAGCGGGGCAACAGATCATCACAAAAATTTGATCAACGGCTCTTTGTGACATTTTCAACAATTCTAGCATATTTCATGAAAATCGGCTCCTATTTGAGTTACGCTGCCTAGAAAAAATAGACAGCCAAAAAACTGCGCAAACGAATGATAGGATGAATTTTTACCAAAATTTAGTTATCTGTTCCTCCAAACATACCTAACATTCTCCATTGATATCGTAAAGTGCCGTCCATAACTTTTTGAGTTATTCCCAATTAAAAAAAAAAATCGGTGGAACTACCGTGGCGTTTGGTCCACACATGGCCGCCACAGGTCGCCTTTTTGGGCGGGGCATCCGTGAGGCTCTAGCGCTGCACGGTCGCTATGCGCGTTTTGGGGGTGGCACGGGTGTCCTCGTTCCGAACATAAATCACCCATGTAGATCGCGCTTGCCCGACCGTGTTCCACGGATATTCCGCGCCTCTGCAGAAGTAGCAGTATACTGCTTGTTTAGCTAAGACGTGGAATATCCGTGGAGCACGGTCGGGCAAGCGCGCTCTGTATGGGTGATATATATTCGGAACGAGGACACCCGTGCCACCCCCAAAACGCGCAAAGCGACCGTGCAGCGCTCGAGTCCCACGGATGCCCCGCTCAAAAAGGCGACCAGGTGCACACCATACGCCGCGCTTGTTCCACCCAAAATTTTTAAAAATCGGGCCCTGATAACAGATAGACAAACACACAAATTGACAGACAATCTCCGACAAAACAGATAAACACACAACTGATCGGAACAAAAATTTGGTCATTATCTCCTCGTAATGTTCCTAACATATCTTGCAAATTTCATGAAGAACCCATTTCAATTCAACATTTAGTTGTGTTGCCCAAAAAAGTCAAACAAACGAACAAATATTCTATTAATCAGATCTTCACTAAAAGTTGCTTAACTGTTCCTCCTAACATACCTAGCAATCCCTGTAAAATTTCATGAAGATGCGTCTATAACTTTTTCAGTTATCTTGGTAACAGACAGACACGCAGAGAGATCTACGGCTATATAAGGACCAACAAGTAGACTGTATGATACCGACAAAAACATAACGTCACCCGCGGAGGTAATTAGGCACATATCACTAAGTAAAAACGACCATTTTTTTTACCAATCTGTTGATCCTCTAAGAACAATTCTGCAAGAATCAAATGACTCTACGGGCAGTAACAGTTGCATTGCAGCATCGCTAACAGCCGTGGCGTACAATCACCACTCTCAGATTTCAAGAACGGCTTACCTGTATTTAGGTCCAAACTCCTAATTACTTCTATTGCATTAAATATGCCCCTCATCTGGGAAAGAACGCCGAAGTTATGCCATAAGCTCACTGCAATCTTAAGGAATAAAACTGGAATTCATTTATATTTCCTGCGCCGGACATTGTGGCCACAGTACTTCTTGCTCTGCTTGAAGTTTCAGAGAGAGTCGACAGAATGATTGATGTGTCAGCAGAAAAGGTTTTCAGAGCTACCAAGTTCTTAACGAACTTTCTTTTTTGTGCACTTTACAATATTGAGGTCCTCGAATTTACTTGATGATGGATCGAGAGCAGGGAATATGACCCATGGTAAGGTAAATTAATCGTAGAGCAGTTTACAATATTTAAATCCTGGAATTTCCTCAACGATGAATCGACCTTTGGGAATGAGAGAAATGAAAATGCAAATTTACTGTTGAGAATATATACGGAAGCATTCTTAGTAAGTAAATTAAGGGAGCATATGCAGTTTTTCTCAAAGTCAACATTTTACAGAACCCATTCAATTCCGGGTCCAGTGAAATCGTCCTGTAATGGAGGAAAAACCACTGTGTTTCATTTAGCCACGTATCAGTTTTCAGTTTTTTTTTAAATTATCATCTAATTTTGGGATAAAAAACAAGTTTAGGTTTCGCAGAGGTATGTATCAATTTCGGAATTGTTAAACATAAAATTGCGAACGTATTGATGCGTAGTAACAGCTACTACGATACTTAATTGATATAATAAATTTCAGAAAAAGCTGCCAGATACGTGGCGCTTTTGCTAAACTCAACAACTACCTATTTGGTAATCTTTATTTATTGAATAATATCTAGTGCAAAACATTGGGTGAATATTCGTAAAATACGCTCAAAGTTAAGGAAATGAGCATTAGCGTTTTAAAATTAATGTTTCTCAGTAAGGGTTTACGTCGAGTGTACCTGCCAGACCGGCAACTAAAACAAGGTCCCAAGACAGAGTGGAGCAGCAATTGTTCTGCTCTCGAGTTACGTGAATGTCTCTCGTAATGTCATCTACTAGCGTAATCTCATTCAAATTACCTAGCGCTCGCTCACCGAGCGCAGCCTTCTATTTGCAGACAGCCTGGGTCACAGGAAAGAAGCTTAGAGCTTCAGGTCACAATCAGAAAATCAATAACCGGTTGGTTAAGCGTCTAGAATGCTTTTGGGGAAACAAAAAAAGTTAGGGCATCAGCATAGAATCAGAATATCCATAAACTTAGAGCAGCGCGTTTGTTTTGGTAATAGACGTATGAATTACAGAGTTTCACATCAGGTCGCGTTCGTTGTATTTGAAGATGTGAGAATTCCAGGGCCTTACATCAAGGTCAGAAGATCCATGTATGCATTAAACATCGGTTCCGTTTTTTATGTAAAGATGTAAGAAATCTAGGGATTCACCTCATCATAATCACGATATCCGTAAGTAGTTATTGCTTTAGGATAAGACAAATGATTCCAGAGGTGTTTTAGATCAGAGTAAAGAAAGCCACAAGCGCTTCAATATCATGGTGTTTGCTTTAGGACTAGAGGATCGTAGGAGACTCTATATGTACGTTCGGCGTATGGCAAGCAGAAATATTATCAACTTTAACAGTTTAACAAAATGATAGAAAATATGTTTTATAATTTCTTATCATTTACAGTTTCTGTTTTAAAAACAAGAGGTAATAGTGCTAGTAACAGTAATAAATTAACAACGACTACGTACTGTACAGATTGATGATCTACTAATGGTAGCTGGGCTGAGCGTGAAAGAGTTTATCTAGTAAAGGTCAAGTCAACTTGATTGCACTTCCTACTGGGACACCTCCAGGCAATGGTTCGTGCTGTAGATACAGGTTAACTGGCCCCAGAGAAGTGCACGGTTGCGATCGACCGCAGACCCTCAAGAGCTATGGTGCCATCAGCGGAAGGCTCTCATTATACGTCCTGTGCCCCTTCTGACCTCGTCAGGTCTGGCAAAGTTCGGTACCCAAGCAGAAGCTTTGCAAACATCAATTGCTGAGTAGGCAGGTTAAGAGCCGCATGAGTTCGCTTGCCTCTGATGGCATTCGGTCTAGCGACATTCAGTGTCATTGATATGAGCCTCTCTAGCCTGGCGGAACTACAGGCACTGAGCTACATTTCAGTGCCTTAGGCTTTTTTGTGGTGCTAAGCTAATGCAGTACTACACAGTATATGCTGTGCTACACAGTAAATGCAGTGCTACACAGCATATGCGGTGCTGTCCAATGCTAGAAAGTAAATGCTGTGCTGTTGTTGTAGTTAAGCAGGGTAGGCACTGGAGGGGGTCGAGCAAGTGGCGGAAGGTATGAAAGGGAAGAAAGAGAACTCAGGAAGTGAAATACATATAAAGGATTGTCCCATAGAGAGGTAGGAAGGAGCGGGGTAGCATGAACATGACATTCGAATAGGTGGTTCACAGTGTTAGGGCCACTCTGGCATTCGAGGCAGGAGTCTGAGTCGGCTTGTCCGACCCTGTGGCGGTAAGACATCAAGGCAGTGTAAAAGCCTGAACGTAGCTGCGATAGGGTAGAGAGAGCCGCCTGTGGAAGAGCGGTCTCCTCAGGCGAAATCTCCGGTGGAACGGCGCCCAAAATCCTGCTTACTGAAAGACGGTCTAGTGAAGCTCGCGCGGGAGACCGATGGAGGAAGGAGATGGCTGCTCGGTACTGATGGTGAGGAGCGGGTTGGAATGCTTCATTGATGAAAGGCAGCAGAAGGCACTCCAAGACTTTGGCAGCAGGTCACAGGAGCAATATTGGGCGGTAAGGACAAAGGAGGTCCCTTTGTCCGCAGGTTTGGATGGTTTTAGAATGGCATGGTATGTGAGCTACACAGTAAATTCGGTACTATCCAATGCTAGAAAGGGAATCCAACTCAGATGATAATCTTGAACGAGGTGAAGGATAGAAAGGCAGCTGAAAAAGTCTGCAAATTAGCAGATGTTGCGGAGGATAAAAAAAACATGAGATCAGGGAGTCCATAATGTGTGTTAGGAGGCTTGGCAGGTACAACCCAGACCTGCAATATGGCCATCTTCTGGTAACACTCACAAGACAAGACCTCCGGGAGCGCCTTGTTCGTGCCATACAAACCCTGAAGAAGAAAAAATGAAGCTTATGACACCAGGCACAGGATTGAGGCTGATCTCAAAAAAGAACAGGCAGAAAGCTACAGGAAAATGAGGACTGAGGCTGACGAGAAAACGAAGAAGTCGTGAAACTCCGAGAAATATTTTATGACAGGCCCAAGAGAAAATCCAAGGATTTTCTTCAGGGAGGTGAAGGAGGCAGCATAAATCTGATGTCATGGAATATTTGTCGAGGCCTCTTCAACAAGGAAAAAGAAATAAGTGACATTCTAACTGAGAGAAAAATTGATGTTCTTCTACTGCAGGAAACCGATCTTAATGACTTTGATGATTTGAAACCTTTTACATTTCAAGTCTATCTTACATATACCCACCCTGGAACAAAGAAACGAACAATGACTTTTGTCAGACAAGATTTGTTTGCAGACAATCAGGTTTTAAACTGTGCAGAGCAGCGACCGAAGACATGGGTAAAGATGACGAGGTGGAATGAAAAGACACTAGGAATTGGTAATGTGTACAGAGAATGGAATCCTCATGAATCAGATCAGGAAGCAGAGTTTGAGGGCATTTGTCAAAGTTTAATGAATATCACTCAAAGTAATCGAAATGTGATCATTGGTGGGGACTTTAATCTGGACCTGTCTAGGTTAAATGGCAAATCATACTGCCCCTTTGGTATGGCTAAAGAAATGTGTTCCATCTTGGGAGAAGCTGGGCTAGAGCATGTGAATTTCGGAAACACATTATTTGTACGAGTTACAGAAGGCGTGATTTTCACCTCAGGTATCGATTGGGCAGCAGCAACGGGAGTTAGAATTAATCATCCAGTAACAATTTATGTATCTCTCAGCGACCACCTGCCACTGGTGTTCAGCATTGAAGATTATCCTAAAGCTGACTGTGGCAGTATGTTCGTCAGAGACCTAAAAAAGATGAACAGGAAGGCTTTTCTGAATGATCTTGCTTCTCATGAATGGGACAAGTTGTCATAGGGTGTCTTATTTCTTCATTCGACAAATATGCCCTTTAAAGCAAGTTAAACAAAAAATTGCATCGAACACCTATGCCATCTAAGTCACTTGTGACACTACGGAAACGACGCGACAGAGCAAGATGGAGGAAAAACCAGCTGGTGTATCGAAAGTTCAGAAATCAGTGTACGAGGCAGGGCCGTCAAGAAACCCAAAATTACAATATAAAGAACTTTTATCAGGTTGTCCAAGCAATGTGTGGAAAATTGTTCAATAGGCCAATGGAGCAAGAAAGAAAGAAAGACGTGGTGAAGCCGAAGGAAAAGGGGATTACCCTCCTAATTCAATGCTGTGCTGCTGCTTTTAATGACTTTTTCCTTCAAAAAATTGCCCGGATCAGGAATAGTATAGACAAGAGTAATCAGAACCTACTTGAGTTTACTGAGCGTGAGGGTTGGAGTGGAGGAAGCATAATCAAGGAAAGTGAGTCTGAGACTCTTCCGGGCGTCAAGATATCCGAAAGCTTTAACTGGACAGTCCAGATTGACTCACTCTCCATGGAGTTGGCAAAGAGGATAAGATTAATACGCCGTCTTTCAAGCAAGTTGCCAGAGCAGTCAATGAAGGAAATTATTGTTCCGCATTTTACTGATCTCACGTCGGTTTTAGACTCTAATCTTCATAAAGATCCTAAATTAAAGAGGTTGCAAGTCCTGCACAATAAAGCCCTATGAGCAGCCCTAAGGAGATCTCCATTGGACCGGACGAGCGAGAGGGATGTATTGTTAGATGCTGGACAATCAAGCATGACCGAGATCAGTTTGAAAGCACTTGGGAGACCTGCAGTGGACCAGATCTTAGTCAGGTGGACAACTCAACTATGGTTGGAGAGCGCATTGTGACTCCATAGTTGGCAAGACCGACAAGGTCTGGAGCCAGAGGAACTTTTCCACCACAGGATTCGAAGAGAACTCTCCTCTCCAATATGTGTCTACTGTGGAATGCACTCCCGCAAGATATGAAAGCTGAAGAAGACAAAAAGGCAATGAAAGTTGAAGCAAAAAATGGTGCCAAATGACCTGTAATATTGCCTAGTAATTTCTTTTGCTGCATTTCATCTCATTTTGTTTCATGATTAAGACGAATCTAATGTTGTGATGTCAAACTGTAGCCTATCACAACAAGGAGAGCCATTAGTGCTCTTAGCATTCACGAAATAAATGTACGTAATAATAATAATAATATGCTTTGCTACACAGTATGTGCGGTGCCATCCAATGCTAGAAAGTACTGGCAATCCTCCCTTAATGCAGCATCCGTTTATGTGATCACCCATTAAGGCGGTAAAAATTTTCTTCTCCACAGTAATAATTTCCCCGCAAAAAATAAGCAGTCAGGACGACTCTATTCTTAGAAGCAAACCGATGTGGACGCATACAGCAGGGCGCGGAGGCTCAGGCAAGTTAAATTTAATTTAAAACTCAAAATAGGCAGTACTCTGGCTTCTCCTGTAGTTAACTTCTCAGTGAAATTAATTTCCATAGGCAAAGACTTGCTATTTCTGCAAGTAAACCGATTGCATCCCACCCTATAAAGGAACTTTCATCTTTACCATCCTACATTTTTTGCAATCATTTATGGCACAATGAAATGGATCTGATTTCACTTACTGTTAGAGAGGATTCTTTCGGGGTTTCGGCCTGTTGTTATTATTATTATTACTACAATCTGAAACCTGTGGGAGTTCCACTGAACAAAAACAATGTTCTTCAGTGACGTCTCAGATCCGTATCATCGTAATTTTCCCCTATCTAATACTGAAGGAACCTGTGGAAATTCTACAGAACAGAAGCATTGTTCCTCAATTATGGTGCCCTCGATCGGACCCCTATCATGCATAAGAAGGGTATAAAGTATTCCAAGTCAGGAAGTGAATCTTTTACCTAAGACCTGGGAGCAGTAGCTACTAAAATTTGAAAATGGTTCCTTCCTTCTCCTATTGAACCTCTAGGGTCGTATCCAGGATACCTGAAGGTTGCTCTAATATTCCCCTCTCTATTACTGATGAAAGCGTCCCGGTCGTACTAAGTAACTAGCCGAGGGACAAGCAGAATTATAATATAAACTAGAGCACTCTGAGAGCGCATACCTCCGCCAAGTGAGCCAACGGTAGCAAAAATTCAAATTGGCTCTGAAACCGTAATTTCCTTTCATAGACTCCAAAATCTAATCATTTGTGCCTTTTATATTAATAACAGCTTGTTCAATTTTTTTGAAGATCCGTTCAAAACTTTTTGAGTTATACTGTTAACAAACGTTATGACAAATATGAGTCAAACATACAAACGAACAAACCGATCTGCACCAAAATTTGATCATTAATGTCTTTTATCATTACTAACAACTCCTATGAATTTCATGAAGATCCATTCATTATTTTTTGAGTTATTGTGCTAACAAGCATAAAATTAAAAACAGTGGCAAACGAACGAACGAACAAACGGACCATTACCAAAATTTGGTCAACTACTCATTGTTATATACCTAACAACTCATGTTAATTTCATCAAAATCCATCCATAACTGGATGAAAAAAAATGTGGAAAAATGTGGAGATTGCGGATAACGTAGAGCTTGGAAGCAAAATTAAAAGGTTAAGTAGGCATGGGCAATAACCCCATCAATTTCTTCTCAAAATTAACCCTGCATCTAATAATGCTGTTGCCCTTTACTCTAAAAATAGGAGTTATGGCATCGAGAAAAATGCCACAGACAAACAAACAAACAAACGGATGGACATATCTTCACCAAAAGTTAATCATCTGTTCCTCCTAACATACCTAACAATCCCTGTAAATTTAATCTAAATCGGTTCATACCTTTTGGGTTGTCTTGGTGACAGACAGATAGACAGACAGACAGATAGACAAACATGATGTATAGCTATCGCATTACGTAAGGCAGGAAAATAATGGGCTACTGATCAATCAACACGGGTCCCAAAATAGTAAAAAAAATGTATATTCTGACAAAAGATTGAAACGTGCATCATTATGAATGGCTAAATTAAATGTAAGCTGTGGTATACAGAACTCTGAAAAGGCGTACATATATATATATAGATCAACAATGCAAGACGTACGCGGTATCCCTACATCTTTATCAAGATACAAGTGCAAATTCTTTGCTGACAGACCGAATGCGAGATTCACAGGTTAAAGCAGGAAACAGAGAGGTTAGAGAAGGTGTAAGGTAGACGGACTGCGTAACGGTAGACGGGGTTAAGCGGCGGCCATTAGTTCAGACAGTGTGGGTTAGATGAAAAGCGTTGCCTCAGGTCAAACTAAGGAAAGTGAAAATATTAATTAACCGTGGAATTTCCAAGGCTCCAGCTAGCAAGAAGAAATGCTTGGAAAATGAAAATTATTATTAGGGAGAATGATCAATGGTATTAAAAAGATAATTTCTCAATTATCGCGATAAGACAAAACTATTCAAGTTCATTCGAAAGTAACGACTCTGTATAATTCAATGGCGCTTATTTATCAATTCTCTTGCAAAGAATATTCATCCTGGGATAGGCTGTCTGTCGGTAATCAAAAAGGGTAGGCGTGACAGGCAACGTGCATACGGATCCGCAATAAAATATAATTTACCGTAATTTTTAATTTTAATTCTGATGCAGCTACGTGAGCACTAGCAAGTTAACTGAACTAAAGAGTAAAAAATTAGCCAATAGAGTGGCATCAGTTTTTCTTTGCGTTCTTTTAGAATATTCTCTCAGAAGTGGATCTATCAACACTGCAGTCTTCTTTTATGAAAAGACGCGATTTAAGAAAATGGTAGAATGTTGCTCTACATCGGCTTGCACTTAGAGTAGATCGAGACGTGAAGTCCTGCGGTTCGTAACTCCCTTGTAGCATAACTGAACTGTAATCTACAGTATAGCTGAAAAATATTTGAGGATTATAATGTAACAAACATTGAATAAGAATGAAGCTTGGATTTTCTTTCAGAATGAAAGAAAGTAAAATGTCGAATTTTAGATACTTGTTTTGATTGCTTACAGAAAAAGACTGAAAATAAGTCCTTGTGTGAACATCGAGTGAGTAACATCAATACCTTTTATATTCTGTGGACAATTAATTATTCTTCGCTTATTAGTGTAGAAAGTCTGTTTGAGAAACTTTGGATTTACATAGCAATTGCATCGTTTGGTACTAAAACTGCATCACCAGAAAACAATATGCATATCAGCTCAGTATTTGCTAATTCATAAGTAAAAGCGATCAGTGACAATGGTCAAAACTCCAACTCTGATAGACAAAACAAGAAAATTGCCATTATTGCCGCGGTTATGTTCGTCTGTGTCTCATAGGAACTGTTCAGTTAATGCATTGGCGGCATTACGTATGCTACATAGACTATGGACCAAGAGAGAACAAAATGCAAACTCTGCAATATTTGAGTTCTACTTCACGAATTGACTGGAAGTATAAACTGTATGTAATGTATGTGGATGTTCGTCATACATGCAAAATTTCGATGGGAAAATGTTTGTTAATAAAAAGTCTTGCCGATTTCAGAATTTGTTTTGGGTTTTTGAATACACAAAGTTAGAGAAACGACTACAAAAATTCATAATAAATGGCAAAGAGATCAATTACAGAACGAGTATTTAAGTCTCAAAAGAGGTTTCTATATTACGGAGTGTACTTCATCGAATTGTTTCACACCGACAGCTGCATCAAGCGATTAATTTTATGATTTATTCTCGAGTAATTATTTCTGTCACTAAGCTTTGAGCGTCTCTCATAGAACAAAGTTTCGCATATTGATGCTGTATAACGTCAGTGTTTTCCATAAATTCCTAGTTGGATTTGGATAAGGGCTCCGGCGGGCTAGTGTAATGCACTGATCGTTCCATCTTCAAAACAGTGTCTCACCAGCTAGCTACTCTATGTAACATTGTCCATATTTCTGGATAAATATGGGCTGTGTAACTTTTGATTTTCGACGTGCTGGTATTGGGCACACAAAACTTGCTTCACTAGAGGTCCGAACCCGATTCTGAAAGCGTCTCTCATACTATCACAGAAATTCCGCAAAATTTCATACAATTATTACGCATTTCAGTTCAGTCTGTTATATTACGGTGCCTTGCCTGTTATTAGCCATCAGAATTAATCAGACTAAACTTACATTCATCTTTAACGTGCATTTTACACCAATCCCCTTCCTGTCACTTTGAGTAACTTTCAATAAACTCAAGGCTAACATCAGCATTGAGCTTACTAATCCATGATCAACTTTACATTAAGGACCATCTGCACCCAATCCAACCCCAGTCAGCCAAAACCAAAGGCAGGCATTCGGGGTCAATTCATGCTAAATTCTCTCTTAACAAGTGTTGTATCAGACTTACTTTAAAAATTATTACGTATGATCAATTTTAGTGGTAACAAACTTGTCTGGAACTATTTTTACGGGGTCTCCTAAACTTTGGAGCCACACATAAAAATATTTCACAAACTAGAGCACTCTGAGAGCGCATACCTCCGTCAAGCGAGGCAACTGTAAGAAAAAATATTCACATTGGTTCTGAAACACGATTTTATTTGTATCAACACCAAAATTAATAATTTGTTCCTATTAACAACATCAACAGTTCCAGTAAGTTTCACGAACATCCGTTTATAAATTTTTGAATTATGTTGCTGACAAACCTTCTGACAAACATTAGTCTAACACACAAACAGACCAACCGATCATCACCAAACTTTAATCGTCTACATATATATGTCTATCAACATTACTAAACACTCCTGTAAATTTAATAGGGATCCGTACATAACTTTTTGAGTTATCGTGCTAACAATCATAAATTAAACACGTCCACAAACATACGAACGAACCAACAGATTATCACAAAATTTGGTAATTTAGTCTTCCTAATATACCTAACAACTTACGTAAATTTCATGGAAATCCGTCAATAACTTTTTAAGCTATAGCGTTAAGATAAGTGAGGGAAGCAGACAAACAAATAAACAGATGGAGGATCTTCATCGAAAGTTAATCATCTGTTCCTCCTAACATACTTAGCAATCCCTGTAAATTTCGTAAAATCCGGAAATAACTTTTCGAGTTATCTAGAGCTAGAGAGACAAGCAGGTAAACAGACCGATAATCCCGACGAAAAAATCACCTCCTCGGCGGAGGTAAACAGCCAATGGATAGTATATTTGGAACTTCGCTTTATGACCTCAACATATCTCTGAAGACTGCAATAAGAAACAGCCCTCCATCATCACTGTATTCCTACTTCTTAAAGTGATTCTGAAACAGCACAACATTCTAAGATACTTTAATCCTGTTACGAAAGTTATATCAGCTAAGTAACAACGTTTACATTATCTGTATTCGTATATGCGACAGCATCTCCTTTATCAGAAACATATCCATGGTCATTATCTAATTTTGTTCTTTCAAAAATCCAGAATTAATTTTGAAATTGCTAAAATTTCCATTGACAAACTCACTTTTTTAGATGGTACATGGATAACAGAATTCATAATAACACTAGAGCACTCTGAGAGAGCATACCTCCGTCAAGCAAAGCAACATCGGCAAAATTTTCAAATTGGTTCTGAAACTGTGATTTCCTCTTCATCAGCACCAAAATCTGGTCATTGGTGCCTTTTGACAGTACTAACAGGTTCGGTTCTGTAATTTTCTTCAGCATCCGTCCGTGAGTTCAAGCGTTATGTTCTGACATACATTTTGATAAACATTGGTCAAACACACTGATGAACACACCGATCGTATCCAAAATTAGATCATTTATGCCTTTTAACATCTAAATATTCTTACAAATTTCATAAAGATCTGCTGAAAAACATAAAACATAAAAAACATTAAACGAAACACAGGGTCAAACAAAGAAACGAACGAGTAGATAATCACAAAAATTTGATCATTTACTCTTTGTGATATACCTAACTCTAACAACCCATATAAATTTTATCAAGATCCTATTAAAATTATTTGAGTTATAGCATTAGGAAGAAAAGACAGACAAACACATAAACCAACAAAGGGATCAGCGGATTTTCACTAAAAGTTGATCATCTGTTCCTTCTAACATACCTAACAATCCCTATAAATTTCGAAAAGATCCGTTTATAATATTTTGAGTTATCTGGATAGAAGACTGACAAACGCACGAACTCGGCAAAAGCATAACTGCCTTGGTAGAGATAGGAAAGAGTTCAAATTTATAAGTAATTCGTGAAGCATAAATATACAACTTGTAAGGTTTCCTTTCGTTATTTTCTTCGCTACTGGATGTATTAGTGAAGTCTTGCAACGAGAATGTTTTTCATACCAAGCTTGGAACAGGCATATTCGTAGCGATGTAGCTTGGAAAACTAAGTGACGTTTTGTAAATCATAAAGGAAATATAGGCTACAAACCTAGAGTGCAAATGTACTCATAATACCATGTAGCAACGCTGGTTAAGGATATGAAAGCAGTCCTATCTGCGAGAACACGATCTATCTACTGGAGCTAAAACATTTTCTAGAAATACAAAAATGAAGGGTAGGCCATACTAAATATCTTGAAAAACAGACTACTATATACTTAATTTCCACACCCCGTAATACACAGATATCCTTTGTAAGTTTCATTTCAAAAGTAAATATTCTCCAAGCGACATTCAAGTCAGTAACGTCATTGAACAAGTAATGGCCACATTCACAAACACGCGGTTACAACAGTGAACTCATGTTCCAATCAATTAATTATATGGAAATGTTTGGATAAGATTCAATAACAAATCTATGACAAACTAGAACAGTCCGAAAGCTCATATCTCCACCAAGCCAGGCAGTGCCAACGAGAAAAATTAAATTGATCCGGGGACAAAAATTCCCTTTTCATCATCACCAAAATATGAACATTTTTACCTCTTGACATCAATAACAGATTTTGAGACTTTCGTGAAGATATGTCCTACACTTTTGCAGTTATTTTCTAACAAACACTCTAAAATAACCATATAGTCAAACAAACAGATGAACCGATAATCCCCAAAATTTGGTCATTTGTATTTTTTACAGCATTTCTAACAAATCTTACCGTACAAATTCCATGAGTATCTGTCGATAACTTTATGAGTTAAGTTCAGACAAACACTATGACGAACATTCGTCAAACACATGAACGGACAAACCGATCATCTCTAAAAACTTGGTGATTTGTGTCTTTTAACGCTTCTAACATTCCTGTAAATTTCATAAAAATCCGTTCATAAATTTTTGGGTTACATCGCTGAAAAGCATTAAATCCAGCAGAGACAAACAAAATAGGGGCAAATAAATCATCACAAAAATTATGCCATTTGGTCTTCGCAACATTTCCTTCAATTTGTACAAGTTTCATGAAGTTTTTGAGTTGTCTTACCAAAGAAAAAAGGCGAACAAACAGACGATTAAACGGAACTTAACCAAAAGTTAATCATCTGCTCCTCCCTACATATCTAACAATCCATGAAAATTTCGTAATGATCCGTCCATAACTTTTGGAGCTATCTTGGTGACAGACAGAATAAAAGACAAATACTACACAAACATTATCTCCTTGGCGGAGGGAACAATAACAGAATCTGGCGCTAGTTTGTCCATTAAATAACAATAAGGAGTAGCAGAGTTAAAATGTCAATATTTTTAGCACTACGACATGTGTGCCAGACGTTGTGCACGGTAGTAATATAAGGTCTGATGTCCGTAGGCGAGAAGTCCTGTAAGCGAAAAGTCTTGTAGACGAAGTGACCTGTTGTGAAATGTCCAATATTCGAAATGCCCGGGTACCAGTTATTATGGGGTAAGATCTACCTCCTCTACCTACTGGTATTCATCTACTGTACGGTCATATTCAATTTGAAAAATATTCACTTACTATTGCAAGCTTTGGAAAACATTACAGAGCAATACATCTAAGTTGTTGCAGTGACAACCTTATTTTCTTTTCGTAAGTGCTTGCAGACTTTAATAATGCAGAACCTAATTATTTTGCGTACAAGCTGAGAAAGAACGTGGTGGACTTCATTCCCAGGCGAGGTGACGTACACTGCACAGTATAATTCCCGCCTCTATGGGTATGCAAATACAGTATTGTAATTCCAGGTAATATCAGAGTTCCGAAACAAAGTTTTGCAAAAAAGTCAAAGTAAATAGTACAAAGTACCTTTGTACGTGTAGATAATTCTTCTTGCGTACGGTACAGGCAAAGACATTTAAATCTACCGTACTTGACATTTATCCATGTTTAACTAGAATTATTCAAGATAATTAGCGAAGCGAAGTCGCTATGTTTTGATGAGCACTGCCCTTTAAATGTAAGGAGCATTAAAATTCTATTGACGTTGAACGACGGTATTTATGATAGTTCATGGAAAAGCAGCATGAAGTTTCCCGTTTCTTCCAAGAGCATTGGTATGCATTATAAGTAACCTATGTTGGTGAAACCAGGTTTTCAAAATGAGAAATTCATGAATACATAACCAGAATTTTCTTCCTGGAACAACGAAGTTCAAACAACTTCCAGGAACTTTTTTTTAAAAGCCAAGCTGTTCAAAATAATTAATGAAAATAACTGTAGACTTTTCTTCAGGGATCAATAATACTTAAACTTTAAGAGACGTTTATTTTTGAAAAATTCACATTTTAGGAAATAATTTATGAAAGTTTTATTTTTGAAAAATTCACATTTTAGGAAATAATTTATGAAAGTAGGATTAAATCCTTCCAGAGCCAATAGCATTAATTTCTAAAAGATCGTTTTAATAGCGAAAGCATTTTCTTCACACAATTCATGAACACAACAGCAGAATATATTGAAATATTTTTTTTTCACCAGTAAGGTCGTTCAAATTTTAGGGGGCTTTTAACGACGCGTGACCAAGTTATTTTTCCAAAATAATTTATGAAAGCAGCCAAAAAAATTTTCCATCACCAAGAACATTCAAATTTAACGGATCTTCACTCCTGCGAAACCAAATGTCTCACAATATTTGCGCAGCAAAACATTAAGAAACAGCATAGTCTACGGACCCCCTCAGCCTGCTGCGCACGTCAGCTACAGCCCTTAGGTCTCCCCACATTTTCCCGATGTCGCAGGCAGCAGGACGCGACTGGAGGCATGTCTCTCTATGCTAATAGCATTTATGCCCAGCAAACTCTTTCTTTCCGGTAAATTGGCCACCGCTTCTGAAATTTGCTGGATTGTTACAAGAAGTTAAGAAAGCCCCGAAAGCTATCTTTGTTCTGGAAATTTTGGACACTTGTAAGGGAGTACAGAAGCTGCAACTGTGAAAAAAGAAGAAAACTTGCGTAGTTGAAGGTAACGAAAAGATTGCTTCTTAGTGAGACTCGCCATGTATTTTTCACGAATTCTACGGTCGGCTGTAGTAGAGTTTCCCCGTCCAAGATTAGGCTAGAAAATAATGCATGGCTTCTTCTCCCGGGAGGCACTGAAAACAAATGAGATGAGCGAAGGTTCGCTTTCCATCATTACTTTTTGTTCATTTTATGTGACGCTTCTGGGCAGACGGCGGAGCTTTCTGTTCGATTAGAACGATTTTTGGGAAATTTACGGCTCAATCTTGAGAAGAACTCATGCTCGCTTCTATTAATTTCCTAATGAGCCGCGAAATGCGTTTATAATAATGACGGAAGGGAAGCGCTCTCTCTAGCGCCGTCTCTCCTGTGTTGCGTTCTCATGCTCGTATTGAAACCATAGCCTGAAAATATCATGATCTTGTTATGGATTTACATTCCAAACTTTCCATGCCTATCTGTTATGCCAAATAATAGCAATAGAATGAAAAATAGGAATTTGACAACCATGACTGAATCACCCTTGATTTAGTTCAGCCAAGAACACGAGACGTGGCTCAAATTTATGAGTCTAGAAGGTGAAGACTAGTATGTTAATGGCTGCCTCATATGGTGAAGATAGTTGTTTTGGTAGCTATTGTCTCAAATTGGTAATGGTGCTGTGTTCGTAGCCAACTGTTGCAAAGTGGTAAGGCCTACAATAACAAAAAGTTATTTAGATGTTTGACTAAACCTCTCCTTAGATCATTGCTTTAAGATCTGCTTATATCCTGTGGACCATTTTGAGGCTGGACTAAGTATCCTTTGTTGACATTTTGGACAGTGAACTTAATTTTCTCGCTAAATTTTCACCATTAAATTACATTTCTTTTCAACAGTTTGAATCGTGGACCTTACTTCCCGTGGACCATTTTGCCGTTGGACTGTTTGAATCGAGGACATTTAATCATTTTACCTTTTGTTCCTCTTTCTTTTGAACATTAAGATAACATATTTGATCGTTTGCTCATTTTTAAGTTAGATGACATGTCTGCAAAACCAGCATATAGTGTCAGTCAGCTCTTTCATTTCAGATTAACTTTCTCCTATTTAAACGGTTTATCTTATAAATGGATTTTACGCGATTGTTACCGAAGAAACTATCAGTTTCCTGAAAAATTAAACTTATTTAAAATTAGACAGTTACTTTAGATACTGTAAGTCAACAATTGGATGCCACAACACAGCTTTCTGGAGTGTGAAATGCCGTTGTCCGCAAGTATAGGTAGGAACCTTTCTTAAAATATATTCCTTGAACTTGTGACTACTGCTTTGTTTGTAATGCTTATCATCAAAGGTAACGTCAATCACTTACAAACGTAGTAACATATTAAGTTAATATTGTGCTGACTAATTCTATTTCATTTTAAAAATAAAACACTGAATGTCAGCAACATGAATAATGGTGTGAACTGTACGCAGCATACAAAAAGAAAGCTTTTTGCTCTCGGACAACGATGTTTTGAGTGAAAAATGATGTTTGCTTTACAAGGGAGCATTGCATCAACTTTCGACGTTGCCATCAGAGTTCCTATAGATGAAAGACCCGATGGAAATTTTTTCCCGAGCATGGAATCCAAAGAAAAAGCAAAGGCAGATTAATAACTGCAGGGATCCAAAGTCCGGGCAGGGTCCGAGTTTCAAACAAAAAGTGCATCACTTCCTGAAGCCACGAGCGGGATCTTTCTGACTTCTACTGGTTCCTGTCTGCCATATAAGTCTTAAAAACAAATGACTCAAATTTAAGTTGCAAACATCAGCTGATCGCAAAAACGCGCTTTCGCTACCCGTCGTGGCTACTCCTCGGTAACTTTTCTAGATACGGGGAAAACGACAGAAAAAAAGGATCGCGTACTAATGTGGGGCAATAGATAAAGCGAATTAGATGAAAAATTTGGAGATTGCAGATAACGTAGAGCTTGGTAGCAAAACTATAAGAATAAGTAGGCATGGGCAATAACCTCATGATGTTTTTTCTCAAAATTAACCCTGCATCTCATAATACTATTGCCCTTTACTCTTAAAATAGGAGTGAAGTTTGGCGGAACCTAAGGTAGTTTTTTCGTGAACTTTGCTATGGTTTGCAAGAAGAGCAAGGAGTCCCTGGACTAAACAAAATAATTTCAATTTCGCTAAGACATGCATTAAAATAAATAAAAACTGCCAAAATGTTTAATTATAATCCTGGAAAACAATAAAAATAGTATTTTTCAGGTACCTTTTCTCAGGACAAATTACACCGTCTGGTCCCCGTCGGAAGCCTACCTACTACAAGGGCATGAAGTTATGCAGTTTTTCTTGTGGTGCTTTGGCTCGTTCTTGCTGAAGAGGTTTCTTTAATGAATCGAATTCGGTATTGGAAGAAGCGCAGGCTCATTCTTAGAGTGAACTTAAGAGACAGCTGATTTTGGCGCATTTAGCAGCTTAGCGATTTCCGGATATGACATGCCTGAGTGATGATGGTGTTTAATAATAGCTTTATGTTTGCTCATTGTCTGAGGGCAAATCTTAATTATTAAATATAACTGAAATGCTGAAAAAGGCCGCAAGTCTTAATATTCTAAGCTATTAGTCGTATATAACAAAATAAAGGTAAGTAACAGTCTCTTCTTCATTTAAGAAAGTCGGAGGAGTTTCCATGCACCCAGTAAAATGAAGGTTGCCTGTCGTCATTGTTGGTAACGAAATAAACAATAACCAAATTAAAGCTTAGTAGCCAAGAAATACCACACTTGATGTGGAGTCTGCCGCCGTAGAGGCTTTTAACACACCAACAAGGTGATTTCAGCAGTAACCTCCTTCACATTTTATTTCATATACTTTTTTTAATAAGCCCTTAAGAAAAAGCATAAGATAAATTGTGAAAATGTTGCAGCTATGATCTGCTTGTTAGTGTGTTAAAATTTAAACTCTACGTTCAGGAAGACTTTACCGCCATTTGCAGTAAGACTGTAAACTCGCCAGTGCAAAGCTTCCTAGGGATGATAAAAGTTAAACCTGTGACCTTTCGTGAACAAAATGCAAAGGATGCTCTACTTAAAAAATATATGAGGCTGATTATTAACAAGGATGGGAATGATGCACGTGTCTCTCAAATTGTACGTAAATAGCAAACGATTGTTCACATGTATCTGGGTTACAAGTGTGATTCTAGCTATTGGGATTATTCCGCCGTTATAAGCTCATCTCGATACCTCTCTGGCATGTCCAGAACTTTAATCGTGAGGGTTAGCTTCGTTGTTCTGTTACTTTGAGCTTGAGGATATCTTAAAGGTAACTGATTTGGGATTAACATTTGAAACTCATTTCAACTGATCAAAACTAGCACATATGAAGAGGGTGCTTGACAAGTTAAAATTAATGGGATTATATTATTTTCATAAAACTGTTTAATTTGTTGAGGATTAAAACTACCTGCTAAAAAAGAAACCTGATGAAACTGTTGAGCGACAGGGTTATGAAGTTATACCTTAGTGTGAGTACCTTTGCTAAGATAAAAGTAAAGTCAGCTTGCGCAACCTTTAGTGGGAAACCCTCAAGGACCGGTCCTTGCTGCGGGTGTTGGCCAACGGGTTCCAGTAGAGTATACGGTTGCAGTCGACTACTGGTCGTTAAGTATTGCGGCACCATCGACAGAATGTACTTGTGCAACTACTCTCCCCCGTCTTACCGTCCCCCCGCCTATCGTCCCCGCGCCTACCGTGCCCCCGCCTACCGTCCCCGCGGAAGCTTCTGCATCCGCGGCAGCTCTGCATACCGAGCAACTACTTTACGGCGCCAACTTCGCAAAGCTCGCGCACCAGCTTGGTACTCGAACCGGCAACATCCAGTGTCACCAGTTAATCCTGCTGCTACCGACGAGGTTTTTATCTTTCTTACTGTACGGAAGCCCGAATCAGATAAAAAAAAATCTCTGCCGACGACGCCCAATGGTGTGGACCACAAGTGCTGCAGTGCCAGGGTATCAGCTACCGAATATAAAATTCACCCTCGCCGTTGCTATAAGGAAGCGTCATGGCATCAGAGCCTGTGACTGAGGGTTTTTGATATCGCTCCTGGAAGGCTATATTCTGATGAAAATTAGTCTATGTGATACATCTGCTTAGTCAAATAGCTACTAGCAGTCGGATCACGTGGTGGCACTAAACTCTTGCAGCTGTATGCCATCTCAAAGTTTGTAGCGTATCTAGTACTAGTTTGAAGTAAATTGCTAACCCTTTGCAGTATATCTAGTGATACTTTGGATTTTACTGCCAACACTATGCAGCATATCTAGTACTAGTGTCAAGCTAACTGTTAACATTTTCCAGTATATCGATTACTACTTGAGATTCAACTGCTAACAATTTGCAGTATATCAAGACGCAATCTACAGTACATATATCCGGACAGTAATGGCAAGCAATATATTGAATAACTGTTTACAGTTGTTAGGTTTAAGACAGCAGAATGCAATAAATAGCATACAGTAAATCTAGTAAGTGTTAGCAATTAATGTACATTGTAATCTGTGCACTGTAGTACAAGCAATGTCTCTGGTCCCAATAAGCTTGATGTTTAGTAACAAACAGTGCACTGACTATTAAGCTAGAAGATGCAATACACCTATCAACACTAGTGATGGAACTATGCAGTATCTTTAGTAGCAGTAGGCGTATATCTCTCGTATAAGGTTGGCGAGCGAGGCTCGCATGCACCATCTCTGAAGCAATAGATAATGAAATATTAGGAGCAGATACCATAGACTATTTAAATCTCAAAATGCTTTTTTTTTTTTTTTTTATTTTCTAGGATAGGTGCATTGTCTTTTCTGAATATAGGTTACTATAGATGAAAAAAAAAATATATATATATATTGCACACATGGCAGTGAAGGAACGACCTCCTCATTACATTCTCTTATCTCCNGTTTCAAACAAAAAGTCCATCACTTCCTGAAGCCACGAGCGGGATCTTTCTGACTTCTACTGGTTCCTGTCTGCCATATAAGTCTTAAAAACAAATGACTCAAATTTAAGTTGCAAACATCAGCTGATCGCAAAAACGCGCTTTCGCTAGCCGTCGTGGCTACTCCACGGTAACTTTTCTAGATTGGGGGAAAACGACAGAAAAAAAAAACGGATCGGGTACTAATGTGGGGCAATAAATAAAGCAAACTAGATGAAAAATGTGGAGATTGCAGATAACGTAGAGCTGGGTAGCAAAATTAAAAGGTTCAGTAGGCATGGGCAATAACCCCATAAATCTCTTCTCAAAATTAACCCTGCATCTAATAATACTATTGCCATTTTCTCTTAAAATAGGAGTGAAATTTGGCGGAAACTAAGGTAGTTTTTTCGTGAACTTTGCTATGGTTTGCAAGAAGAGCAGAGAGTCCCTGGACTAAACAAAATTACTTCAATTTCGCTAATAAGACATACATTAAAATAAATAAAAACTGTCAGAATGTTTAATTATAATCCTCGAAAACAAATAGAAATAGTATTTTTCAGGTGCCCTTTCTCAGGACAAATTACACCGTCGGGTCTCCGTCGGAAGCCTATACCTGCTACAAGGGCATGAAGTTATGCAGTTTTTCTTATTGTGCTTTGGCTCGTTCTTGCTAAAGAGGTTTCCTTAGAGAATCGAATTTGCTATTGGAAAAAGCGCAGGCTCATACCTACTGTGAACATAAGAGACAGCTGATTTTGGCCCATTTAGCAGCTTAACGGTTTCCGGATTTAACCAAATCCTAATTATCGAAATACAGTATAACTGAAATGCTAAAACAGGCCGCAAGTCTTTGTAATTGCGAATTTCTCACTACCTTTGAGTATTCTTACTAGTCTGCCCGCTATATCAAAGAACCTGGCCTTCACATACGTTGAAACAAACTTATTATACACTAGCTTATTCCTCGTTAATTCAAAATATCACCATCTAGGGCGCAGCCCCTAAACATTCTCAGCTATTACTCGTATATAAAAAATAAAGGTGAGTAACAGTCTCTTCTTCATTTAAGAAAGAAGGTCGGAGGACTTGCCATGCACCCAGTAAAATGAAGGTAGCCTGTCGTCATCTTCATCTCGTTGATATTCAAAGGTTGCGAATGTTGGTAACAAAGTAAAAAATAAACAAATTAAAACTTACTAGCCAAGAAATACAACACTTGATGTGGAGTTTGCCGCCGTAGAGGCTATTAACACACCAACAAGGTGATCTCAGCAGTAACCTTCTTCACATTTGATTTCACGTATTTTTTAATACTCGTTTAAAAAAAACATTAAATAAACTGTGCGAAATGTTGCAGCTATGAACTGCTTGTTAGTGTTTTAAAATTTATACTCTACGTTCAGGTAGAGCTTACCGCCATTTGCGGTAAGACTGTAAACTCCCCAGTGCAAAGCTTCCTACAGATGATAAACGTTAAACCTGTGACCTTTCGCGAACAAAATGCAAAGGATTCTCTACTTGAAAAATATATGAGGCTGAATATTAACAAGAATGGGACTGATTCACTTGTCTCTCCAAGTGTACGTAAATAGCAAACGATTGTTCACATGTATCTGGATTACATGTGTAATTTTAGCTATCAATGGCTTGAAGTTCGTTTTTCTAGAGACTTAAAGGCGTATTCTATTGGGATAATTCCACCTATATGAGCTTATCTCGATACCTCTTTGGCATGTCCAGAACTTTAATCGTGAGGGTTAGCTTCGTTGTTCTGCTACTTTGAGCTTGAGGATATCTCAAAGGTAACCGATTTGAGATTAACAATTGAAACTCATTTCAGATGCTCAAAACCAACACATATGCAGAGGGTGTTTCACAAGTTAAAATTAATGGGATTAAATTATTTTCATAAAACTGTCTCATTCGATGAGGATTAAAATTACCTGCTAAAGAAGAAGCCTGATGAGAACTGTTGAGCTACAGGGTTGTGAAATTATATCTTAGTGTGAGTACCTTTGTAAAGATAAATTTAAAGTCAGCTTGACCACAACCTCTACTGGGAAACCAACAAGGACCGGGCCGTGCTGTGGGTGTAAGCCAGCTGGTTCCAGAGGAGTATACGGCTGCAGTCGACTACTGGTCGTCAAGTATTGCGGCACCATCGACAGAAGGTTCTTATGCAACTACTCTCGCTTAGTCAAATAGCTACTAGCAGTCGGATCACGTGGTGGCACTAAACTCCTACATCTGTATGCCATCTGAAAGCTTGTAGCGTATCTAGAACTAGTTTGAAGTAAATTGCTAACCCTTTGCAGTGTATATAGTGATACTTTGGATGTTACTGCCAACACTATGCAGCATATATAGTACTAGTGTCAAGTTAACTGTTAACATTTTCCAGTATATCGATTACTACTTGAGATTCAACTGCTAATAATTTGCAGTATATATAGACCCAATCTACAATACATATATCCGGATAGTAATGGCAAGCAATATATTCAATAACTGCTTGCAGTTATTAGGTTAAAGACTGCAACATGCAATAAATAGCATACAGTAAATCTAGTAAGTGTTAGCAATTAATATACATTGCAATCTGTGCACTGTAGTACAAGCAATGTCTCTGGTCCCAGTAAGCTTGATGCCTAGCAACAAACAGCGCACTAACTATCTAGCCAGAAGATGCAATACACCTATCAACACTAGTAATGGAACTATGCAGTATCTTTAGTAACAGTAGGCGTATACCTCTCGTAAAAGGTTGGCGAGAGAGGCTCGCATGCACAATCTCTGAAGCAATAGTTAGGGAAATATTAGAAGCGGATACCGTAGACTATTTAAATCAATTTTTTTAGGATAGGTGCATTGTCTCTTCTGGATAAGGGTTACTATAGATAAAAAACATGCATATATATATATATATTGCACACATGGCAGTGAAGGAACGACCTCTTCATTAAATTCTCTTATCTCCTCTGAGGCATGGCCCAGATGCGCTTGATCGTTTCAACATTTAAGATTAAAATTTAAAATAGAGTTCATTGCACGAATACACTTCGCTGCTGAGCATCACTTCGGTAAAGTTCTTTGCTAAAACAGTTTTGTAATCTTTGGTAAAGTTTAAAGAAGATTGCGCCGGGAGGCGCAGAGCTCACACTGCTAACAATTCTGTTCACGAGTTTGACATGTTTTTGCAATCTAATTTGTTCAGAACAGAGACAGATTTTCAGTGCTCAGATGTTAGAAAAGTTAGGAGTGTAAACTGGAAGCTAAATAAATGACAAGAACACTCATTAATTGGGAGTTACTGCCACAAGCGCTATAACCCCAAAATGAAGCATTGCGTGTCCTTGCTTTGATGTTACGCCAGTGGGATGCAGTACATGTCATTTTCGTATTCAAACTTCAGTACAGTGCGTTTGAGTTACTCTGAACAGTTGCAATGTACGTCAGTGTATCAGTGATAGGAGCAGGAGTGCATCTGAAGACTTAAGAGAAATGAAGTTAGCGTTTCTGCCCAAATGTTTTATAACAAATGAAAGCTTTACTAGTACTGCATCATACACAAATTTTGTAACACTTACAATGCTCTTCTGAAATTTGATTGATTCGTCATGAGTACTCCAGTACTCCCCATCTGAACTACTTCTCAACTGCATCCCTGATTACAGCAGGAAAAAAAAACGATAATGCTGTGATATTTCCATTGGATCGAATTCTCAATAACCGTTAGCGTAAGAAAAAAGCTGGATTCGGACAATCAAGAGGCTTTGGGTGTTCATGTGTTTATGCCAAACTTTGACCTGAATCCACACGGCTACTCACAGCTCGAAGCATAGTACAACCTCACGGGACAAAAAAAAAAAAATTCTGACAGACCCTCAACCAAAGCCCAAGACATATTCTTGACTGAGCACTAAGGAGACATTACGGACACACAAGGTACTGTTGCCAAGAGATCGTCGCTTTCGCCTTGCTGCAGTGGGTTGAACAGCGCAGAGAAGTGTGTTTCTTTTTCAGCACTGTAGCGATGCTTAAATTGTTTTATTACCGACTCGTAGATGCAGAATTATTGTACTGGATGTCAGTGAATGAAACTAAACCTGGCGGTATTTTCATCTCTTGTGATTTTATTTAGTCTTAAGGTGAGGCGGCTAAGACTTAAAAGCTTAAAATGCCTGTGATATTAATTATTAAAAATACGCACTGAAACACATGTAAAGTATCACATACATACGAAGACAAGATGTGTACATACGCTAGTGTGCGCGCTCTTGGTTTCACCGCAGAGTGTTGTCTAACATAAAGAGGCAAGTCGTTTGCAATCACCACCTCGAGACTGGAAGCCTCTCGACAATATCGGAAATGATGATCATCCCTCCCAGCGCTTATCAAACTTAACAAGCCTCACGGGTTCGTTCATTTGAGAAGTGAATGGGCTGTTCTGGCACGTTATGGTCCGCAGGGGCCAGTTCGAGGAAATAACATTAATGTCGGAGACTATCAATGCAAAACAGCGTCCGTGCCTGCTTTTGTTAGGATGGGCTACTACGAGAAATCAATTAAGAAGTCTTAGGTGTAGTTAGCAGGGTTAAAAAATACTGATACAGTTGTTATATCGGTGACTATCAAAGCGAAAGAAAAAATCACTCCAGTTGCTACTTTCTTAAGGGGTAAATTTATTGTTGTATATGGCATCGCCTGATGCATTTATCGGATGGTAAATTTATCATGATGTAAATTTAGCGTTTATTGTAAATTATCAGATCATTATTCATAGCGTTGATACAATTTGTTACCACTTGAAACTTCAATTGAACTAAGCACATTAAAGCTAGACAAAGTTGTAAAAGGAGTCACTTCACTTAAATTGACAAAAAACTAAATTGATCACAATTATTGGAATTGAACGTTTGGAATGTAATTAGTAGCTACATCAGCTGTAATTCTGAAAGGAATACAATACAACGGTCTTACTAGCCGGCAATGACAAAGGTAGACATATTTTACTGCATTTTAAAACCTAGTAAAGAAGAACCCGTGAATAGGAG
>LQNS02278174.1:26831378-26845726 GCA_001587735.2 Parhyale hawaiensis | reverse complement strand
TCGTTGTTAGCCACCCCGCTGGTCACGGACTGCAGCATCACCTCTGCACAAGATGGGCGGCGTGCATAACGTCGCCTGGACCTCGTCCGAAGTATCATCAAAGGTATCAAAGGTAAAGGTAAGGTAATGTGGTCTACCAATGCAATGTACAGCAAACTAGGCGTTCTCAAACTTAGGGATATCCATGAATATTTTGTATTGAAATTCCTAAGACAAGCTTAGATAGCAGAAAATAATATTTTTGAAGACCACTTTGCCCCACTTCTAGTGGACACTCACTATAATATAAGAAACAGCAGGTTTAACTTAACAATTGTACGATTAGAGATTGAAAAACGATTTGTTATATTTCAAGCAATTAAAGCGTATAATGAACTTCCGTTAGAACTTATAGAATCGATGTCACATGCACATCTTAAGTTTATGTTCAAACGCTATTGTATTAGGAGTTATTCCTAATTTAAGATATGTGCCCTATAAGCGATTATTGGCTTTTATTGGGCTTGTTCTCAACTAGTACGTATAAGGTGATTTTAATGTGTTTTAGGTGCAAGATCTGTCACCCCATGTAAGACTGCGTCATTCTGTAATTGAGAGCAATAAAGGAGTAAAGGAGTAAAGCGTATATAATATTCATTATTTCAGTCGCTCTCAAACGCAAAAGTCTGCTCACTATAGCCTCTTCTACCTTGTAGCGACACTTATGCACAATGATAGTAAAAGTAGCCAGGTAGTCCTACAGTACTTGACTCTGAGGGCACTCGTCTCGACTATTATTTGGGTCTTCTGTACTGCAGATAGTCTATATGTCATTATCTGCTTCTGTGAAACTCTTACATAGCACTTCCAGATGGCCCACTTCAGCTAGCGCTTGTGTCTAACTCCAGTTTATTTATATATAGTCCATTAAAGCTTCCTGTTCTTCAATTGAGCAAGACTTCATGAAGCGCTTTAGACACAGCCCCATAAGCAAGGTCTGTGAACTCATTCCAAAAGAATACTTTTCAAAATCATGAGCACTTTAGCCTCAGCGGAGCTTCCTGCTCGTGCGCTCCCGAACCCAGGAGTTCTAAATGATAAAAAAATCTTTTCACAAAGTTTGCACGGCTTTTTTTTTTGCAGTCACTGCAGCAGAGCTAAGCATTCTTTGTACTAGACTACACCTGCCCGCCTGCAAGGCCTCATTTTTTGGCACTTTTCTGGCTTTCTCTTCCTCTGGCTCTCTCCAGAGCATTGTTTGGGAGCTTTGTTAAGCGAGCTACCAGTAGCGAGGTACTTCAAACGAAAAGCTCCTTTGACGCTCCTCTGCTCATCATTTCAAACGATCGACCTCAGGATCTCTTCATCTCTCTTACCTTCCCTCTCTCTCTCACATGAAGTTCTCTTTCTACCACACGTGCGCGCACTAGCTCTCGCTCACCATATTCTGTACTATGTAACAAGAGTGGTCAAAGTTCTTTTTAACACGTTGTTGGTATTTTAGATTATTACTCACTAGGCCTTGTTTGTCGCATGCACGACTTCGTTACAAGAATTATTTGTTCCAAGTTGACTTCTTCCTTTCCTGTGACAGCTTTTCACTCGCGGCAAAAAAATTGATTGCTAACTTAATGGACGCCTGCTTACTCAAAGTGTCAGATAAACTTGCTGTAAGCGGCGACGTGAACTGTGGGGATAACTCGCTATTAGCCATCCCTCTGGTCACGGACTGCAGCATCACCTCTGCGTGAATAACGTCACCTGGACCTTGTCCGAAGCATCATCAAAGGTATGTTATGATAACGTGGCGCATCTATGACGATACCGGGCCCACAATTGTTATTCAATGAGTAATACCTGCGTGCACGTCACGTAAGAAAAAGACTGGTGGGGCTGCTACAGCAGGCCTGAAGCCCAGAACGAACTCTTATTTCAAGTTCCTTTAAATTATTGTTGCATGGTTTCTGTTATAAGTAAAACATTAATGAATCTGTGATCAACACAGATGCATCATTATTCATCACAAATTCTTTGCCGTCAACTTTTATAGCCGGGTACACTAGTGCATAGCTAATATGTATATACCGTCATGTTTTATTGCGATTCATTAAAAACTCGAGTACCCTAGCTGTAAAACATGACAGTGAGGAACAGCTTCTTATGCTTGGATGCTTCTTTTTGCTTCATCGTAATAGCTATGTTGCGTTCCTTCCACAACCTATAACCTGCCAATACTTCTGTTCGAGAGAGCTTCAAAAAATTGCTCTGCTTCACCCTGCAAGTAACGAGATATAATGATAGAAACAGTTCCATGATGTTGCAGACGACTCCACTTCATTGTGTAAAAATTATGTTTCCTATATCAAGATGCCCTCACTCAGAAGAATTGCCTTCCGTCTCTGATCATATTCCCAAGTGAATAAATGCCTTTTTTTCGATGCATTAATGTGTTAGTAAATGAGTTTATAAATTTTGACTGGCATTGAACGAAATACCACTCTATAATCATTTCCTTTCTCTTTTTAGTATCACGGACAGTCCACAGTGGCAAATTTGTAACTCAAACAACACTTGCGTGCGTTCCTTCATGTTGAAGTTTCCTTGCAACTTGAAATTTCATTCACAAACTCATTCGTTTACTTTTTCTAACGTTCCTCTGCACATTCACCTTCTGTATTATGTTTTTCATTTCAGGGCACATTATATCATATTATGTAGAAAGTGAATCGCAATAGCAGATCAACATTAATTTTGTCCTAGGCACAATGAGTGGTATGAGTGCAATTTAGTCACGTGACTGTGTGGTATTAGCATGTTGTCATCGCGTGTCGTTGCTATCCGAGATGATGCGTTAACCAGATTTAAAACTTATAACAACGAATCGCGTTATAGAACAAGTAGTGCGATTGGAAATAGTGTCATTAGAGATTCACTACTATAGTAAAGCTGGGATCTCACTCAAGCCACTCACTTTTGTAAGGGCGCCAGCTGAGCTCTTAATAAGAAATGGAGAGCAGTAATTCCGAAGAATTTGCTGAGGCTTCGCCGTGCATTTTCATACCTGGGCTCTGTGAAGTCTAAGTCCACAAATCGAACACAAAATTATACTAAAAACGATGTCAATTTTCTCAGATAATGATAAAAACCTTCAAGGTATCAAAATAAAGCATTGAGAAATAATTACTTAAAGCTTCTGTATTGAGAAGTTGCCTTTCTATAACAATTCACATGGTACACTAGACTGTGATGGTGAGTATACAATATAAATCTATAGCATATCGTTTAATTCTATTTACCAACTGCAATTCTTCTCTTACAAAGCTTTTTAGCAACACGCACACAATCGTTCATTGGTCATAATTACTCAATAGCTGCATGCGCATGCAAAATTGAAGTTATCACGATCTTTTCATTCATTTACTGCAGTAAATATCTTGTAGTCTTGAAATGAAACACATAGTTTTTGATGACCAGAAATCACGTTTTTCGGTACAGCGTGTAGAATACTTGCAGAGGTTCATGATACTTTAGATCACTGAACGCATTGTTCGCCATAGGCTTCTTTACTGTAGTGCCAATATTTTGAGAATTTGTATAAATGTCCGCTCACCGTACTCCCAATTTCAAATAAGGGTTTACACTCCGTAGTTCCCATAGTTCGAGAATTCCCACAACTGCGTGTGTGCTGTGGTCTTAACATTTAGGAAA
Organism: Parhyale hawaiensis; assembly: GCA_001587735.2. NCBI lineage: Eukaryota > Metazoa > Arthropoda > Malacostraca > Amphipoda > Hyalidae > Parhyale > Parhyale hawaiensis. The sequence continues at coordinate 26,842,039 of LQNS02278174.1, read as the reverse complement.
TTGCCGCGAGTGTCTAGGTGCTGTAGGTCAGATATGTAGGAAATCCCCACAACTATATATCTGTGCAGCACCAATGTTTCGTACTGAAGAACACACATTTATTTGGTGTTAACAGCTAAACTGCCTTCGAATTATTTAAGGCTATAGTCAGTAGATGCGACACTTTCAGTTAAAGTATTCCTGATAATTTAATTTCATAACGTCAAGCATGCATTGGCAGGAAAATAGAGTTTTTCTTCGAGCTTATTCATGTTTCAACTTGTGTATTCGTAAATGAATTTAAAGTTAATGTGGTCTTAGTATGTACTTCTTTATCCCCTAGTTTTGTGTATAGGCATTGAAATAACAAGAGTGTATATAATTTTTAACTCTCCCTCGTGCATAACATATTCTCGGCATACAAATGACTTATTTCTACATTCCGAAGTTATAGGCTATAGACAGTAGCTGAAAAGGAAATACCAAAGCCATCTGGACAGTTTCAACAGTTAGGAGCCATCCTTAAGCAATGTGGGAATATGACTGCAGATGAAAAGGCAATATTGTATTATTCTGGACCATCACCCAAGTGATGGCATCCTTAAAGATGGAGGGTATAATTACCTCCGCCGAGGAGGTTATGTTTTCGTTCTGTTTTTCTGTCTGTCACCAAGATAACTCAAAAAGTTACCAGCTGATTTGAACGAAATTTACTGGGATTGTTAGGTATGTCAGGAGTAACAGATGATTAACTTTTGGTGAAGATATGTCCATCCGTTTGTTTGTTTGTTTGCCTGCCTCATTGTTAAGTATATATCAAAGAGTAAATGACCAAATTTTGGTAATGATATGTTTGTTCGTTCGTTTGTCACTGTTTTTTATTTTATGCTTGTTAGCACAATAACTAAAAAAATCATAAATGGATTTTTATGTAATTCATAGGGGTTGTTAATAATGTTAAAAGACATAAATAATCAAATTTTGGGGCAGATTGGTTAGTTTGTTTGTATGTTTGACTCATGTTTGTCATAACGGTTGTTAGCAGTATAACTCAAAAAGTTATAAACGGATCTTCAAGAAAATTGCAGAAGCTGTTATTACTGTTAAAAGGCACAAATGNGAGCAGTGAGTTTCACGAGGGAGCAGCAGACAAACCGAGAAACTCATATGCGATTGGTGCATACGCGACTGGCTGCAGCCATAAGAGACTCTTTACTGATATGCGATTGGTGCATCCGATGTCTGGCTGACAGCCATAAGAGACTCTTGAGCTTCAACGAGCTAGGCTACTGGCTCCCTCCTTCTCTATACAAGCTCCTTGCTAGCAGCAAAGAATAACTGAGATTAATTAAATTCCCCGCCACGTATCCTACCTACCCAATTAATGATAGGCCTTCAGTACATAGATGTTTTTCTGTTGAAGCGAAAATTGCTCCTTCTAAAGAAGACAGCAGGCTGAAAAAATTATTGTGGCTACTGCCTCGTGAAAAATAATCGCTTCCCTGTGCTTCGTTGATCATCTACTGAATTTACACGTCCTGAACTGAAAGTAAATATATATTTTAGGCATGGAAAAGGTAATACAAATTAGACTTGATGCGAGCGCTAAAAGAAGCTTTAGATATCGTCATTGTTTGGATTTCAAATTTCGCTGATTAAAATACTTTTGCCATAACCTGCAACCTGGTCTATTTTCTAACTATTGGCTATTAATGATGCTCAACAGGATGACCACAGTCTCGAACCAGGGCTAATTTTCACTTTTTTTCTAAAGCGTGACAGAAAATGGGCAAATAAACAAATAAACCGGTCAACACACATCAGGTTTTATTGTATTGTACAAAGACTAAAGTACCCGCGAGGTAGAAAATGACAGAAAGGAATTTGTGATGTCCCTTCTTCATTGGCCACTAAAAGTTGTATCTAAGATACGTACGTTAAGGAAGTAATTTAAGTATTCTTCCAAACGTTGACCATTGATTGTTGATGACAGGGTGTTCTTCCAAACTTCGAAAAGCTTCTTCTATGGCCAATCGGGTGTGGTCAGAATAGTGATGTACAATACCATTGCACCGTGAAGAGTTTTCTACCGTCGTCATGCGAAATGCCGCTTGCTGCTGCTGCATTTTCAATACATGCTTCAACTAGCTGTGTTTCTTCTACCACATGGGTTACATCTACATGGGCTGTAATGAGGCGCTTCCAGATGTCCGTCATTGCTGTGTGAGGAACAGCTTCTTATGCTTGGATGCTTCTTTTTGTTTCATCGTAATAGCTATGTTGCGTTCCTTCCACAACCTATAACCTGCCAATACTTCTGTTCGAGAGAGCTTCAAAAAATTGCTCTGCTTCACCCTACAAGTTACGAGATATAAAGATAGAAACAGTTCCATGATCCTTTGGTTGAAGCAATGTTGCACTACTGTACACTGTTGCAGACGACTCCACTTCATTGTGTAAAAATTATGTTTCCTATATCAAGATGCCCTCACTCAGAAGAATTGCCTTCCGTCTCTGATCATATACCCATTAATGCATTAATGTGTTAGTAAATGAGTTTATAAATTTTCACTGGCATTGAACGAAATACCACTCAAAAGTCATTTCCTTTCTCTTTTTAGTGTCACGGACAGTCCACAGTGGCAAATTTGTAACTCAATCTACACTTGGGTGCGTTCCTTCATGTTGAAGTTTCCGTGCAACTTGTAATTTCATTCACAAACTCATTCGTTTACTTTTTCTGACGTTCCTCTGCACATTCACCTTCTCTAATATGTTTTGCATTTCAAGGCACATGTTATCATATTATGTAGAAAGTGAATCGCAATAGTAGATCGACATTAATTTTGTCCTAGGCACAATGAGTGGTATGAGTGCAATTTAGTCACGTGACTGCGTGGTATTAGCATGTTATCATCGCATGTCGTTGCTATCAGAGATGATGCGTTAACCAGATTTTAAATTTATAACAACGAATCGCGTTATAGAACAAGTAGTGCGATTGGAAATAGTGTCATTGGAGATTCACTACTATAGTAAAGCTGGGATCTTACTCAAGCCACTCACTTTTGTAAGGACGCCAACTGAGCTCTTAATGAGAAATGGAGAGCAGTAATCCCGAAGAATTTGCTGAGGCTTCGCCGTGCATTTTCATACCTGGGCTCTGTGAAGTCCACAAATCGAACACAAAATTATACTAAAAACGATGTCAATTTTCTCAGAAAATGATAAAAACCTTCAAGATATCAAAATAAAGCATTGAGAAATAATTACGTAAAAGCTTCTGTATTGAGAAGTTGCCTTTCTATAACAATTCATCTTGGTACACAAGACTGTGATGGTGAGTATACAATATACGTCTATTGCATATCGTTTAATTTTATTTACCAACTGCAATTTTTCTCTTACAAAGCTTTTTAGCAACACGGACACAATCTTTCATTGGTCATAATTACTCATTTTTGTGGCTGCATGCGCATGCAAAATTGAAGTTATCACGATCCTTTCATTCATTTACTGCAGTAAATATCTTGTAGTCTTGAAGTGAAACACATAGTTTTTGATGACCAGAAATCACTTTTTTCGGTACAGCGTGTAGAATACTTGCAGAGGTTCATGATACTTTAGATCCCTGAACGCATTGTTCGCCATAGGCTTCTTTACTGTAGTGCCAATATTTTGAGAATATATATAAATGTCCGCTCACCGTACTCCCAATTTCACATAAGGGTTTACACACCGTAGTTCCGATAGTTCGAGAATTCAAACAACTGCGTGTGTGCTGTAGTCTCAACATTTAGGAAATTTCCGCGAGTGTCTAGGTGCTGTAGTTCAGATATGTAGGAAATCCCCACAAGTATCTGTGCAGCACCAATGTTTCGTACTCAAGAACACACATTTATTTGGTGTTAACAGCTAAACTGCCTTCGAATTATCTAAGGCAATGGTCAGTAGATGCAACACTTTCAGTTAAAGTATTCCTGATAATTTAATAACATAACGTCAAGCATGCATTAGCAGGAAAATAGAGTTTTTCTTCAAGCTTGTTCATGTTTCAACTAGTGTATTCGTAAATGACTTTAAAGTTAATGTGGTCTTAGTATGTACTTCTTTATCCCCTAGTTTTGTGTATAGGCATTGAAATAACAAGAGTGCATATAATTTTTGACTCTCCCTCGTGTATAACATATTCTCGGCATACAAATGACTTATTTCTACATTCCGAAGCTATAGGCTATAGACAGTAGCTGAAAAGGAAATACCAAAGCCATCTGGACAGTTTCAACAGTTAGGAGGCATCCTTAAGCAATGTGGGCATATGACTGCAGATGAAAAGGCAATATTGTATTATTCTGGACCATCACCCAAGTGATGGCATCCCTAAAGATGGAGGGTATAATTACCTCCGCCGAGAAGGTTATGTTTTCGTCGTGTTTTTCTGTCTGTCACCAAGATAACTCAAAAAGTTACCAGCTGATTTGAACGAAATTTACTGGGATTGTTAGGTATGTCAGGAGAAACAGATGATTAACTTTTGGTGAAGATATGTCCATCCGTTTGTTTGTTTGCCTCTCTCATTTTTCTCAATGCCATAACTGAAAAAGTTATGGATGGATTTTTATGAAATTAACATGAGTTGTTAAGTATGTATCAAAGACTAATGACCAAATTTTGGTAACGATCTGTTTATTCGTTCGTTTGTCACTGTTTTTTTATTTTATGCTTGTTAGCACAATAACTGAAAAAATCATAAATGTATCTTTATGTAATTCATAGGGGTTGTTAATAATGTTAAAAGACATAAATGATCAAATTTTGGGGCAGATTGGAATCAAACAAACATACAAACTGAGTACAAACAGTATTGCCAACAATCGTCATATTGAGTTTTTCAATATTTGCCTAGAAGTTCTTTTAACGTCTTCGACAATAATGACAATTTTCCGTGTTTAGATCAGATTTTGGAGTTTATACAAAGAAAATTAAGGTTTCAGAGCCAATTTTTATTTTTTGCTACAGTTGTCTCGCTTGGCGGAGGTATGCGCTCTCAGAGTGCTCTAGTTTCAATTGAAATGCATATTCATCGCATATTCTACAATGTGATTTTATGTGCAATCATCCATGTTGCGGCATCTCCAATGCCGTGAGCTAATAATAATGAGGGGTGCAGGAAAAGTTCTAGCGTCAGAAAAACTAGCAGGGATAAAGGATAGTTCATCATCTATTTTTCAACTTTATTTTCAACTTGCTTAGAATCTCAAATCATGGCAGGAATACTTACAAAAAAAATGTTACTTAAACAAATCATGGGTTTGAACACTTCTTAGTTCGGCAGGCTAACAAAATTTCATGTGCCCCTTCATAATTGCAACTGAAAGCACTGAAAGCATATACTTGTATAAAAACCCTGCGAGCAGCATCACTCGAACGACCGCATGACGACCCAACACTTCCAAGATGACAAAGCTGTCGAGGCAGGGGAGACCGAGACTTCATCCTTTGAGTACACAGCCAAACGTCAGACGCCAGAACCTTCCACTGTTTTCTGCCTCAAGTCGCATCAAGCTGCAGATCCTCGGCAATGTTATTCTTTACAAAAGAACAAACGAATGAGGCATTCAAGCTTGAGTTCGTAATGCCCATGAGGTCAAGAGGATTTGCTGCGCTCGCGCAAAATATGTTACTTGCGCGAACAGTTAAATGGGGAGGCTGGAACGTTTGAACAAACAGCGAGGCGTGAGGATGCTAGTGCAGGGCACAATTTGAGAGATTGAGAGCGAGAGGTTCCACCAACTTTCTAAATGGAGACAATTTGACCTTGTGTGCTAAAATCGTCGTCGTTTAGGAAGCTGCTGGCGCACAAACTGTTAAGTATTCCGTAGTACGCTGTGCAATGTGTATCTTTGGAAGAAGAACTTTAAATCGACCTATGTATATTCCAGCGAAGGTTGTGTATTTACCAAGCCGAAAGTTCTAAGCGACAATAATCTAAATTACGTTTAAGCATCGCGCGTGTGTCAGTTTCTGTTTGATGTTTTGATGAAAAAACACTTTACACTGATGTGGAATTGCATTTTTTCTACAGTTTCCAAATATCTTTTCTACTCAAACAAAAATATATTTGGTATTCGTTAGAAATTCCGTGAAAGGAACAAGGTATAGCTTTTCCTAAAAGCAAGGTACACTTTGAAAAATCAGCAGAAGAAAATCTTCAAGGCTATGCATTCATTCTAACGGCGATCATTTGGTGTTACACTTTCCAATGTAATCGTTGAAGAGCGAAAAATTTTCACCGGTTATGATTATCGCTGGAAGATATCCGCTAAAGTGAGAATTTTTTGTCCACAGAGTTTGTCTTACTTTTAGGCCACTGATTATCGAGAGGTTTTTGTTTAATTTTAATGATTGCTCTTTATTTTCATTGTCATATTTTGCAGCAACGAATCGAAAATAGTAATGCTTTTCTGATCGATTTAAAGGCGCTTAATTCTTTTCGTTTTTATATCGAAGACCAAGCAAGCACCTGCTATGTATACCTTTACTAGTGGAAACGGGACTATAAGTATGAACAATGCAAGAGTGGCAGTGCAAATTCTTTGCCCTCACTTCTAACGGCAAACAATGCTAGCAAACAATTATGACAACGCACGTTGCATTTTCTTCTAATGAAATTTAAAACAGCAGAAACTATTTTAGAAACTATTACTGACCAGAAAGGATTTCTCCTTTTGAACCAAATTCATTTTATGCTAAAGAGTTAGGCATTAATTTATGGATGCCCTGTACTGACTTCCTCTGCAGATTTATGTTATAAATAGGTAGTCTTTGACTGGAACCTAAGGCAATACGGTACGGTACAATCCATACATCCTGCTATGTAGGTACATTTTTATTAAAGAGGGAGGATGAAGCACAAACTCACTTTATTGGACTAAGCAACATCGATTGGCACGACTAGAGCTCTTTAAGCTTAGGTTGTCTGAAACTTCATTGAGCAATGTTGGATTGGTTCTGCAAGAATGAGAAGCAACCAAATTACGATTCAGATACCGTACAGAAAACTCTATTTCACATAGCAGGTCTGCGTTTACTAACTGAGCCTTGCTACATCAACCAATGGCTTCTTCAGTTAGTACAGCAGTTATCTTGGGGACAGACAGACAAACAGGCAGACAGACAAACACGACTTAAACACAAACAGGCAGACAGACAAACACGACGTAAACATAACCTCTTTGGCGGAGGTACCTAATAACACCTAGCAACGCAATGGCTCCAGGGAGGGAACTTATGGGATAGAAGCAGCTCTGCAGCAGCATTATTTGGCTTTAGTTTAAAAACATTTTCATTCAATCATTTTACACGAAAATATATTTTGATTGCTATGCAGCTGTAGTTCTAATTTAACAGAATATTTGGGTAGTACGAAATGATGAAAGATACAGAGTGAAATAATGGCATAACTGTCTATAGAAAAATTAACGTACATTCCTAGTCATGAATGATACTATAGGCTGCGAATGGGCCCAGTTTCGCCCCATCACTGAATACTCCAATAGAATAACGTTGTTCAATGCAACAAAATAGCGTCCATTCGGTACAATTACTGCATAATCCACACGAAACAATGCAGAATACAATGCAACGAACAACAATGACCTCGTTTTGGAAAAAAAGTTATTCCGATTCAAAGCGATAGAGAATACAATGCAAATTAGCGGCCTGAGATTAGCAGAAATAACTGCGACGTCGAAACAAAGTGATGGAAAGAATAGAGGGCTACAGCACAGCAAAATTATCAGCTGGTCAAAACGAAGTGGTACAGAATGACGCTCAAAAAATAGCCCCAGTATCGTCAAATATTATCTGTTCTGCCAAATCGAAGGGATTCAAAGAATGAAGTAAAGCATTACAGAATCTGCTGAGAAGAAGTGTTACGTGCTATATAACTTTCTCAGTGTTACATATATAATGATTAATTGATACAGAATACTGTGCAACATAATAGTCTCAGTATTGCAAAATAGGCAGTTATGCCGAAGCGAAGCGATACAGGCCGAGCACAGAACCCAGGCCTGCACCATAGCGGCGGCCAAAAGATCGCTTCTGAGGCATTTTTTCATAAAACCTGGCCAGTGCGATGAATCCCAAGGCAACCACTGAATCTGCTGACTCAGGACACACGTCAATCTCAGAAAATCCGATCAAACAGACGTATAACTTGCAAAAGCTCCAGGGTGATCCATTTTGTCATTCCCCGGAATAATGCTAAGCGTCTCTTGACTTTGTTGCTTTGGTTCCGCAACGACCGTCCCTATAGATCGATGGGAAGATTGGGACGGCTTGATTTTGGATATGTCATCTAAGTGCTTTTGGATATGGGATATGAGTACAACACGATATGTTACGCATGAGTATAGTTACAAGCTTTAAAAATGGGATTTGCGTTGAGTGTGTGGAAATTCTTTAACATTGCGCATATATATGGGTATAACGGGACATCTTACATACTGCCATAATGCTTAACTTTAGGTATGAGATGTGTACCCCGTGCAGATACTGTAAGGACTGAGAGTACGGTGGAAAGTGATAAATGTTGAAAAATAATAAACTTTAGATACAGGTACCTTGCTATATATTATCTATGGGCATAATTTTCCATAGTTAAGTACAGCACGTGGGTAGCGCAAATTGCTATAGCTAGGGAGATAGCTTTGCAATTTCAGATGAATGATTCAGTCTAAAGAAACGAGTACCGTACAACAGCATGGAAAATGGATTTCAGTGGGAACCACTAAAGACTCGAAGCGTTATTTGATGATGCAAACTTATCTCTAGGTATATTTTCATTTCATAGTGATTTGGCACAAAGAGGGCATGAATAATCGTGGGCGAGGAATATTTAATGCCATTTAACACACACTGTTGGCATTTAGGTACTGCATGGTAGCGCTTGAACTATAGCCAGAAATGTTTGTTTAGTCCTACGTGTGCGGGGCATAGTATCTACAGTATGTCTGTTATGAAGGGAATTACTATGACTCACCATTACTAGTTCCAAGTATTTTAAACATATAAATGGGTGCCGTATGCGAAAAACGTTGCATAACCCAATGATATACTGGACAGTGTATCATTTTCTTGGCAGATTTCTTCAATGTATTGTTTCACGGGTGTTTGTGTTTATACGGTGCATTAAAATCTGCTATTATTTAAGACAATTAAAATAAAGAAACTTTTGCAGCAAATAATTGTCTTAGTTTGGTCATGAGAGGGTTAATCAAGACAAATTTAGAGGAACAAGCCCATTGTCACTCGTTATAATTGTTTTTGAAGTTTCAATATTCAATTTTATGTAAAATATATATTACTGGAACGCTACAACTTATATGCATTATGTATATTATATATTAGCCTCGCTAAACATATGGGACATTTTTTAAAAATTGTGATCATGAAAATTTCGGATTACCACAATTTACGATTTACGCAGTTTTCAGTACTACGTTATGAAAAACTTAGGGTAGCGCTAGAGGTGTTTGGGGTCAAAATTTCACATTTTTTTTTGTTGAAAATTGATCCCAAGGGTGGGGTCTATCACTCCACCAAATATTTTGACCCTGGGAACACAGAAGCCCCCCCCCCCTCCCCCCAAAAAGAGGGTGGTAGAGGGGGCGGGTGGGGTCAAATTTCATTTTCTCTATTTATTGATGAAAAGTGATATTGACGGTGGAGTCTATCACAAAACCAGATATATTTTGACCCCTGTTGGCACAGGGACACTCCAACAGGATTGCGGGAGTAGGTCAGGGTGCGTGGGAGTGAAATTTCCACTTTTTTATCGATTGCTGAGTAATGATCCCTAGAGTGGGAGCTATCACACCATCCAAATTCTGGGGCATGGGATGATAGGACCCCCCCTCCCCCAAAAGAGGATATAGGATAGACCGGGGGTTGTAACTCCTAATTATGTGTCGTAGCAATATATTAAATACATATTATTAACAGTAAGTACGTATTAGCTACATTTTTAGTGGTCTAAACTTTGATTGCCATTTTCTCATGATTTCATTTTTTTTTGCTACATGTATATCTTCAAAAGAATAAAACTCCATCAGTTTTCATGCTAGAGAGATATTTTGCATATGAATCGAAAGCTGAAAACTTAGGGAAGAGATATTCTACTCTTGATTTTTTATTTACAGCTTATTTTTTTTGTAATATGGATCTAAAATAATAAAATTTGAGCAAAAGTAGCAAAAAATGTGATATCATTATTTTTTTACTTCTATCCCTTCTAAAAAATTCTAGACCAAATTTAGAACAAAGGGAGTCGAACATCTCTTCCTAATGCGCTCAGTTTCCGATTTCTTTTAAAAGATTTCTCTAGCATGAAAACTGATAGAGTTCTATTCTTTTGAAGCTTGCATGTACTAAACCCAAACATCGGTCTATAAAACGTGATTTTTCCAGAAAATGTACAATATCTCCAAAAATATGTACTCAAAATTTCTAAAAAATCACATGAACAATTTCGCATTTATTTTCAATTTTGCATATACTGCGCAAGTTTCAGAACGGTTGGCTGGAAATAAGCACATCGGCACAGCGCTCCCATTAACTGTCAGTATATCAGTAAATATGTGAAGAAATATTTTCATACATCACTTGCCACAATATAA
>LQNS02278174.1:26791074-26823756 GCA_001587735.2 Parhyale hawaiensis | reverse complement strand
ATTTTCTTCATAGGTCGTCGGCTTAGAACGCAACGCTTGCAGCCCAAACAAAATAAAGGGAAAACAGAAGCGGAAAATTCACTATTTGTTCGTACGTATTCCGCCTAGAATATAACGCTTTTAACTGAGACAGAACAGCGTGACAGCAGCAGCAGCAGCAGCAGAAAATTCCTCATTCCGCCATCACAGTTGCGCCTGGAGCGCGTCACAAACGAAGCAAAATGAGAGGAGCACAAAGCAAGACGTACGTCAGCTCTGGAGAAGTCTGTACTTAGCACCGCTCAATGAAGCACTGGTGCATCCTCCACCGTGTGTGCTCCAGCCAAACGAAGGTGACAAAAAACTCCAGTGGAGATACAAGCTTGTCAGCTTTGGATCATTAGGAACGTCCAAACTAGTGAAAAAACTCCCTCCCTCTTAACACTGATTCAGATTGCAAGCCTCATTATGATGAGGGCTCCAATTAGGCGCGCTCTCACCATGAACAAAAAGATTTCCAAAAAGCGGATCACAAATGAAAGATCGAGTAAAAATGAGAAGGTTCGCACGAGCCTACGACTGCACGGCTGATGAGCCACCAGAGATGTAATTCAGCAGCAATGAGGTCTCTTTTTTTTCAAAGAAGCTCAAAAGCGCGCCGATGTCCTGCAAAATGCAAGCAGGAAAATTGTTTCACAAGCTCAGCTGAGTGAAATCTTTTGATTCTTTCAACAGAAACATCGCCAGCCACAGGCACGCCCTGAAAAATTTTGTAATTGATTATAAAATTTATTTAAATTTGGAAAATTCACTTGAATCATGAAGCTACAGAGTAAGATTTTGTTGCAGTTATTCGTATTATAAGTTTAGACATATATAAATTCATACATTTGGACAAAATCACGGAATGCGTTGATGTGCGGAGGCCTATTTCTGTAGGCCAAGTTTTATTTTTTAACAAAACACTATATTGCTTCCCACATTTCCTTGTTCAGCTCTCATCATATTCTTTTTGATCCGTTGTACCCGCTGCTCTCCATTGAAGGTATAGTTTACTTTACATACTGTTACGATCTGTCGTTTTATTTGGAACCTATGTTTATAAATACTAGCTGTAACCTGTGGAAATTCCGCAGAGTAAAAGTGTTGTCCTTATTGACTCCCTCGCCTCTGAAGCATGCATATCAAGGGCTAAAATATGTCCCGTGTCGGACTGTTCTTAAATGGCCACTGAGAAGCAGTTTAATACTGACCCCCTGCATCACTGATACCTAATTTTACTACCTACGCCGAGGTACAATAACCGGAGTGCTCGTCAGTTCATTTTCCTGAGTCAAGAACTCGAAGAAATGGCTGGAATCGTGGGGCAAGAACTGGCTGACGGAGCGCTCAGAGATCGTGTTACCACTAGGGACATCAAGATGGGTCCAGCAGTTTTTTCAGAAATAGCTGGAACCGATGCTTGGCACACTACAAGGTTTCGTGAGTGTTCGTATCTGAGAGCAATAGCAGCTTTATACTGACTCCTGTTATTCCCTACAGAAACCGTATCTATAACAGTGTATTATCTGCAATCTAATATGGAAAGCGCAAGGTACTGATGAACGAATGGATGAATGAACAGAGGAAACCACCAGCAGAATAATATAAGATTTTAAACCCGAAGCTCATTATCGAAGCTCATTTTTTTGTGTTCTGGCTTAGTGGTGACGCCATCAGAATAAGATATGGTAAAATATCACTTTTTGTTTGATTGGAAGAAGGAGCCGACGCGTACTCCTCATATAGTATCTCCGGATTTTTCAATTATCCTAAGCTAAAGCGTACCACAAGGAAATTCCTACACACTGGCGGATACAGGGAGGGGGGTATTAGGGGCAAATGCATCCTACTGGAATCTAGAGGGGCATTTAATAGAAGAAGGTATGCATTCATGGACAATTATGCTGAATATGCTTCAAGACTTAGTACCGTATATGAAACAAACTAGAGGGCCCAGCCGTCAAAAATGACAGCAAAAATTTTATGATTGAGCCTTTTATTGTTCCGGATCCCACTATAGGTTTTGCTGTATTACAGTTCTGATCCCCGCAGGCCTGATCTTCCATTAGTGGAACGCAAGCTGTACATTGTACAACCATGAGTTTTGCGCTAGCAAAATATTCTTCCCCCCCCCCCCTGCAAGATAAGGAGTGAATATCCGCTTGGAATTAGTTAAGCGTTAAGTTGCACTAAGAAAAATATACCTAGTTCAGTCAAAAGAATTCTCTGGAAATGCCCAGGGCTCACCGTATTGTGGATACCAACTGATTGTTGAACCTCCAGCGTCGAACTTTGGCTGCGATGTAAATTCAATATAAAAGGCGTCTGCTCAACATGAAGATTCAACTACTTCGATATCATTCAGCATTGAAAGCGGGTATCCAGAGGCTAAGGATCCAGAAGCTGGGGATCCAGAGCCCGGGATGCACTATCGTCTCTCACGACGATTTTGCGTTCACGTAAGCGTTCCTGCGCGCGCCACCACTAAAATAAACACTACCTAGGCAAACCTAACCTAGCCTACTCTTACCTAACCTAACCTAACCTCCTTACATAACCTTCTAACCTAACCTAACCTTACCTAACCCAACCTAACCTAACCCAACCTAACCCAATCTAACTTTTCTAACCTTACCTAACCTTACCTAACCTTACCTAACTTTATATAACGTTACCTAACGTTACCTAACCTTACCTAACCTAACCTAACCCAACTTAATCAGTGATACAGCGAGCAGCGCGGAGCACCAACTTGAACGCCGCTCACGCGCACACGATCTGCGTACACAAACACGCACACATCTCCGTCGTGAGAGACGATAGCGCGCCCGGGATCCAGAGGCCGGAGATCCAGAGCTGTATCTGTCACCGGTACTCCAAGCGCTGAAATTGTATGGTATCTCAACTTGTTTTTCAGTACATAAATTTTCTCTTAACTACATGACAGAGAGACGGAGCTACATTGGAGCAAGCAAGAGAGCAAGGGAGCAAGAGAGCAAGCAAGCAAGCGACCAAAAACTGTGTTTTATTATATAGTGGATTCTTAAGATATATGATTTTTTCTTTTTACTGTTGGTACTGGAAGCATTTCCTCTGACATTTCCTTTTTTACTTTTCATTGTTTTGTTCAATTCTCTCTGAAAAGTGTCCCATATGCCGAGAATCACCACCTGTTTTTAGTAACGGGCAGAAGTTTGCTGTCGCTAGAAGGCGCCAAGCCTTAACTGAGAAGAATTCGTGGTGAGTGATCATCAGCAATTACCCTGTGTAACATGGGCCTTTTGTTTGTTCTTTGTTCTGTTGGTGGTGATGACGGTTGGATTATTTCTCTAAAAGAGATTGTACTGTAAAATTTGGAGAGTGTTTCGTGGTAGTACGTTGTCAGTCAAATAATTTACGCTCATATAAAAACGCTTCCTTTCAATCAAGGTTCTGGACTAGGGTTTATTTTTTAGCCAAATGCTTTTGTGACAAATATAACCCATGCTATAGTGCAATAATGAGAATTATAAGGTCCGTTTTTGTTGAATATCGCAGAGGTTAACAAGCAAAATAAGGCTTCGTGACTCCATTTTTTGGCATTTTTCAGTAAATATCATAGATCATCTTTGTGTTTTTTTTCATGTGGTTACTAATTTGTCACTCATGAGCTTTAATAGCTCTATGATGACTACAAGCGACCTAAGCCAGGATAGTTGTATCGTTTCAATATTTATGAAAATAAGATCGTACGTGTGTTTAGGAAAATTATATGCAAGCCGTGATGAAAGATATGTAGACAAAAAATCCGCTTTAAAAAGTTACACGTTTACGAGTTGAGCGTGCCAAAGTATTGTCTGTAGTGTAGACAAATAAAACATCATTTCGAAAGTGGGCTCAGTATTCGTCTATTTCAGGGAGGGCTACTAATAAGGCTATTATTATTAAAACTTCACGCTTCGGCCCCACGGACAGGCAGCATAACCCAAGTAAAGCAGTTTGCAACACTCCTTAAACGCCTGCAGGCCAACACGACCGAAAGCCGATGCCAGCTATGAATTCCAAACCCCATCAGATCAGGGTANGCTACTAATAAGGTTATTATTATTAAAACTTCACGCTTCGGCCCCACGGACAGGCAGCATAACCCAAGTAAAGCAGTTTGCAACACTCCTTAAACGCCTGCAGGCCAACACGACCGAAAGCCGATGCCAGCTATGAATTCCAAACCCATCAGATCAGGGTCCGAAGCACCGACCGAACTGATTAGTTAGGCACCTAACATTCTCCAACGTGAAAGACTGAGCGCCGACGGCAGCATGTGTAATTCTCCTAGAGACTTTGAGGGCAGGGACAGAAGAATAAGTCCAATGCATCTCGTTATTCTACACTTTATAAAACATGCAGAGTTCTGATACTCTTCTCCTGTGGGACAGGTTCACCAGATGATTATCTGTGCACAGCCTGCTGGCCAAACTAACAAGTCGGTCCTACAGACGTAAGTGATTGTCAGCAGCTGAAGCCCAGACCGGTGAGCAATGCTCCAACACAGGCAGCAAAAAAGCATAAAAGCATATGCGGACGACCTCACTGTCACCAAACACAGAATTCACCTTACGGCGGAGCCTAATCTTACTGGAAGCACGTGACACCGTCGACTGATATGAGGCTTAAAAGTAAGCTTCTCATCAAAGACAACGCCAAGAATCTCCAAGGAGCTAGACTCCTGAAGCAAAGTGTAACTACCTCCAGATGTGGTTGTGGAATATTTAAAGAAATATAGACTTACTTCCCAAAATGTGTTTACTATCCCAGCATAAACAATCTCGTAAGTACTCACAAAATATATCCAAAATAGAGATAACCAAGTTCTGCATAAACTCTCATAAATAGATGGTCAACAAATTTCCGAGAAGCAAGGAAATATTGTTGCTTATTTTCGGACAATCTTTGACGGACGAGTTCAGCTCAATAGTGCATATTTTTCACTTAAATGTTTCTCCCATAATTACTTTCAAACTTTGTTTACCCGACCCTGCTGCTGCTATAATGTGATCCATTATCACATTATAATGTGCAACTATTTTTAGGTCATTTTTTTTCTTAGTGTTAAATTACAAATCTGTTTGAGTGAAATGAAAAAAATGTATTCTCATTATCTAAGACTGTTTTCATTAAGATTAACTGTTCCTAAGGTAAACCAATCTTAGATTTTATTTTTGCTCGATAGATAGCTAATAGTTTTATGCGTGAAAGTATGTAGGAGGTGGATAGCACTCAATCTGAGTAAGAAGGAGCAATGATGGCTGGCATGGTGGCACCGGCTGCTGCTCACCTGAACAATTAGCATAACGTTGCATATGCTAGTACAGATAAAACATTGCACGAGGCCCTGCTGAGAAGATAATTTCTTTGAATTAGATAAGCCAAACAGAAATTAAAAAAAAAAAATGACAACAGATCTTTACAGAAATGGAGAACAGTGTCGGATTCACAGAGGCCCCCCCCCCCAAAAAAAAAAAAATAAAATTAAATAAAGATTGCTAACCCCAGAAACACTCGAAATTGAAACAAACCTGATGTTTTTTATATTTAAGAGTCTAGGAAATTTTTTATAAATCATTCATCGAATTCTCACGATTACAAGAAAGACCAACGTAGCTACAATCATTATTAATCTTCCCGAAGTACAAGCTTATTTTAGCCCAGAAGTCGCTTCAGACAGTTTCTGGAGCTTTGTATTATTCGACATCGGACGTTGCCATTTTCATGTAACACTATAGAGCACATGTCCACTGGTGAAGATAAAACTACTAGAGTGGCAATAACAATAATCTTTTATGCATTGAGATCAGTTGGTTTTGACATTTAAAGTGCATCGTTATCAGTGAAAGCAGCTGTAACAAATTAATAGAGTCACACAGCGAGACACTTCGACATAATTATTGATTGGGAGCAAATAAAAAACAAGAGCACTCTGAGAGCGCATACCTCCGCCAAGCAAGGCAATGGTTACAGAAATTTAGAATGGGTCTGAGACCATGACTTCCCTTGTATCAGCACCAAAATATAATCATTTGTGCTCTTTAAAGGTGTTAACAACTTCAGTAATTTTTTTAAGATTCGTTCAAAAATTTTTGAGTTAAGCTGCTAACAAACATTATGATAAACATGGGTCAAATATACAAACCAAACAACCTATCTGCACCAAAATTTAATCATTTATGTCTTATAACTTTACTAACAACGCCTGAAAATTTCATAAAGATTCGCTCAAATCTTTTTAAGTTATTGGCTAACAAACATTATGACAAACATAAGTCAAAGATACAAAAAAATTAACCGATTTGCTCGAAATTTGATCATTGCACATTACTGACAACTCCAGTAAATTTCATAAAGATCCATTCAAAACTTTTTGAGTTATTGCGCTAACAAGCATAAAATCAAACGCAACGACAAAAAAACAAGCCTATCATCACAAAAATTTGGTCATTTACTCTTCGCGATATACCTAACAACTCCTGTAATTCCATAAAAATCAGTCTATAACATTTTGAGTTATGGCAGTGAGAAAAATGAGGCAGACAAACAAACAACCGATGGACGGATCTTCACCAAAAGTTAATCATCTGTTCCTCCTAACATACCAAACAATCCCTGTAAGTTTCATCAACGACCGTCCATAACTTATTGAGCTATCTTGATGACAGACAGACAGATAGAAGGACAGACTGACAGACGGAGAGACAAATATACAGACAAACACGACTAAAATATAACCTCCTTGGCGGAGGTAAGCACATCGTATTTATCGTACGGCAGAGGGATCTACGCTGAACAAAAGTCAATTTGCCGTACCACTAATTAAATGCAATGCAGTTTTTTCTTTGTTTAACATGCTGTCAACCAATTAAATCAGAAAACTTCACCGTGTAATTTTAGTAGTTTGTTAAAATGCATTCACTGTAAATGACACAAATATTGAAACCAGCTGGTCTGAGTACTTGATTGATGGTTTTTATTGCCGCACTGTGTATATGTTTTGTTTTAATTCAGAATTATTACAAAGCAGGCATGTCAGATTATCAAAACCCATCATCAATGATCTCTGAAAATTCAATTGTGATTTCAAACAGTGCTTAGGAATAAAAACAATCACAGTTAACTAGCACAACTATCATAATTAATGTAATTACTATCAAATTAAAAAGTCTTCTCAAGTCATGGACATTCTTTCATGTTGGGACCCCTTTTAGAAAAATGAAAGGATTTATTGCTGGGGGTCAGCAGCTGTTTCAGTTGTGTTAAAAATAAAATATCAACACCAGCAAATGAAGTGAGAGAGGTCATAACGTTTTCCTTGAATATTCAAGTACATTTGTTTGTCTGTCCACCCAAAATGAGTGAGAAGGAGTTGAGCAATGTGCATAACATTTTTGCAGGGAGTCAGGTAGGTTTACCTTGATGTGAAAAATGTCAAAACTCTAGAGTGCGCTGGCCATCAAAAATAAAGGCATTGAAATTTTCCCCCATCGCGGGTGATGGCCTTACGCCACGAGTCGCTCTAGTTGATATTAAAAATATTTACACCATTAGCACAACGTTCACGAATCAAAGATCTTATCGGTTTTACTAAAATCTAACTAATTTGAAACGAAGTTCGTCCGTGTTGGGCGCACCTCACAAATAGTTGGAGAGCAGTGCTTCCAATGTAAGAGCGCTTGCAGCGGTCACACCTGTTGTTTATGCCACCAAGGAGCTCACCAACATGTCGAAAGTTATGTTCAGTTGAAAATAAGGCTATTTTAAAATGATTTCTAAAATATTTACACAGATTAAGCTGAGGAATGTTGTTGTGGGGTATAAATATTGTGAACCCATAGTAGCAGCGGACGTTGCGTGCTGCACAGTTGTGCTGAGAGTCCTGGGAACGATCCCCAATCCAGGTGAGCGATCTTTGTGCGAGGTGCTCGTCAAATTTGTTTGTGAGCACATCTACCGTGGGGGAACTTATCTTAGGGTAGGGGGTGGGGGTCGTTGAACCTTCATTTTCGGCGCCATAGTTCTTAACGATACGTCTTCGGCTGCAGCTGCCGCACGAACCAGTGCATGTGGGTTTCCCAGTGGAGGGTGCAGTCAAAGTTAACTTTACTTTTAGCTTTAGCCTGTGTGTTGTTGATGTGGTTGCGTCTGATGCCCTTTTCTTCTGGACTTTTAATTTTGTCATGTTTCTGCGATTAGGGCATTTTTAATGGAAATCTATTAATCGGTGGCTATTCACAGGGGTTCAAAAGTAAATAAAATGTATAATATTATTAGACTATATGTATTTTTTATTTGCATATCGTCATTTATAATTGACGTTTAGGATAAATTTTGTAAGTTTTAGCCGTAGGCAATATGTCGCCACTGCATGAGGCGCCATTCTGCCTGGAGTACCTGCAACGATCGCCGGCAGATTGTCTGGCTGTGATTGGTGCATTAAAGTGAATTTATTATACTATGCATATATATATATATATATGTTTATCCCTAAACTTGTTCAATAGGTATTAATGTTTTTCTTACCTTGCAGAGCTACGTAAAGGCTAAATTTTAACCTATATCACCGGACTTTTTTGAAACTATTTGGAGACTTACTGAGACTTTTGTAAACAGCTTAGTAACGTTTGTGGTTCATGTGAAAACTCACATCTTGTGAATATTTGTTTAGAGTTGTGGCCGTACTGAACTCAGAGTATTGTCAAATGGCACTTAATATCATCAGCTTGTGGTTTTGAAGTAAAAAGAAAACGATCTGGTTTTCTTCTTTTTCCGAACATCTATAATTTAGTGAACTATCCTAAATCTGTTCGGGCGAACTGTCAGTAGACATTCATGTACCAGGATATTTCGTATACTGCGCCAAAAAGTGTGGTGATTATTTACCTTTTCTATCTGTAGAAGATGTTGCTGAAACAATTTGTTGCTAAACTGGTAAAGTCGCCTTTCTTAAAACAGAGCATAAAATCAATTTTTTCTTAATATCCAGTAGGCCTAATGTCTACAATGACAGTTTACCGTTTTGTTCTGTTTCCTGGTGAACATGACATTTTATGACATCTATTAAAATAATCGAAAAACTTATGTACACGAAGCATACTTCTGAACAAAATAAAGGTGTTGTAATGATAGCTCGACCGTCCACTCTCCTCTGCCGTAAAAGCTGACTTATAGTTTTGCACATTTTTCGAGGTAGAAGAAAATTATGTTTATGCATCACGGTGTCTTAGATGAAATCTGCATTATAACCAACTAACTGTGCGTGCGTATCTTTCTGGCGGGACAGAAAATGGACTGGTAGAAAAATAAATGCTAACGCACCAGTCACATTGTCTGCAAAGTGTATCTGGGCACCTAATATGGAGATCAATTTTATTAAGAGGAAAATAAATGACAAAAAAGGCTCACAGAGGCGAAACCGTCTTCCGCTCGGTAGAAATTTAGCAAACTATTGGTAAATCTTGACTAGTGTTACAAAGAAGCACCCATATGGATACCCATTGACGGCTTTTTTCATATGTTGTTTTGGAAGTTACATAGCGTATAACCCCAAAGATATGAAAAATTGTCCAAGAAGCCCGGAGTTTTTTTAAATACTGTATAGCAAAAATAACGCCCAAGTCACAGTTTTTCACTTTAGAATCCTTGAATCGATATACTGCAATGAAGCACTTCACGAACCTGTGATATTAGATAGGCTGCAGTAGACGAACCAATAGGCCCATTCCCAAAGAGACATAGGAACATACGCCCCGGCACTCTATGAGCTATTGTCATAGTGGAATTTATAAGATTTCAATATTTATTGAAGAATCCTAGGATCGAAAATTTAAGTACCTTTTCAAGCCTCTGTGACAAGCTGGATTCTTGCGACTTAATTATTTCTACACCCTCCAATATTTCATATTTTTGCAAATTTCTGATGGGATGCACGTTCTATTTCGTGGAGCTTCTTCGGAACTTGATGACTTGGCCTCCCTTTCTAGTCGTGCCCAACATTTTCTAAATGATTCAAGTCAGGACTCATCGAGGGCCGTGATAAAAATGTTGTATTGTGTTGTTGAGGCCATGCGGTCGCAGGTTTAGGCGTATGTGTGAGATCTTTTTTCTTTTTTATTTCTTGCTTTTCCCATCGAGGCGCTGACGAGTGATGGCTAGTCATGGCACTCCTTGCAGAATTTTTTAGAATGTATACATGAGAATAGTTTTGAGCGCTGTACACACATTGTAAGTGAAATAATAAAAATGCCATAACAGCATACTCGTATGTATCTCTGCATTGAAGAAATTTTTCACCACAGCACGAATAATTTTGTCTTCCTACCGTTTGGAATATTTACTTTTTACTTTTATCGCATATAATCTATTTTCTGTTTATTGAGTTTAATTCGTTTTCACGGGAAATTATTGAATATTGGAGGGTGTACGACTAAGTACATCGCATCTGTAATTTCAACATTAAAATTATTCACAAAAGAATCCTAAAATTGAAAATAAAAATACTTTAAAAGCCTGCTATCGAAGATTTGTGGAGCACTAGGAGTCTCTGTAACATATTTAGGTACTATTACTTTAGAAATATATGAACCATGCACGAGACCCAAAGAGTCGAAATTTTCAGCAGTAACTGAAGAGTGTGCTTGAGGCAGGTACACAGAATTGCGAGGGATAGGCAGTCTTAGATCACCAGGTGGTCGCTGGTTCACTAAGGGAGCCTTAAATACTCAGTAATTGAGGCTAAGCACGAAGTTGCCGCAAGAATTTCAAGTCTTCAGAGGAAGCTCTGAAGAACCAAAATAAAATAAAAATATCTGGATCGTGAAACATGGCCCGAGAGAACTGAACGGGGGCTGCACCGTGGGTAATGATTGCTGCAGGTTCTACAGGGTGACAGAATGCAGGTATTTTACTAGGAGTATTTTACTAGGAGTATTTTACTCCAGGGGAAAAATATCACCAGCAGATAATGAGCAACGTCTAGCTTTTCCCATGTTTACTCAATATTTTAACAGTAAACTGTTGTAACTCTTTAGTGCATGATGCAATAGCACTATCTGGAATGCCCAAAATAGGGTTAATAACGACCATTAATCAAAATTTACTTTGGGTCTAGTGTGCGTGACATAAATCTTTATTTTTTCCGTTAAGAGTGACTCAGTAAAATGATGGATGGAACTTCAGGCCAAATTTATTTAACTACAACTATTGAGCAATTGTAGGCCGACAAGACCACATAGAATGCAGACGGCTTGGGCATCAAATGAAAAAATTAGAAAAATTATTTTCTTAACTACCTCTGCCAGGAGGAAAGGTTATCATGTAGTTTGGCTGTATTGTTTGTCTGTCTATTTGTCTTTCTGTCTCTTTGTTTGTCTGTCAACAAGATAACTTAAAACGTTATGGATGGATCTCTACCAAAAGTGTTAGGTATATTGGGAGTAGCAGATAATCAACTTTTGGTGAAGATCCGTTCATCTATTTGTTTGCTTACCTCTTTTTTTCATAATGCCATAGCTCAAAAAGTTTTGGACGGACTTTAATAAAATTTGCAATGAATTATTAGGTATATTACAAATATTAAATAACCAAATTTTTGACAATCTGTCTATTCGTTTGTTTATTTGTCTCTGTGTTTGATTTTATGCCTGTTAGCAATATAACTCAAAAAGGGATGAACAAATCTTCATGAAAATTACAGATGTTGAAAGGCATAAATGATTGACATGTGGTTAGGATCGGTTGGTGGGTTCGTATGTTTGACTACTGTTTGTCTGAATATCTCTTAGCTGCATAAGTCAAGACGTTATGAACGGATATTTGAGAAATTTAAGAAGATACTAATACAGTAAAAAGGCAAAAATGATGCCAAAGAAATCTTAGTTTCAAAACCATTTTGAATTTTTTGTTACTGTTGCTTTTCTTGGGGCGGAAGTATCCGCTCTCAGAATGTTCTAGTCAGAATGTTCTAGTTATTAATGCCGCAGGAAGTGTGTAGGTAATCCTGTATCAAATTCATGTAGTTTGTTGACTTTACACAGCTGAACATGAAATATCACATTGGCATTACAAAAAAGTACGGGAATGAGTTCATAATAGTGATGTTCATTCTTTTGGATGCAAACGATCAGCAGTTAGATTAGACATCAGTTAGGGAGAACGGGAATGCAACGATAATGTCATTGCATGGTCCTCTTTAGGAAAATACTGGCCCTAATAGAATTTTTAGCGCCCCTAGATAATCCAGGAAAAAAGCTAGTGGACTCTGTATAGTGGCACTACAGTGAAGACAATTGCAGCGCCAGATACCATTCAGAACACCCTGAACGATTACATTGACTGCATCTGCTTAAGTAATTATTGCAACACGTGTCGTTTAATTAGGTCTAAGATTACTAAGAACTGTGGTTCCGATTGCCATGACAACTGCTACAGATAGCACGGAATAAATGCTCCATGTGTCAGAAGATCACATGTTTCATATAAATTACAAGAGAAATAGAAATACTGAAGCAAGCGATTTTTTTAGTTGGAATTTGCGCCGATTGCAGTGATACACACAGCGGAAAAAGCTTTCATTTGTAACCAAAAATTGGCTAAAACGTTAAGGAAATATTATGATGGAAAACACACGTGCGATGATAAAATTCCTCAAAATCTCTGTACGCGTACAAATTAAGAAAGCTGTTCGAAGCAAGGTAAGTGCTTATCGCTTAGCACAGCTCAGCACGAGGGACCCAACTGTTGCAAAGATGACACGTAACAAAAACTTTGATAGATGCCAGTTACGCATAACTCGTCATGAACTCACGAAAATTTCCCTTGTACTCCTCCCACTCAACGCATCCGCCAACCCTCAGAGGCCACAATAAAAACGTGCTCGTTATGCCAGTGTTTTGCCTTACATACGAGCTGGCCAGGGACCGACAAAAATATATCACCCAATCAAAAGTTTCGGAACTTTTCACTTCTTATTTATAAATGTCAGAGAAAACCGTTTGAAAGACTGCCCTCCCGAAGCATGAAATTGATTCATTTAAAGACAATCAAACTAAGTGAGATAAAAGAGAGATCTTTATATGCCTGCGATTGAAGTCGGTCTGTCAGATTCAAATGCGAACTGCAAGCAAGATACCTTTGTAGCTGCTCATCTGTGCTTAAAGGTCACTACTGCCTGTGCTAACGGCTGGGAGGCTGAAATTTGCACCTTACTGTAACTTGCTGTTGGCTTTAAGGGGCGATACTGGAATGTTGCTCTTGCTGCATGCAATCCTTAATAATAATAATATGCTTTATTAGGTACACATAGAGACATGATGCTCAGGAAACAGCTTAATACTAAAGTTACATTAGATACTAAAATGAGGTAATACCGTCATTACAAACTACACTGCATTGCGACCCATTGCTTGGTCCCTGTTTGGAAATAGTATGGATTGCCATCGGCTAAGTATATATATGTAGACATATATGTTAGATAGTTTGTAGCCAGGACCGTTACGGATCAACTTGAGTAAAGCGATATCAGCGTTTTCTAACCTGAGCTGGAGACTAAGAGCGCATTTTCTTGCCCTAACTTTGAGATAATCAGTATACTTTGAACAAATATCATGGCTGCACTAGTTGACCTCGGCACATTCATCAAGCGCCAAAGTATGTCATTATAGGCGTCACGTACTCCTCCAATTGATTTCTACCTAAAGTTCTACCAGAGCGAGTTACAGTACAGGGCATAGCAGTAGTTCCGAACAGCTGACATTACACCTCATCCGAGCAGTGACCAAACTTTCTGATTAGCATGTTGCCCCCTGCGTGGAGTTTTCTCGTTTCTTTTTCTATATCCTGGTTAAAAATCATTGGTGATTATATAACCCAGATAAGAGAAGCTGTCTACTTAAGTGAGATTCATACCATTAGGTCGAGTAACTTTATCGGAGAACAGGTTACTTCTACTAGGTTTAATGTACATACAAACAGTTTTAATAGTATTTTATTCAATACACAGTTTGCTGGATTCGCTCTCACAAATTGAGACCAAGTTTTATAGACTACTAGAATGGGGAGAGGCAAGAACCACATCATCAGCATAACTGAGCTCATTTACTGCGTGACCATTAATGTGGCACCCCACTCCAGCTGCATTCAGATGGGTGTGAATGCTGTCAATGAAGATGATAAAGAGAATTGGGTAAAGTAAGCCCCCTGTCGTAATAAAGAGAATTGGGTAAAGTAAGCCCCCTGTCGCATGCCATTAGTCATGTGAAACGATGATGACGTTGCCGCTCCCCATTTCACATAGGTAGCATTTCTGAGTCTGAAACCAATATAAGGAGTTATGTATTTGTTTCTCAAGCATACACTTAAATAGAGAGTAATGGGCGCGTGAACTCGGTCAAACGCAGCTTTNGTCATGCTAAACGCTGATGACGTTGCCGCTCCCCATTTCACATAGGTAGCATTTCTGAGTCTGAAACCAATATAAGGAGTTATGTATTTGTTTCTCAAGCATACACTTAAATAGAGAGTAATGGGCGCGTGAACTCGGTCAAACGCAGCCTTAGCATCGAGAAATCATAAGTACATGGAAGATCCACTGTCATTGAAATGATTTATGAACTGATTGAGTGTGAATATAGCCATTTCTGTTCCATGTTCGGCCTCAACGCCAAAGTGAGTGTTTGCAGTCATCATGTACGGTGACATTCGTCCCTCAAGCACTAGTGCCACCACTTTCGAGAAAGATGTTTCCACTCCGATAGGGCGATAACTGCGCTCGGCGGTCCCTCATTTTGCTTTGTTTTTTTTTTCTTTAATTGGGGATATTATGACCCTCATCAAGTTCTCTGGGAGGAATCCCAAAGTAAAGCACCCGTTGAGCAGAATTGCAAGGAGTGTTACCCGTCTAGGGGAGCTATATTTATGGGCCTCAGCTGGGATAAAGTCAGTGCGGGATGCTTTGTTATTCTTCAATCCTTTCAGCGGCTGACAGACATCCTCTGCATATCAACGTAACCTTTATGATGATCATCGGCAAAGCAGTTTATAATTCCAGCATAATGGACTTTCCAAAATTGGCAATATTACATTCCCCAGTGACTCCATTCACTGACTGCGAAACTGTGTGGACTTTTGGCTGAAGGCTTTTTATTTCTTTCCAAAATCAATGGATCTCTTTTGCGTCAGCTTGCTTGCAAGCTTTTGCGCTCTAATCTCATTTTCACGTCTACGCACTTGCTTGAGCGCAATACGACACAGATTGTGCTGCCTATTCTTTACCTGCCATTATTATTATTATTACATCACACCAGACTGGCGACGTGGGAACGGAGAAACTCCATGAGGTTAACAAACCCCCACGCAACCAGCCCAGTGGGTGAAGAAAACAAAAGAATGAAAAAAGAAAGAAGAAGAAAAAAAAAAAAGATCCAAGATCACAGAATAGCTCTGTGTATAGATTGTTTAAAGCTGCTAATAGCCGCACCAGCAAAGACAGAGCCATTACGACCATTCCAAGCATCCGCACACGATGGAAAAAAAGAACGGGAATACTGGCCCGTACAGCATCGTAACGGTTCCAAGGCAAACTCATGAAGAGCACTAGTACGCCGAGTATACCCCACCCGAACAAATGGATCCGGAAGAAACTCAGACAGTAGATGACTGGGGCAGTTATAGATTTTATACAAAAAACAGACCCCACCGACTCTGCGACGATGCGCCAGATCACAAGGCACAACACCATCCAGCATGAGCGCACATCGATGAGCCACTTTGTCAAGCATACGTAGATGGCAATCGGCAGCAGAATCCCAGACTACAGAGCAGTACTCCAGAAGAGAAAGGACAAAGCAATTAAGGCACCGACGTGTCAATTCTACCGAGCCAAACACCCTCCAAGCACGCCTCATAAGACCAATTTTCTGCGATGCACGCGCGGCAACCGAACGAATGTGGGGCTCAAACGTCAATTTTGAATTAAAATTGACACCCAAGATTACCAAGTCATCAACCACAGGAAGTGATACACCATCCAGTATTGGTGCAGGAAAAGGAGGTGCCACAGTACGCGACCTGGACACGAGCATGATCTTAGTCTTGCCCGCATTTAGCCTCAACCCCCACCTAGAACACCAGGAGGCAATCATTTCCAAATCATGCTGAATGGATTCTGAAACCTCTAATCTATCACTAGGCTTATTGCAAACAGCCAGCAAAGTAACATCATCAGCGTAACCAACATGTATATAATTAACAAGATGAAACAGATCCGCCGTGTATACAATGAACAACAAAGGGCCAAGAACACTACCCTGTGGGACACCAGAAACCAAATCCAAAAACTTACTCCTCTTCCCATCAACAACTACACATTGACGTCTGTCAGATAAAAATTGACTAATTACCGCGAGAACTGAACCACCTATACCCATTAATCTCAGCTTATGGAGCAGCCCAAGGTGATTCACGCGATTAAAAGCAGCACTGAAGTCAAGCTGTACCAACCTTGCCTCATGAACCCCATCAAGAGCCAGTTGCCACACATGAGAAACGTGAAGCAGAGCATCACAAGTTCCCAAACCCTTGCGAAAACCATACTGTGTTGGGAGAAGGACACCCTGCTTTCCAAGAAAACAAATCAA
Organism: Parhyale hawaiensis; assembly: GCA_001587735.2. Classification (NCBI taxonomy): domain Eukaryota; kingdom Metazoa; phylum Arthropoda; class Malacostraca; order Amphipoda; family Hyalidae; genus Parhyale; species Parhyale hawaiensis. The sequence goes on along the minus strand of LQNS02278174.1, from coordinate 26,807,074 downwards.
TCTCGACGCAACCAACCTCTCGTAAGCTTTCGAAAAACAAGTGTGATCGAGATGAGTCTATAATCAGAGGTACGGGATGAAACCGAGCCTTTCGGAACAGGCGTCACATGGGCGACACGCCAGCACGCCGGAAAAGAGCCCAGCCGGAACATTCGACGGAATACGGAAGCAAGCGGGGCTGCGAGCACACCAGCCATCCTCCGAAGAAAGGAAACATACCCGGTGGATCAGTGCCCCCATAGGGGTCCAGGTCAAGAATAAGGCGGTGCCCTTCAGAGGATCTGAAAGCAAAACCGGAGAACCTCGGCTCGGGATCACATGCTAAAGGAATGCGCATCCGGTCCCGGCTCTGCTTCCATCAAAGTAGCGCAACAACAGTCCGCCTTGGCAGCGGGGTGCGCAACAAGATCACCACCAGTGTCAATTAAAGGAGGCACAGACGAGCTCACACCAAGCACAGCGCTCTTCAAGGAGGACCACCACTTATGTGCGCTAACAGATGAGGCTAACAACCCCCTGGACCTCAAATTGTGCTCTCTCTCAGCTTCCTCATAAGTAGCACCAGCCCGACGCCGCTGTTCCCTGAAAAGCTGAAACTCGACAGCAGACCGGCTAGTACGCCAACGGGCATAGGCCTCCCGCTTCAACTGGTGAGCCCTCCAACAGGCATCATCAAGCCAGGGCTCATCGCCCGTCCTGACCGTTATGAAGCGGGAAGGGACATAGGCGCGCACCATGTCAGAGAGAAGCCGATCCAAAGTAGACCCAGGATCAGTAGACTCTCTCACAAAACTCCAAGGTAGCGCAAGAATGGCACCTGAGACGGCATCCCAATTCAGTTTTGACTTCAAAAATATTTCACGCCTAACAGTGACTCTGGGGACCCGCTGACGAACCTGCAGCGTCGCAGACAGGGCACCATGGTCCGAGGAACCAATAAGAGAATCCACTGACACTCCAACCAGATCAGAAACATTAGTCATCAGTAGGTCAAGAACACCTCCCATAAAATGGGTAGGACGTTCAACCATAGCCATAATACTCTCCTAGTTTGCACTTAGTAACACTATGAAATAAATTATGGAAATAGGCACGTGGTCAGGCCAGCTCGACCCGTCCCTACTGTTAATATGGGTAAACGTGTTAGATGGAAGCAAAAAACATCTGCAAACGTAACAGAACACTCTAGGCACATGTTGCACAGTATGCTGTACATAGATGTACCAGAGCCAGCATTGAAATCTCCTATGATGCAGAGTTGCGAGGCCGTTGTGGCGGCCATCACCCCTTCCAATATTCCTATATACTGCAGTTGTTGATCGACTCCATGGGATGAATCATGAAAAATACATTTAGAAACATAACTGAATTTTCCAGAGCCTCATACGTGAGCCCTACAATTCTCCTATCGCATTTACAAACCTCCACGTACTTGCCAATTCTGTCTGACCATATAAAGGAAAGACCGCCCTTAGGCCTGCCGACAAGGAGCTCTTGTGTGCTTTTTGTGCCGCTTACCGAGTATGAGCCGTATGGCTTTATGGACAACGGAAATTCATGGTCGAATAATCAAGCTTCCTGGAGAAAAAGACTAGCTACTACAGCTAGTAGGTGTGCCACAACAGCACAAGCACTTCTGTATCCTCGACAGTTAAATTTGAAAACACGTAAGCTGCAATGTTACCAACACAGTCCTTAATAAGAAAAACCCCAGCAACTGTTCCGGCCTCAATTCACAATACAGCAGAAGCTCTTCAGTTCGCACGATCTCAGTTCGCTTCGTTCCCAGTTCAGCGATCCAACTGGCTAAATAATCGGTCGCAATTCGGACTATTTTTTTTAGACGGAATCGAGCGAGTTAGCAACTTTCACTGTATCTACCATACAGTGCAGCTGGAACTGCTGTTGGCCTCAGAACTTTGCATTATCCGCACAGTTTCTAAGCATACTTGAGCTCCATCCGTGCACCGCATTTGTTAATCATCGCATAAAAATGCGATGGTTGATATTGGAAATTTAATGTTCTCGGCTCGGCGTTCCTTTTAGCAGGGATCGGCCAATACACAACAGGAAATAACACCTACGGTAGCGTATCAAATCAGAGCTAAATCTGTTCGTCGCATGATCGCAAGTGCTTTAAAATTAAACATGCACTCGTGTAAAATTAGTTGAGTACTAACCAAAAATGCAGCAAAGTGTCCAGGGCAAACCGCTTGTACAACAGCTCTTGGTGGTGTGTATCAATTAATTTTGTATTCAGCGAGATGAAGTAGCATATAGAAGCCTGCGGTACTCAGGACAGAGATGTAATCGGTGGATAGTAAGTATATTGAGATACATTTGTGCCAAGTTGCACGTAGCTGACATATATTGCCCTAGTGCTGACCAGCTTCACAACACAGGAGTCAGCTGAGTAAATGAGTGAAAATTCTTTCAAAATTGTTCGCAACAGAGCTAAACGTTTTCCTAGCTGGAAAATATTTACCTCATGAACATACAGTCCAAAGCTTCCCACGTTACAAAGAGTGTATCGGTTACTCAGACATGGGGCCAAAGGCCTGAATCACTCGCACCCACCTTTAGTGCGAGCGGCAGAGGCAACTTCAGTTCGGCAAAATAGGCCCATAATTCACATGCTGCCGCAGAACAACAATAGCAAAATAATTTTTAGGCATACGATGGAATTCCTTTTCGGCTGCCGTAACCAATATCACATGAACCTAAAGNCCCATAATTCACATGCTGCCGCAGAACAACAATAGCAAAATAATTTTTAGGCATACGATGGAATTCCTTTTCGGCTGCCGTAACCAATATCACATGAACCTAAAGTGCCAGGGTTCGTGTGCTGCACGGGCGACCTATTGCGGTGATAGTCAGTGAGGTGTAGAAAGAGATCAAATAAATATTGTCATCCTCTGCTATCCTTTAAAGTTTTTTTTTTTTTTGCCTAATGGGTGTGGGCTCAGCCATGGAAAGACGGGTAAAGTTATTCCCAGAATGGCTTACTTTAAAAAACGTTATCTTGCAAATTTCACCATCTGAAACTTGACTAAATGGTTACAGTGAGCGCTATAGGGTAAAAAGACTAGTCTTAACCTTAGCTGTTTGAGTAGCTACTTATCTATGCAGACATGTTCGACTGGGCGTCACACTCAAGCCTTGAAGGATTGACCAACACTGAGTAAGCTAATGAATAAAACATTATTTCAGTGCATCACGGTTAACCTAGTTTTAGATTGCAGAAACTAATAATAAAGTTTACTTAGACTCCATTAGATTTAAAAGCAGGACAGTGTAAAGTTCTGTATACACTGATGAAGCGGACAAAGTTCGGTATTGATTCTCAAGCCCCTAGATAGCACATTTGCTAATTGGGCAAAGTAAAACATTTGAAACATAAAGTTGTCAAGAACAGTGCTCTACCAAGCTTGCGTGCTATATCTTCGTTGTGGGCCTTAAAGTTTGACTTTTTCATCGATAATTAGTCCAAGATACCTAAATTCACACACCTGGTCATGTTCTTTGCTATTAAAGAAGATAGAGAACAACTACAGACGAGTAGAATTAAGGGGAGAGAAGCATTATCATATTTCCATGAGCAGTTAACCTATTTTGAGTTAACCATTCAGACAGTAGCTTTAGAAATTAACGACATCTGCTATAGCTGCTTCGAAAGTGCAAAGATTACTGTACACGTAGGATGCTGCATCATCAGCAAACTATGCTACTTTTATTTTAATCGTAACTGTATCATTGATAAAAATGGTAAATAACAGTAGATTAGATTAGATTAGATAGGCGGCAGTAGACGAACCAAAAGGCCCATTCCCAAAAAGACACCGGGACTTACACCCCGGTCCTCTATGACTTAGTGCCATTATGTTAGTAGAATGTAGAGGAATGAAGAAACGAGAAGAGAAAAAATGGAAGACGAAAGAGAAAAAAGAAATGAGAAAAAATAGAAAAAAAGGGGAGAAGAGTCGANTAATTCACATGCTGCCGCAGAACAACAATAGCAAAATAATTTTTAGGCATACGATGGAATTCCTTTTCGGCTGCCGTAACCAATATCACATGAACCTAAAGTGCCAGGGTTCGTGTGCTGCATGGGCGACCTACTGCAGTGACAGTCAGTGAGGTGCGCAAAGAGATAAAATAAATATTGTCATGCTCTGTTTTCCTTCAAGTTTTTTTTGCGTAATGGGTTTGGGCTCAGCCATGGAAAGACTGGTAAAGTTATTCCCAGAATGGCTTAGTTAAAAAACCGTTATCTTAGAAATTTCACCATCTGAAACTTGGCTAAATGGTTACCGTGAGCGCTATAGGGTAAAAAGACCCTTAAGCCTAGCTGCTTGAGTTGCTTCTTATCTATACGGACATGTTCAACTGAGCGTCACACTCAAGCCTTGAAGGATTGACTTTTTCTAAACTTTATTTAGGTACACTATCTTCGACCAGATGAATTGAGTATCAGACGTTGACCCTCAATATGTTACCCTTGGGACTTTCATAAACTCAATCTTTCTCCGTAAAATGGAACTCTTAGCCTGCTCAAAGTCAGGCCGTTGCTTCTAACACTTGCAACGCGATTCAAAGAGACAAAGACAACGCTTTTGTCTAAAGTTTCGGAAAAGATAAGGCTCGAAGGCTTAATTTTGGTGCCTAATCTAACGAGCCCTAGATATCGTAATCGTCTCTTTCTAGCCACAGCTTGAACTTCAGAGGTACACGCACCACTTCTCTAGTTCTTAGAAGAAAGTATGTACTGTAGATAATTTTGGCAAAACAGGATACGCGGCTCTGGCTGTAACGGTTCCAGATTTTAGGCTTAGAGGTCACTAAGGGTTTTTACTCTACAGATTTAGCTTTCGGACAACTGGTATGAGAGCAGCCAATAGGCGTCGAAGCTCCAGTAGACGCCCGTTCTGTTCAACTAGTTGTGTTCTATACGAACAAATAACCCGTAATACATAAACCGCGTCATCTGCTGCTGTGCACGTACAGTCAGGCGCTACAGAATAATATTTTCCCCTAGCTGCATTCGATTGGCACACCCGCCAAAGGTGTCTTTCAATCGTTGATAAAACTACTACGAACAGAGCGTCTCATTGCATAATTATGTTAAGGCATAAGTGGACGGAAATACGTTTGGTATATTTCAGGATCATTTTAAGGTTGAAACCGAAAGAATTTAAGTAAAGAACAATAATTGTTATCATCTTGAAATTGAATCACTGCAGCGAAAACTACATATCACTGCAGTTTATTAATGGTACATTCCTCGTTGCACTTTACACGAAGAATTCGCAGAAGCACAAAATACTTGGAGTTTACACTGTAGTAACGGGAATCTCCGCCCCAGATGAGGACATTTTGACCAACACTGAGTGAGCTAAAGAATAAAACATTATTTCAATGCATCACGGTTAACCTAGTTTGATATTGCAGAAACTAATAATAATAAAGCTAATTTAGACTCAATTACTTTTAAAAGCAGGACATTGTAAAGGTCTGTATACACTGAAGAAGCGAAAAAGTTCGGTATTGATTCTCAAGCCCCTAGATAGCACCTTTGCTAATTGGGCAAAGTAAAACATTTGAAACATAAAGTTGTCAAGAACAGTACTATACAAAGCTTGCGTGCTATATCTTCGTTGTGGGCCTTGAAGTTTGACTTTTTCATCGATATTCAGTCCAAGATACCTAAATTCACACACCTGGTCAAGTTCTTTGCTATTAAAGAAGATAGAGAGCAACTACAGACGAGTAGAATTAAGGGGAGAGAAGCATTATCATATTTCCATGAGCAGTTAACCTATTTTGAGTTAGCCATTCAGACAGTAGCTTTAGAAATTAACGACTTCTGCTATAGCTGCTTCGAAAGTGCAACGATTACTGTATACGTAGAATGCTGTATCATCAGCAAACTATGCTAATTTCATTTTAATCGTAACTGTATCATTGATAAAAATGTTAAATAGCAGTAGTCTAAAGACACTACCTTGGGGAACACCAGTATTAATGGGTAAGGTATGTCGTTTGGCATCAAAACAAAATGAATAGGTATTGATCCCTCTCGGATAGATAACTTTTAGTGAGTATATTTTCAGCGTTGCCATCGTCATAGTGACGAGTTTTTCTATAACAAAGATTTATCGACTGAATCGAACGCCTTCCCAAGATCAAGGAAAGACATATTCAGTATGTTTTAGCATGAAAACACTTCAATAGGTCTGACACAGGAAACAATTTTGCTAATGTAGTATTAGGTTTTGTTCGAAAATATAAAACTACTATCATTAGAAGTCGTCTCAATTACCTATTTTCAATCTCTAACCAGGACAGAGTAGCCTGAGTGCATTTGATTGGTCAAATCAAGAAAAGTTTGAGAATAACATTGAAATATGAGTTTGTAGAATGGGAATAATTAATCCGTCTACTTAAAAGACAATTTCAGGCTTAAATATTTCCCAGCGATCAGTGCACTATTGATTTTTGAGGTGAGCGGTTATATGCTGCTAGGCGTGCTGTAGGCGCCCCTTGTTTAGTTATCTGAGCTGTAACAGCGGGCTGTGAGTGCCAGCACGTACTTTAGTTCTTTCTATACTTCGTATTTCTATTTTCGTAATGAAGTAAAATAATTATTTAAATACCCGCAGTAGCAGCATGTTAGTGTATTGGCTGTCAGCTGCGGAAGGCGCAGATTCGAGTCTGCTGGCCAGGCAGGCGAGTTCTTGCAGCCTTGACTTGCTGAGTCAACATTCTTTGTCCGGACGCTATTACGGGGGTAGGATAACTGATATTAGCTAGAAATGGGGATGGTTAGGGAGACGTATGTTGCTCCATAAGATCTTTCAGGCTTTGACGTCATAATTTTCAACAAACTGTGATCGTCTCTGCAACCGTGCACTCCTCTCGAGCCAGTTGGCACGAACCAGTTCGTGTGAGTTGCTCAGTTGGGGGTGTGCGCTCAAGTTGGTTTTCCATTTTTCCCTTGAGGATTAGATAGCTTTTCCTTTATCCTTTTAGAACTCTAAGGATTAAACTAAGAACATCTGATGCAATTTACTATTATTTTTGTGGCGTTAGAAATACAAACTGCTGCGTACCTTCACTGCGCCTAAGTTTCTCCTAGTCAGAAGTATACGACTACATAGGTATGTATATCGCTACGTCGTTACAGTGGTACAGTGGTCTCCGACATTCACTTTGAATGAATGCTCAGACAGCAGCCATGTATAGCCAGGGCGCGGCATCCCTGCTAGCCATACTGTAAGCAACGCAGAGATATCAATGCAGAATAGGTACCGCAGTATTTGAAGGTCTGCTTTACCAGCTATCTACAATCACCAAAATTCCCGCTGAACGTAAACAATGAACAATAACTCAGGGTGACATCTCCTTGCATCAAGTTCGTACTTGCTAGCTTTATACGAGAACATGCCATCATTTTTTGGGCTGAGTAGGGAAAGAATTTAGTTATTTTGGAAAACATAGTAAATGCTCAATTTCGTTTCCTGCCAAGCTATAGTATAACAAAGTATATCACAATGCTTTACAATACAAAATAAGGTAAAAGAAGCTTAAAGTAGCACACCTTCATAACGAATAAATTAATTACAGTAAGAGTCGCTGTGTTTACTTTAAAGGAGAAGCTTACGTGCTGAGTGCCGGAGTCATCATTTGTTGAACAGATATCATATGTTCCTATACTCCTATTCTTGCAGTCTAATATCTATGTAACTAACTAATATTTTTCTCTATTCCTTTGCATATAATATGTATTGGGTTGCGTGGAAAGCCGTGCCAAGTTTTAAAGGAAAGAAAAAGGTCAGTAAATACAGGACATTACATTTTCAAGCCTACTAATATGAACTATGCTTTACTAGGTGCTCATTCACGGCAGATTTTGTTAGATTGAGGTTTTCTCGGATTGTGCAAAGTATGCGTTCTCAATTAATGACTTGATATGGTCATCATCTGTAGAGGATTATCTGCCTAATCGATCTTTATCAATACGGCTAATCTATAGCTCGGAACCTCGCGAATCACTTTCGTATAGTCTTTCGGATAAAGAATCATCCCCATAAACTGCACAAAGTTCTTTGGTTGCTTATGAGATATTTTATCTTTTATAGAACGAGAAAAGTATCAAGGGCCGAAAGTGAATTTTTTATCTTACATTTTAAAGAGTTATGGAACACGGAATTAACACAAGCAAAGACTACACCATACTTTGACGCTCCACTGGCCTTGTTCTTGGCAGAGCGATTTGCAAGTAGGTCTGACTGTGAGCCGCTATGGATATGCATAGCTCATGGTTTCTTGGAACCGTTAACTTCATATTCAGTTATAATTATTAAGCCTTATTACATTCCTAAGACCAATGTCAATAAGATATTTATACAAGTATGGCGAATTGACGCGAAGTATTCAAACGAAAAAATAAATAACATTTTGTACGTGAGGTAAACTGGAGTAGTGTTATAAAATTAGTGATACAATTAGTCTCCAATTACAGAAGAAGATCTTCTACTGAGTTAACACATAATATAAATTTTTTATTTTAAAATTATTTCTTGTCGCATAGTGTATTTTTTGCGTAGTTTGTGTTCAAATATTTATTTTTGCTGGACTCAGGCTTATCGGCATTTTTTGAAATCCTGTAAACAGAGATTCTTATTAAAGCGAGGGGCTGGTCATTTGCATATCAGTTTCAAGTAATGTATCATCCCTCCATGCATATACAATAATAGCGTAAAAAGCTAAATATCCATAAAAAGCCTGCTGTAGTCCTTAATGCATAGGGCCGATTAAGGGCACAGTAAGTAACTAATGCAAATACTTTTATTACAGTTTTCCTTATATGATGCAGTTGTGTTGCTGACTAATACACACAAGATAATGTATTCTACAAAGTGGTTTGAAGTGTTACAAGTAAATTTTGCTCGCGAAAGTGAGTTGACTTTATTGGAAACAGTAGCATAATAACTAAATAACCACACAAGGGCTTGTATGCAAATGTGATGTCGACGCCAACTCCTGGATCGTCTAGTTTAAGTGTAACACTAGCAATCACCCTTCGAAATATTGGGAGAAATAATTGCAGTTTACTAGCATTTAAAGTAACACAAATAGAATGATATATTAATATTAAATATACAGTATATTACATAAATACTTATCTAGCATGTTACGTCCTTATGGTGGCTCCCCACGTAAGCGCAGTGACCACCTTCCTATCAGCGCTGTTCTGTGCACGCCAGTTGTCGAATGAAGAATCATCAGTTGTATCTCATACGAAAGACTATTACGTGCACTACCTACGCATATGATTTTTGACATAAAACTCCCGAATTTCTCGAAGCCATATTGATTTCTAGATAGCTTTTGATAGATACAAAAATCAATCATCATCCCCCACTGACAGCATTTTCTTCATAAACCTGTGTTTCTTGTTCATAAATACATTCCCCAAATCCTTATGGATGTACTGGTTCTAGATCGACGTCTCTGAATTACTTAGAAAGCGTTTTATTTTAGATTATAGATTTGCGCCACCAGCCTTACTTTCAAAAGCCCCGTTTCAGAGGGCAGTTAATGTACAGCGCAGTCCACGACACAGTGTGTTAGATCTTAAGCCTTCTTCGGCGAAAAGCTAGCATGAACTGTGCTCTCTATGGAGGTGTAATCGAATCCTGTTTTTCGGACTCAGTCATGCTCTAAAATAAGCCCATTGATGAACTATTAGTAATCGGCACCAAGCTTCCGGACAACCCAAATACAGTATATACATAAAAAGAAATGAGATTTTAAAACTGTAGTGCTGATTAACATTGCTGGCTTATACCTATGCTTAAAGCATTCATGTCATTTGAAGGTTTAACAGCAGGAAAAATCATTGGCTAAACTAGAAAACATGATTTCGCCAAAATTGCTATAATTTATAAATAGATCAATTGAGGTTTCTTAATTGATTATATAAATAATTCAACGCAGTGCTAACTGGAGCCCACAGACGCTATTTCAATAGCGGAATTTTCTCTTCAACTCTATTCAGGTTGTTTCGTGGTGGTTGGCAACAGATTTCTTATGATGTTTGATCTGATTTTATTATATGTAATTGTTGCTAAACCTCCTCAGCATTTATTTTTCAGCTGTCAACGGCTGCGGATCCACATACCCTATGGTCGTTTTCTCATAAGTATTTTAGCCCAGCGAATTCATTGGTAAAATTATCGATCGATAGGGCACAGTGGTCATGGGGCTAGAATTTATATATTAGCTTAGGGCTTGTAATTCTTCGGATTATGATATGAAGTTGCATCGTGCTGAAGAAACGGCTGCGATCACCTCATGCCTAGACTGAAAAAAAAATACACAGTTCAGATTTCAAAAACTTGCTGGACTCTTGCTGGAAAGGCGTCGTATGAACCAACAGTCAGTGGCTATTGCACTGTGGCGATATCTCAGTACCGATTTTTCGATTGATCACAGTTATTAGAGTGGTAATATCATTAGTACAGTAACGCTTTTGGTTGCATCTAATGTGTTACTGCACTAGTCACACTAGCCTTCCATTTGAGCTTTAGATGATCATAACTGGCGCGTCACAATCAGCCCTCTGCTTAACTAATAACATACATGTGCACTGAAGAGGTAATGAAACTACCTGTAAGTGGTATTAGCATTCTCAATGAAAATATGAATGTAATATTTAGAAAGTTGATTTAAAGTCTGCATATGATCAAATTATTATCTTACGGATGTTATTTTTTCTTTCATGGGTAAGAGGAAAACCATCGGAGGCGGGAGTAACGGAAGATACTACACTTTGGAGGATTAAAAACAGTACATAAAAGTGCATTCGTAGTACTGCTACTTTAACTGGATGGCAGCAATGCATGGAAAAATAGAAGTTCAGTATATTACGGTACAAGGCGCAGCATTTGCGATGACGGTATTTATTTAATATATATATATATATATATACATACTAATTTTTATAGACTATTCAATTTTATAGATGATTATGACAACTATGTCATAAAAATATTGACAGTGACAATAATAATGCTAATGCTAAAACGAATTTTGGTGATAGGAATAAAAGGGAGAGTAACCAAAACTAGAATGCACCGTATTATGCACGTACTTGCCTAGCAAATAACAATATATACTCTAAGAAGGAAGCGGCCATTTGCGTGCGCCAACGTGAAAAAACTCACTCAAAACGCACATTGAATAATGGGATTTTGCATGTGTTATCTCTTGCTGTTGTTCGCCTGATAAAGGAAATTACTTTTTATTGTAGTTTTTTTTAGGTGAATGAAGGCTTACAAGGTCCAAACATACTGTATATTCAATCACCGAACTAGAAGAAATTAACTCAGGTTTGGCTTCCTCTTTGCAAAAAAATATAATGATGATAATAATAATAAACTAGAGTACTCTCCGAAAAACAAGGCAAACGGTAACGACAAATTCAAATTGGTGCTGAGAGCATGATTTTCTATGTAGCAACACCAAAATCTAATCATTGGCGCTTTTTGATAGTATTTCCACTTTCTGAAATTTTCTTGAAGATCCGCTCCTGAGTCTTTGAGCTATGTTGCTAACAATCATTATGACAAACATAAGTCAAACATACAAATAAAATAACCGATCTGCATCAAAATTCAGTCATTCATGTCTTTTACCATTACTAACAAGTTATGTAAACTTCATGAAGATCCATTCGAAACTTTCAAGATATTGCGCTAACAAGAACAAAATCAAATGGCAACAAGCACGCGAAGAAACCAAGAGATAATCACAAAAATGTGGTCATTTACTCTTCGTAATAAACCTAACAACTAATGTAAATATTATGAAAATCCGGCGGTAACTTTTTGACTTATGACTTTGACAAAAGTGAGGCAGACAAACAAGCAAACAAATGGATGAATGGATCTTCACCAATAGTTGATCACCTGTTCCTCCCAACATACTTAAAAATACCGGTAAATTTCATCTATATCCGTCCATAATTTTTTGAGTTATCTTGATGACAGACAGAATAACAGATAAACAAACCCGACGAAAACGTAACCTCCTTATCGGAGGTAATAAACAAAACTACAAAGAACGTAAAGCTAGAAATCTACTACTTCGTCGCATTTGGCAAATTCCTAAATAAAAGGTTTAAGTTGTTCACCATTGTGTATTTTTCAACATTATCCTGCAGCTGTAGACGATTTATGCCGTGTTTGCGTAAAAAGTTCGTCTTGCGTAGGCAGTAAAATAATTTTATAGCGACTTGACTAAAGTTGCCTAGAGAAACATTTTTCCGGCGCAATCTTGTAGTTCAACAAGCTATTTCGCTTACACGCTGTACAGAGTTTTCCGCTTATTTTCAGATACAATTGCGCACTTGAACAACTTGGCTCTTTTACCAATACTGTAACTTGTTTTCATATAATTTTCAGCATACATTTGTAATGTAGCGTATTACGTTATTTACCAGTAGTGCTATACGTTTCACATATTTTCAATGAAGCTCAGAAAAGTTGTTTTGTCTACCAGTCGTAGTGCGTATCCAGTATATTTATGAAGCATGTAGATAGATGTTACTTAGTTAAGATGTTATTCTATTGACAGAGACCTTACGTTTTCCACATACTTCGCAACAAAGTTCTCTCAAGTTGTTATTTTATCCATGGTTGAATATTGTAACGTTACATAGTTCAGTACCAGTATTTCTACATTTTTTTCGCAAATTACAAGTTATTTTATTTACCGTATGTAATACATTTTTATGTATTTTTTAACCATTGCCTTGGCCAGAATCTGTTTTCAAGTATGTACTGACAAACAGTGTTCCTCGGTGACTAACTACAGCACGTGTTATATTAATTTGGGAATGTATTGTTGAGGTATAAAAACTGCTGTTTTCTGAATTAAGTATGAAACTTAAATCTAAAGATGCACAGAAGCTGTCGAGGTTTAAAAAATGAACAAAACCCCATTTTACCCTTCTACCATATACCCGCAAATGTTAAATCTTTTTTTAATCCAGTATTGTAGAAGCTGTACGATCTGTAGAGCTGTAAAGCTTCTATCTATATTCTCCCCAGTCTCGTACATTTCATGCTAACGCATATATCTTTAGTTCCCTGCAAATGTCTAATTTTTGTTTTAGTATTTCAACCCTGGACGTGTTGGCTTTCATGTAAGAAGCTTCACCTTAATAAGCTACAGCGGCAGCAGCTATGTTTATTTTAAGGTACGATCGTGTGTATGACTCGCTGAAGCAAGCGTATGAAGTTGCAATGCAGAGGATGAGTCGATTTAAGCATACCTTCCAAGCAAGTCACGTCGCCACCTAAAGAGAGGGCCCTCGGCACCCAACAGTTCCCTGGCTTCCCCCACCCACCTCACACCACCCACTCCCTGCCCCACCAGAGCTCCCACTTAGGCGCTTGTTTATGTCTGCAGTCAGCAATATTAGGCCAATAAATATAGAGACCCTAGATTTGCTGGCGGAAAGGTTCACATCGCAAGTCCGCAAACAGTTTCCCTGGCGGAAGCTGCCACGGATTTTAAAACTTGATACTTTTGCACAAACGATGCCATTAGTGAAGAACTGAGGTATCCTCCCGTCCAGCTGTGAGTAATGTTCCGCTGCTCTATATCTCACACAGAAACCGAGCGCTGCCCACATTATTTATGGAACTTTATGATCCATATACTTTGAGCCGAAATTAATGCAATGTGTGACAGGACAGCCCAATGCGTTACCAAGACTTTCCGATACAGTAATGAGAAGAAATTAATGTCCTACCCTATAGAGAAGAGAATACTCTTAAGGTACCAGAATGAAAAGATAGTGACTTTAAGATGCAGATGACAGTAGCTATTGCAAATTGTTTTATATATTTAGTTTACTGTACTCTTTGCACGTGATTTTCTCTTAAGCACGGGCAGTTGACGAGTTGTTGGAGGTTAATTTTGGTGTATGTATCAGAGCTCGTTTGCCGAATACAGATAAATATGAAATTTCTGCTTGTTATGTGGAACCTTCATTTCATTATGGGAAATTGTCGTTCCTGGTACGTTGCCGCAGACACAAAATACTTCGTTTCAACTTACCCGTCACAGGTTAAGTACGATTTTTCAATTATTTTTCCAAACCCATTGCAATGCGATGAGTTGCTAAGCGAGGTCCCACTATGCAAGTATCAGATCGCCCCGATAGTTCGGCGCAAGTTTGTAATGAATTTGCTGCTTGAAATTTGTCCAACAGCATCACTTTAAAAGTCAGCGGCAAGTGCGGGCGGACGAGGCGGTGGCTAATTAACTCAGCAACCCCCACACGAGGGGGTTTCGAGTGCTCCAGAGGTCAATTACGTTCTTTTGTGCTCTGAGAATCATTTTTGTTTTGTGTTGACTTTATTCTAGCAGCTGCAAGCATCAGTGTGATGGTTAGTAGCGCAGTAATCCCTTTTAGGGGAAATCTTTAACATATTTTCCCATAGTTTAAGCAAATATAACTAACTTCTTGAGTCCTTGTGAAATTTTCAAACCTAAAAATTCAGTCACTGGTCAATGGAAGTAAGCTAGCTTAACTATAAAGTAAACAGCTGTTTTGTACATTATCAACTAATTTCATTTGCAATACCCACAATATTTTTCTGTTGAATAACGCAAGCTTAACTTGTACTTGCACTTACGGGTACAAAGTTGGCAAGTGTTGTTAGTACTTCAACTTTCTATTCTAGAAATAGGTTGATTCACCGGAAATCTAATTTTCAGGATAAAAAGACGTACCAACGTGATCACAAACATTATTAAAAACCAGACGTTTCGGATTATTAAAAATCCATCATCAGTGATCATCGATTTTTAATAATCCGACACGTCTGTTTTTTAATAATGTTTGTGATCACGTTGGTACTTCTTTTTATCCTTCAAATTTCTAAAGATGGTCACAAGTTCCGTGTACATTGATGATAGATTGCACCCACGCAACGCTCCGTATGCGTGAAATTTGATCATTGCGATGCTAAGTGATTTACGACGGGCTGCGGCAGTCTCAGAAATTGTCTCCTCGGGGATCCTTAATTCGTGCATAATTGTACCTTGTGTTGGGTACAATCACCACTGAGCTTGTGCGTATCAGCCGAATGATGTACTTTGCTTGGGGCGCAATGACCTTCGAGGCCTGGTGAGTGTATTAGTCGAGTGAAAAAGCATGTTGTACCCTGCCGCTGCTACACTGAGTATTAAGTGTTTTAGCTGAGAGAAAAAGCATATGGTACTCTGTAGTGGGTACAAAAACTATGGAGCGTGAGTGGAATAGCCAGGTGAAAAAACAGTGTGTTCATAACATTATCAACAATCATAAGTAAGTGAAACGGAATTTAACGTGAAGTTTTAGAAAAATAGGTCACACAGAAAAAACCTAATAGCTAAATATACACAAAAAGACTAAGTCCAAGTGATTTATGCTGTGCTGAAGTCTGAGTAATAACCAATAGTAAGGCCCTCCATTTGTATGACTTCCATACAGTCGCCTGGTACATTATTTTTAACAGTTCAGTTTCGAGGAAGTTCTACTAGGATATACTTCCATTCTTCAATGGCTGCGCGTGATTACTTATCCTCGCTTTCGAATAGTACCCTAATTATTTAATTGTTTGTTTTATCGGGGCTCATCAGGAGCCATGGTAAACCTGATGCTGCAGAACGCACTGCAACAACCTGCACATAATGAGTGAAAGCGTCATTTTTGGAAGGCATACAGGATTTAGCTGGGCTCTGAACAGGAGTCTTCAGACCGTTCGGCACGGGGCAACAGTACTGCGCAGCAGGGCAGTTGTCGATGTACACGAGGCAACAGCACTGCGCAGCAGGGCAGTTGTCGATGTACACGAGGCAACAGTACTGCGCAGCAGGGCAGTTGTCGATGTACACGAGGCAACAGTACTGCGCAGCAGGGCAGTTGTCGATGTACACG
>LQNS02278174.1:26749452-26761848 GCA_001587735.2 Parhyale hawaiensis | reverse complement strand
TCTGCTTCCCGTCGAAGTGAGCCGACAGAAGCTCCGCCCTTGCCAAGGGATCAGTAATAATGCCCCCACCATGACCCACAAGGGGCGGCAACGAAGGTTCAGCACCGAACACTGAACACTGAACAAAAAAAAAACGGCCAGAGCACTTGCGACGAAACATAAGAGGTGCCAAATTAAATGGGTGGATGAAAGAGTAACTTGGACTGATAAAGTAATACATAACTAGCAAATACTTGTACTCCATCTGAGAGGACAAATTTTTTAGTTTATTAAATATTACACAATGGGAAGGAAGGTGCAACTTTCGGAACAGGCAAAGGGAAGTATTCACATACTAAAAGTCTGGTGTTAATGTAGGATCAATTGCTAAAATGATAAGTAGATTTAGACAGACTGGGAGTCATTTTTCACAAATCCTGAAGAGTAGGCAACTGAAAACGCACAGGTCGTGCTCCCAATCTATCCCAAACGGTTCGCCGTAAGTTGCTTACAGTGGCCTCAAAAGGTTACAGGAGCTCAAGAAATCTTCAAACCCTCAACTGGGTTGAATATCACATCAAAAAAAGTTCATCAGCCATTGCATGATTCCAAGAATTTTGTGCAAAAAAAAAAAAAACGGCCAGAGCACTTGCGACGAAACATAAGAGGTGCCAAATTAAATGGGTGGATGAAAGAGTAACTTGGACTGATAAAACCTGGAGGAATCAATTTTTTTTTTCAGATGAAAAAACTTTAATTTGGAAAGTCCATATAGTTCTGAGTCATACTGGAATGATTTGTAAAAACATAAACAGAGTATTTTCTTGCGGCCTTTTGGTAAAGGGTCACATATGATTTGGGGAGAATTTCCCTCGAATAAAAAGGCCACGTTAGTTAAAATAAAGAGCAGACAAAATACTGTTAAGTATATTCTAGTTGAAGAAAACAGTCTTCTACCACTTCTTCAATATCACGACCAAAATCAAGTCAGTTTAGAACAAGATAATGCTGCAATACATACTGCTGAGTATACAAAAAATTGGTTTTCCTCCCACGATATCAACGTTCTGGATTGTCTACCTAAGTGCTCGGAATTGAATCCAATTGAAAACCTGTGCGGCATTTTTCCAGGCATGTTCATCAAATCATCACTAATTTCAATTTGAATTTAATCAATGCAGAAACGAAGAATGGAAGTTCCACGAACTCATTGTAATACTTCCAAATATTGGATTCAATTTTTATTTCGACAAACTGAATTATTTATCTCTCTGTCCTAAACTCATTTCCATCTCAAAGTTTAAAGTATTCTAATTAGTGCCGTGTAACTGAAAACCTACTGGAATTGTTGATGCATGTAAACCTAATATTGAAGCTCCGACCGTAATCTATATTTCCTGAGAACCTAAATGATCTAGAAGCAGTTTTAAAAAGTTATTAATTAATATACATTGGTCTACGATTATTTTCACTACTTTAGTATTATTTTAGCTCAAGTTTTCCTATCTTACGATGTTGAGTTTTGCAGTCACACTTTCCCATATGTCCACATACACAATATACTGTACATTCCTATGTGCCCCTGGCATCCATGCATTCTTTGCTAAAAGACACACAATGTACTGCAGAACAATGAGATATCTATATATGATATAATTATTTTATTTTGATAGAGGCCACACGATATTGTGTAGTGCCCAGCTTCCAAATAAAAATGTGCATTGTATACACTAATGATTTGATTAGGTTTGAATAGAGAATGGACAATAGACGGATCAAAGAGAATGATTCTCAGGGAGGAGTCTAAACCTTGGCGGCGGTTTGCTGGGATCTCTTGCTGTTATCTTTGATCCATTTCTCCTGCGTGGGTTTAACGAACCTACACTTCAGTGCATATTATCGATTGAGCAATGCAGAATTGCACGTGTTAATTGAGTCTACGGATACTTATATGATATCACCAGCAATAAATCCTTTTAGCCCATAGCTCCATAGCTGATATAATCGTCCCGCTATTCTTTCAAACGCACGGCGGATTGTGCTTTTAATAAAGATTGAACCGTTACATGGAATCAAAACAACGATGAAAAGTAGAGTCAAGTTTAAGACAATGGGCAACTGAATACATCAATCTGGCAGCATTCATGGCTGCAGCTTGCCGCAGTACAAACATGAATTTCAACGCACGAATCATTTCAATCACGACCATTCTAGCAATCGAGGCGAAACGGTCATATAGACGTATCTTTTTCTGTCTACCTCACAAACGCCATGTTTCTCAGTGTGCATCTACACTTCACTAAAAAAACTAAAACAAACGAGTTGCTTAAGTAAAGAACGCGCCTCAGACAAAGGCAGCACCGCAGCCGAGAGCACAAGCCGCGTATTCCCAAAGTTCATCTGTAAAATGCCCTGGCATTTAGCGATAAAGTTTTGTCTCGATGCCCTGGGCCGTCTTATGCTGTAACCAAGCACTCCAGCCTCTGAGATAAGTCAGGCCGATATGCTCTACACCTGATTAGCTTGTGCTTTCTGCCGCCGCTCTCTTGCTGCCTTGCTTAACTTTTATCGGCGTGGAGCCATGCGCCTCTCTACTCGCCTAGGTGGGTTGTCTATGAAACTTGTAGGGAGACGTGGCCCATGGAAAAGTAAAATGGTTTGGGTACATGGAATGAATATTTTCTTTCCTTACTGGAATACGAGGGTTTTTTAATTAATCAGAAGCTTTAAAAGTGGACTGCCATTTGGTTGAACTTTCGTTTAGACTGTTGAAACTTGGAAATGAAAGAAAAGCGGTAAATTTCAACAACCAGGAGGGATCTTGTGTTTATAAATGATCACAAAGCATCCAATATGGAGGCAGTCGGATGTGGTTTTGTATCCGTGTGTGTATGAGATATTACTGAACGTAAACTGCTAATTACGTAACTTAAGTGAGGTACTGGATTAGCAAAAGCAAGAAATCTAATTATTTAACTGTAGACAATATGTAAATTTATCAATTCTATGCAATAGAGGGCATGTGTTTCTTTAGGCATTCAAGAAAGTAACTACAACTATCTATGGATTATATGCTAAGCATTACCGGAAAAACCAAATATCTACAAGTAATGTACTGCAAGAGAAATTTTTGTAGTCCGTAAAGGCGATACGTCCACAATTAGATGCCGTTTGTGGATCAACACAAAGTGGTTAATGACCTTCAGTGTGTCATATCAGCAGGTCCTTCTGCTGCATTAGTCAAAGGAACTTTGCTTCAGTACATTCATAGTTTTCACAGTTAGCTCCGCCTAGCATGCATGCAACCCAGAATCACATGAAACGTAAAGGGCTTACTCGGTTTGGGCCTCGGATACGCTTTACTGCATTAAGTAAGTTAATGGTGACATCACTTTGTACTGGCAGGCGACTGGCAGGCGACAACAGCATCATGTTTAATTATGTTTCGTTCATTCAAATTTTCTTCATCCTTGTAATATTACTTGAAGATCGAGAGAAAAACATAGTTGGCCGAACAAGATCCGCACGAGCAGTTGGACACCAAAGGGAGGTTCTCTCTTAACATTACGCTCGTGATATTGGCACCGTTTCCATCTTAAAAAGTTAGTATGGGCTCCGTTCAGCATAGACCAAATAATTATGGTAATCTTTTTCACAATTTCGTCCCTACGAAATACTGTTGGAGATGCTTTATAAATGCAGACTAAGTGTTTGCACCCTTTCTCAAATACAGAACTAGAGCACTCTGAGAGCGCATACCTCCGCCAAGCGAGGCATCGGTAGCAAAAAATTCAAATTGGCTCTGAGACCATGATTTTCTTTGTATCAGCTCCAAAATCCCATCATCTGTGCCTTTTGATAGTAATAACAACTTGTGCAATTTTTTGAAGATCTGTTCTTAATTTATTGAGTTACGCTGCTAACAAACGTTGTAACAAACATGAGTCAAACATACAAAAGAACGAACCGATCTGTACCAAAATTTAATCATTCATGTCTTTTAACATTACTAACAACTCCTATAAGTTTCTTAAAGATCCATTCAATTCTTTCTTAGTTGTTGTGCTAACAAGTATGACATTAAAAACAGCGACAAACGAACGAACAAACGGATCATTACCAAAATTTGGTCATTTAATCTTCGTTATATACCTAACAACTCGTGTGAATTTCATAAAAATCCGTTTATAGCTTTTTGAGTTATGGTATTCAGAAAAATGAAGTAGACAAACAATCAAACGGATGGACGGATCTTCACCAAGAGTTAATCATCTGTTTCTCCTAACATACATAACAATCCCTGTAAATTTCGTCAAAATCCGTTCATAACTTTTGAGTTATCTTGGTGAAAGACAAGCCAACAACAGACAGACAAACCCGATGAAAACATGACCTCCTTGGCGGAGGTAATAAATGTTAACACCGCTGTCTAAAAAAGAACAAATGTTAACACCTTTTCCCCATATCGAATAAATTCTGGAAGTGTTTCCTCAATATAGAACAAAAGCTGACAGCCTTTCCTGAATATAAGATAGGATTAAAGCTTGATAAACAGTTTTCTGAAAAAAAAAAATGCTGATGCTGTTTCAGAATACAGAGCAAACGCTAACACCATTTCCTCAATATAAAACAAATGCTGACGCCGTTGCTTCAATACAAAACAAATGCTAGTACTATCTCCTCAATACAAAACAAATGCTAGCACTATTTCTTCAGTGTAGAATAAATGCTAGCAGTATTTTCTCAACACACAACAAATACCAGCAGTTGTTCCTCAATACGGAACTCGGAACAAATTCTGGCACTGTCTTAAGAAGAGCATTTTGGCGGTCGGTCAACAACACATACTTAATAAAAGAGTTTTTACCAGCAATTATCCCCTCGACCTGAACTCTAGATGACTCGCCTCGTCAGCAATGACATGGCCAGGCGACAAGAGTATTACATTGCTTAGAGGTGTAATATAAGAGAGGAGAGCAGGTTTCGTCATTTTCGTCATATAATGGCATGTCGAGAGGTGAAGGAATATGTCAGGTCTCTTAAGCAAACAAAAAAAAAAAAGCCTCCGTTGCCGCTTTGGCAAATGCAATCTAAAACCATTCTGCAAATATGTAAATGAACGACGACTCATCAAAGAAACCACACATCCACACAAGACATCCGAAGGTCAAATAATCAATAACCTAAGAGACAATACTACAATCATGAACAAATATTTTATAAGGGTAGTCACCGGATCCAACGCAGTTGCCAGTAGCTCCCTTAGACATATGTACCTTTACGGAGCATGGCCTTCAAGAACTCATCCACTTAAATGTGTACAATTTCACAGTCCGAGATAATCTGTTTCCCGGTGTGTTGCGAGAAATGGCTCCTGCCGTCACAGCGTCACTGCTCAAAATAGTCAATCAGTCTCTAAGCATGGGAGAAGTTCCATAATATTGAAAACTCACTAACGCAACTCCAATTTATTAGAAAAGGGACAAGAAAAACCCCTACAACTATCGACCAATCAGTTTCAGCTCGGTCGTCATAAAAACCATTAAACAGCTCTTTAAAAAATGCATCAGCTATTTTTTGACATCCAGCACGGCTTTCGAGTTAAAAGAAGCTGCTTAATTAGTAAAACGTACGTTGCATTTGGTAGTCAAAGTCGCTCTACTTCATTGGTTCCCAACAAGGAGTGTTGGCTTTCCCTGGGTGCATGATGACATTTTAGAAAATGCCTATCTCGTTTTATTTCTAAGTTATTCAAAAATTAACATAATTATGTTGGATAAGATCAATATCAACATCATAACATGGGTTCGAAATTTTATAGGGGTCGAAAATATATTAAAAATTCTCCAGGGCTGAGAGACATGAAAAAGGGTGGGAACCACTGACCTAAGCCAAACCCATTTGACTTGTCAAGAAATGCAGATAAGAATATTTGCTTCATCATTTTGAATCGTGTTTCAGGTGCTAGAAGCAGCCCGATTATGTTAAGGCGATGCAATCTTCATTTTACAGAGTGAGACTACGCTCATGGAAGTTTCACAGGGATTACCTGATTAAGAGTCAACACCTGAAACTTTAATAAAAGCTCGAAGCCGGGGCACCTCCTAAAGACTCGGACAAGTTAAGACTCATAGGCTGAATATTACTGCCCAACCGAACGCGCCATTGGTGGTCTTCTTTTCAAAAGATACGTAAATCAGAGATGAAATGAAAGGAGTGGACTTGGTTAACCTGCATTTCCAAAAAGCATTTGACAAAGTCAGAATCAATGGCAAATGAAACTAGAACACCTCGGTGGCGTAAGACCATCACCCGCGGTAGGTGCAAATTCGACGAAGTCATTTTTGATGACCGAGGCTAGAGCACAGCCCCATTCTTTTCTAGAGAATAGCTCTTCAATAATAACATATAAAAAATAGAACGCCCCGTTCTCCAGACTTTCTGCCGCGGTGGAGGCAAATTCGCCCCCGGGGAGAAAATTTAACGCCTTCATTTTTTATTGCTAGNCAGAGAGGTGGCTACCTAGGAACCGCCGGGACGTGGGGTCTACGGCACACTTGCCGGGACGTGGGGTCTACGGCACAAGTGTGCCCTAGACCCCACGTCCTGTGAAAGGACGTGGGGTCTAGGACACACTAGTGTGCTGTAGACCCCATGTCCCCCTACTGGCATTTTCGACGAAGTCATTTTTGATGACCGAGGCTAGGGCACAGCCCCATTCTTTTCTAGAGAATAGCTCTTCAATAATAACATATAAAAAATAGAACGCCCCGTTCTCCAGACTTTCTGCCGCGGTGGAGGCAAATTCGCCCCCGGGGAGAAAATTTAACGCCTTCATTTTTTATTGCTANTTTTCTAGAGAATAGCTCTTCAATAATAACATATAAAAAATAGAACGCCCCGTTCTCCAGACTTTCTGCCGCGGTGGAGGCAAATTCGCCCCCGGGGAGAAAATTTAACGCCTTCATTTTTTATTGCTAGCTAGGTCTATTTTTCTGGCATGGGTCACATCTAGATCAACCCACCAAACTCCCTGCAACAAATTAAGAACATTGCTCAACTCCTTCGACCACTTATTGGGTGGACAGACATACAAATAATATATACTGTACTTAAATCTTCAACGAAAACATTGTCACCTCTCTCACTTCGTTCGCGGGTGATAAAAAATTGGAAGCCTATGACATCCATGGAGACCATCGATGATGGAGTCGAGCGTGGCTTACTCATCGGCAGCAGGGAGTGAAATTGCAAGGAGAGTCAAACGGCTGGATGCCGGTCTCATGTGGAGTTCGACTTATGTGGCGTGTTTAGCCCATTTCTGATCATAAATGGATAAATGATCTCCATTTTAACATAAGCAGTAAAATAATAATTTCAGATGTGCCGTACCGGCCAGAAGTAGACCTTAGCTACAAGAAGATCTTGACGGCCTGATGGAATGTAAAACAACGTACGTGGCAGTTAAGCTTCGCTGTCGCCATACAGTATATACGGTAATGCACGTTAGACTAACCCCTCAGCTCAATTGAAAATGAACGAGATAGAATTAGCAGCTGTCACCCAAAAACGCGACCTGAGGATAACTATTACGAACAAACAACAACAAAGTCATCAAGTAGACTTGAGAATCAAAATTACAAGCAGAATCCTAAAATTCATCATCAGTAAGTTTGAGTAGAAATCTAAGGATGTTCATTACACAGTACAAACTATTAATGCGCCCTCATCGAGAGTTTCTCATCAATTGTGGTCTCGACATCAGTGCAACAATATAGATGAAATGGAAAGAATTTAACGCACAGCAACAAAACTGATGCCTCACCTGCGAAAGATGCTGCACGTGCGTCGCCTACAGTCTAGTACAGGAAGTCGGACTCATCTCTCTGACAGTGACGTTGATGTTAACCTTCGAAACAAGGATCAAAAACTCAAGCATAAAGATCGAGAACCACGCTAGGCAAATAGTTTTTCCGTACTTCATCGTGAACATTCAGAATGGACTCCCCTCCGAAGTTGTTGGTGCAGATACGGTCATAATATTGAAAAATTGCGTTGGCAGATACTGGGAATAACATTTCCAATAGCTTCGAGCTCCTCCTCCAAGGTTCAATAATTTGAACTTAACGGTTAGATCTTCAGATGCCACACTAATTCATTATCTCTTATATCCTAACCAAATAAACATATACGGCAGTAGCTTATAGAGGGCCAAAACGTTAGCTCGGCTGCTCTCTGACAATGGCCCTGTTGGTAAGTCTAGCGTTATCTATCTAATCTATACGTACTGTATGTTAACGCCGTTGTAAAGGCGCTGTGTTGGGGTCTTGCTATTGTAACCTCCAAACCCGCCTATACACGGCGTAGGTACACTGGTTCGCGTTGAAGCTGCTCGGGCAAGCCTCACCAGCACAAGTGTCTATCGTATCATACAAGTGTTCCCAGTTAGAACTGCTTGCAGACGCTCTCGATACTAGTCTGTAGGTATGTCTCTATCATAGTGATCTCCTATCACTCGTATCGGGGATACTTCAGTATTCTTCACTATTTTCACGGACAACCGTAGGTTCGCCAGTTGCTGGCAATAACACACAGAGGTACTCGTATTGCAAATATTTATAGTCTATAGCACAGGATATCACTGACAACACGATCAGGTAGTCTATGGCATTATACAGTATATATATTGGTGCACTATGCGTATGTCTATTGCACAAGCACTCTATAGATATTAGACCTTTAGTGTAGACAGGTCTTATAGCGGGATATTCAATGTCACACCCGCGAGCACCAACCGGTGATGGTCGTCGGCACTGCAATGATCTGTCTGCTGTATGTTCCGGCTAGTATTTATAGCCTATCAAGGGCGCGTCACATCTCCAGTGCATTGGCGCCGTCACACAGTTTCCTAGCTGTAAAATAAATGCTGACACTGTTTTCCAGGTATAAAACAACTGCTGATACCCTTTCTAAAATACAAAATCAGAACTGAGATAATTTCCTACAAGCAGAAATGAACATTGGAACCTTTTCCTACAAAAAACTTACGATCGCAGTGCTTGTGTTTTATTAAATACAATATTACTGGGTGGACCGAAAAAAGTTTAATAAATCCTAAATCTGACTCACCCCAGGTGTCTCATAAGCTCTTTGGTCAAAACAGGCTAAATATCCTGGCAATAAAAATAACGGTCTAATTTTCAATTTACTTAATATAACCGCCATTCGCAAAGATGATGGCCTCTAGATGAGCCTGAAGGCTTTGCAAATCTTAGCAACGTAGCCCGTGTCCGTGGCCATCCACACCCGGTGAACGGATGCTTTCAGGGCGGTGATGCGTGGCGAACACTGAGGTCTTGGCCTCAATGAGCCATCAGAAGACGTAGTCCAGTGGATTCACTTCTGGCGAGTATGGTTGCCACATTTCTTTTGGCCAGAAGAAATTTTACTCATGCAAAAAGCCCTGTGCTGCTCACACCAGGTTGTGTATGCTTGGGTGCGATCCTGTTGAAACATAACAGTGACAGATGACATGGCAAGTTTCACTGATCCAGAGGACTGATCAACCGACCAGCTAGAGCAGACTTGTGGTCATTCATGAGCCTCTGGCAATGTTCAAGAAGCTTGGCGTGGATAGCGTGCGTGATCAGCGGCCTCTCAACTCTGTCAAGAAACATTTTTCACAACTTTGCGACAGCTCGACGCACTGTGGCCGCTCCAACCTGTAGGCGAATGGACGTCAAGAGATATTGCTGTGAATGGTGTCTCGCAAACTCTATCGATTTACGACACTCATTCGACAACTGCTAGTGCGTCTATTCACGCGCTCTCCGTCATCCAAGCGCTTGTTCACCGAGTAGATGGTTGTACGGGACACTTGGACCTGATTTGTGACCTCACGCACTTTGTTTCCCACACGAAGAAGTTGAAACCCTTCTACTCGTTTATTTTCTCTGGGAAGTCATTTTCCTGTAAACAACAGAACTTTCTTATCGTGGCCACATTACCTAGTCTAAGATGATATGCGGCAGGGTGCGCTAAGAGTTGCCAAACAATCAATTTTTTTCATTAACGAAGTATTCAGTTTTTTCAGCCTTCAAGCTACTATTGGTATCGCCAACTTCTCACAAAAATATTGTGACAAAATTTCTCACATACGAAATCAGTGCTGTCGATGTGTAAAGATGAAACAAATTATCAGTAGTCTAAACAGAACTGGTGGTAAGGTTTCCTGTTTTAGAGCTGAATGTTAGTACCATTTAATGCATGCACGTTTACTTTTCAGCTTGCAAATATGAGTACTCTTGCCGGCATGCATATTGCATATGTTGGCACCGTTTGCTATTGCTCCTTCATAGGCTCACAAACGTTGGTACCGTTCTCTACAAAGGCCTACCAGCCATGGTACCGTTTGCGGCCTACCATTATTAATACTATTTCCTGCCCATTATAGTCGGTACCGTTACCTACATATAATATCGGTACCATTTTCTGTCTACAAATGTCGGTACCGTTTTCTACATCTTAACGTCGGTACTGCATCTTGCCTGCAGATATCTGTGCTGTTTCCCTCGTGTCAGTATGGTTTGCTACACAGAAATGAGGTATCGCTTCCTCTATAATAATATCTGCGCCGTTTGTTTACATGCGAAGGTTGGCACCAATTTCGCGGATGAGCCAAAGTTGAGTAAAGTTGCTTAGGCACAACACGCGGTGCTGGCGGTGGCGCTGCAGCGCTGCCTGCAGTCTTATAATTCGGGGGCCACAACACGCCTGCCAGCGCCATAACCCGGCCTGTGGCTGCTGCAGCCACGCCCTAG
Organism: Parhyale hawaiensis; assembly: GCA_001587735.2. Lineage (NCBI taxonomy): Eukaryota > Metazoa > Arthropoda > Malacostraca > Amphipoda > Hyalidae > Parhyale > Parhyale hawaiensis. Next base: position 26,751,049 of record LQNS02278174.1, on the reverse strand, counting down.
AGGCGCTCATAGCGCCACTCCAGCCCTGTGGCGCGGCAAGGGTGTTGGCCACACCAGTCCTGTGGCATTGCCAGGGTGTTGGCCACACCAGTCCTGTGGCACTGCCAGGGTGTTGGCCACACCAGTCCTGTGGCGCTGCCAGGGTGTTGGCCACACCAGTCCTATGGCACTGCCAGGGTGTTGGCCACACAGGTCCTGTGGCGCTGCCAGGGTGTTGGCCACACCAGTCCTGTGGCATTGCCAGGGTGTTGGCCACACCAGTCCTCTGTCACTGCCAGGGTGTTGGCCACACCAGTCCTGTGGCGCTGCCAGGGTGTTGGCCACACCAGTCCTGTGTCACTGCCAGGGTGTTGGCCACACCAGTCCTGTGGCATTGCCAGGGTGTTGGCCACACCAGTCCTGTGTCACTGCCAGGGTGTTGGCCACACCAGTCCTGTGTCACTGCCAGGGTGTTGGCCACACCAGTCCTGTGGCATTGCCAGGGTGTTGGCCACACCAGTCCTGTGTCACTGCCAGGGTGTTGGCCACACCAGCCCTGTGGCATTGCCAGGGTGTTGGCCACACCAGTCCTGTGTCACTGCCAGGGTGTTGGCCACACCAGTCCTGTGGCACTGCCAGGGTGTTGGCCACACCAGCCCTGTGGCGCTGCCAGGGTGTTGGCCACACCAGTCCTGTGGCATTGCCAGGGTGTTGGCCACACCAGTCCTGTGGCACTGCCAGGGTGTTGGCCACACCAGTCCTGTGGCACTGCCAGGGTGTTGGCCACACCAGTCCTGTGGCGCTGCCAGGGTGTTGGCCACACAAGTCCTGTGGCGCTGCCAGGTTGTTGGCCACACCAGTCCTGTGGCACTGCCAGGGTGTTGGCCACACCAGTCCTGTGGCGCTGCCAGGGTGTTGGCCACACCAGTCCTGTGGCGCTGCCAGAGTGTTGATGTACAAGTTTTTGGGCAAAATAAGAACAGCACGGTAAGATAGCCACAATAATTTTGCTCAGTAGCAAGACAGCCACAGTAATTTTGTGGCAAAGTAGAACAGCCACACTGATTTTGTGGCTTAGTAAAATATCTACAGTAATGATGTGGCATAGAAAGATAGCCACACAAATTTTGTAAGACACCCATAGAAAGACATCTACATTATGTTTGTGGTAAAGTAAGATAACTATGCTGATTTTATGGCATAGCAAGATAACTATTCTAATTTTGTAGCATAGTAAGATAACTACACCAATTTTGTAACATACTAAGATAATTGTTCTAATTTGGATGCGTAATAAGACAGCGACACTAATTATTTTTTAGCATAAGAAGATAGCCACCCTGATTTTGTGTCATAACAAGACAGTCACACTAATTTTGAGGCATAGAAAGAGAGTCACACTAGTTTTATGGCATGGTGAACAGTAACACTAACTTAGAGTCACTACACTAATATTATAAAGTAATACAGTAATATTATTATTATTAAAACTTCACGCACGGGCCACCACGGACAGGTAGCACGACCCAAATGAAGCACATTGCAACACCGGGAGGCACTATCGTAGTTCACAACGATTTTGCGTTCAAGTAAGCTTTCCTACGCGCGCCACAACTAA
>LQNS02278174.1:26705203-26736722 GCA_001587735.2 Parhyale hawaiensis | reverse complement strand
TACCCGGCCACGAACTCTACGGGTTACCACGCTGCACTAAAGGCTCATAACCACCTCTGCCCAACTATCGGAAGACACTGCGGGTATCTCGGCAGTTCGGTCCGACAATAGTTGCTAATGCATTGAATACAGCTTGTTAAAAAATGTATGCCTATATAATTTTTTACAAACCTTTGTAGTTGCCGCCACTTTAAACACCTTCTGATGCAGAATAGTATACACGTAGGACATGAAACATATACGTAGGACAGCTGGCGTGTGAGTCCTCCTGGACAACCAGGTTTTGTGCTACTAACTCCGGTACTATCTTGGAGACACTTCTATTTTACACTCCTGGAAAGCCATTTGGAAGCATAGCCATTTGAAAAGATTTAATAAACATAAAGATTAACAACGGATAGCAGCAAACTACTAACAGAGCACTGAATTGCAAGTTACCATGACTAATTATAGCTTGAATTCGAGGAACAAAATGGAATTAGACGCGTCCTGCTGAAGTTTTGTAAGGCCAACTCCTTCCCAGAGCCTCGTGGTACATTTGTGAACGAGTTGCCCCTAGCTCCCGGCAACGTTTGGTTAACGTTGGTGTAGTTGCCTGTAAACGGCAGATACTAAGCCTGAACTGGCGAATGATTCAAGTGGCGAAATTGATTTTTTTTTTTTTGTTGGCAAAGCTGCATACTGTGAGCTCGCGAGATCTTGGTTAGAAGTAAAAGTGTTCCTGGCGATCCGGCTGCTAAAGCCATAGTACAAAAATGCTCAATTGAAACATCGATATTAATTTTCAAAACAATGACATGCTTGCAAGGATGTTTATGAAGGATGCAGGGCCTGATAAGGCTGACATACTCTGCCGAGGTGTTTCTCATTCTTTACAAAAATACGAGTTGTATGAAAAATATAATTATTGTAAAATTAAAATTACCCGTCTAGGCTTCCACGGGCTGGTTATGAAACCCAAATGAAACTTTATTCAGCACCAGGAAGCCTAGCTAAGACACTGCTTTAAAGAAAAATTCATCGAAAAGACTTAAATGCTGACTTAATGGCCTGCAGATCCACACGGCTGAACACGAATCCCGGCAACGAATTCCAGGTCAAAACAGACCAGGGTAGAAAACACCGACTGAACTAGTAAGTCCGGCATCGAATAGTCAGCTCGTGTGATTCTCCCAAAGACCTTGAGTGCAGGGACAGAAGAATGCAACCAATATCTCCCGTGGCTGTACACTTTATAAAATAAACACTTACAGGTAATATTGTGGGAGAGGGAATCACTGCTATTCTAGTTCGTTACGAAGTATTGCGATGTACATTGTCTAATCATATGACATTATCAATTAATAACATTAATATATATAAGATCCAATTGCTTGCGAACTCTTGATCGTTTCATTATTTTGGGGGCCAAACCATGCAGCCGTACGCTCAACCTGATGAGCGGACTTTCAGCTAGCACGTCGTTCATGGTAACGTAAAATGCTCCAATATTTACTGTTTATGGGGACGACACGCGTGCTTCACATCGTTCACCAGGTTGAGTATGTGAATCTATAGTGAAACTCTAGTACCTATAATCAAGGAGCTCAAAATAACATTAGCAATACAAAGATTCGTAGAGGAATCTACAGTTGAGAATAAATGGCTCTCTGTACAGTTGACGCAGTATTAACAATACTTTCCCATCTTTTTGATTTTCTTTATAGTGTTATACTTGTACCACTTCATACATAGAATTATTCATTTGAGGTAAATTTTATAAAAATACAATATGGCGCTGAGCTATTTGACTACTAGAAATCAATAATTGACTATTACACAAGTATAACGATACCCATATGTATCAGTCCCAAGTACCTAGTTTTTTTGACAATTTTTTTACATAAAGTAAATTTTTTCCACGTAATAAAGTATACCGAACCAAACATGGCCTCATTTAACCTATCCTAACCTAAATCTAAACTATGTTAAGTTAACCTAACCTTGTTGCCTTATCTAACTCTTTCTTACCTTGGCGAACCCCAGGTCCCGATGTAAAGTCTAGGGAGTTTTTATGCAAACTTCACTCCATGAAACAATCGTGAAATAAATAGATAAAATATGAAAAAACTTCATATCTCTATGAATATAAATTTCCGACTAACATATATGGGCAATACTACCCTTGCGTGATTGTGTATTATTTATTTCTAGCTGTCAAATTGCTGGACGCCATAATGTGCTTCACTAAGATAATACTAATTTTTGTACAAGCATCTGTATTTTTCAAAGTGACTTTTTATTCAACACTGAAAATAGAATTTTAGTATTCAAAACCCCATGCATATTATAGAAAATTAAGTTTTTAGCTCGTGTTTTTCATTTATTTTTAACTCAAGATACAAACACAGAATTAACAATTGTGCACAGCTGAAAGCTTAATTGTAGTATTGCTAACAACTTATCGAGTGTCGCTCATCAATGTTTCAAGTAGCATAAAGGTGATTGAACTTCACGTTTCTAGCTCGATAACTGTGAAGATCGTAGCCATGCAGCCACTGAATATACGTCAACGTACTATAACGCATTATTTCGGGAGCTTTATCTGATCTGTTTAACTTGACTACATTTCGACATTACATAAAAAAGAGGGTACACACGTGATTAATTGTATCGTAGTGGATTCTTTCGTTTGCACAAACTCACTTTTACCCTTAAAAGCCTGAGAAGACCATTTGGTCACGCTTCAATTAGTGCTCGTCTTAAAAAAATGTATTGTTGACTTGACCAGTAATCTTATTTTACAAGACTTTATTATTTTGCTACCTATGTTCTTTGTCCTGTTCAATACTTGAAGGGACAAACCTTGTAGTGAACTGACACAGTCTCGTTATCCCTAGAGTACAAACTACATTTCCCTTCCGTAAATATGGGGTTACTTTTACTCATGGTTAGCTTTTGTTTGAGGGGGGCGGGTTAGATACTATTAAACTGGTAAGTGAAGCGCGTTGTAAATAAGCTTAGGCTATTCAGTGGAGCTCGCTGCATACAGTATGCAAGTACTATATACATGCAGTAGTCAATTGAATTCGCAAACGTCAATGCTATATAAAGTAATTATGACAGCAGTTCTTGCAGTAGATAGATTCGCTGACAAGCTAACAAACACTTGCCTAGCATGTGTCAATGAAGTTCTCAAGCCGCGTCGCAATACGTGCAGAAATGACTATATTTAATATCCATTCAATCAACGTGATATGCAAGTTTTAATGCTTCAAATAAAGTTTAAATGAAACATTTGATTTTAATTCACATTTACGACTTCGTATCCTATCTGTGCATGTCTGAGGCAGGGAGGTGAACTGTATACAGTACTCGTATTCCTTAGAGTTTGAACTATTTCTGCTGTATTTATTGCAGGCAGGAATAAATCTGTTTTTGCTGTAGTTTGTGTTTTTCAGGAATGAGAGGCATTCTTTTTACGGGGCTGGAATTGGCAGGGTATTCCTGGAACCATTAACAGATAAAATGGTTCTACAAAAAGTGAGATGTCGATGTACTGTATTCGCGAACACTAAATAGGTGTTACGTGTGTAGTTTCGTTTCATTATTATAACAGCTTCTTTCCTTTAGTAAGGTAAAATAAACCCCGTTATATGTATAAAATGGAGTTATATGTATATCCTGCTAGCACCGAAGGGAATGCCACCAACACATTTACTGCATGCCACAATCTTGGGTGTAGCATATGAGATACTGGGAATATATTAGTTTCAATATATAATACAGACGCCAGCACGTCGCAAGCACCGAAGAGGTCAGCCAAATATTTCATTGGGCCCCGGTATCTTTGGTGTTCCGCGAGTTAGAAGTAACTTGAAGCGTAAACTGATTTGGGTCGCTGCTTGCATTCACGGACTGCCGCTTCCTGCTTTGCTCTCTATCCCTTGCTTATGTCGCGTATGCTCGCCATAAAGCCGTTTGCGCACTGGAGAAATGCTCTAATCTCACGCAGTGGCTGCCTCTTCAATAATTTGAAACTCAAGGTGTGTTCAGAATAGCGAGATGGCATCTGTTGCAAGAGAAGCTGAACGAAGGTTTTTTTTTTTTTTGACCATGTCACTGTACTTCGAGTTTGACCAAGTATACTCCAATAAAACATTGTTTTTTTAGCGCAGTTTTTTTTTCAGTGCTAACCACAATTTGTGCTGTAATTATTGATCTAATAATGTTCAGTATATTTTGATCAGTTAGTTTACTTTTCATGTAATATATTAAGGTATTATAAAATCGTCGGATGTTAATCGGCCACAAGCTATGTTTTCCCCAAATGTCGTGCTCACAGAACCATATTCCGGCAATAATTTTTGACCTAACAAATGCAACATACGCCCTGCAGTTAAATTTGCTTTGAAAACATGAGCATAAAGGCCTTGATAAATCTTGGATTACTGTTCGGTCTGAATGAAATAAATTCATGGCTACGGCATTTAGGTACGTCAATACATAAGTATTAATTTTTGCATATCCACAGTAGCTCCGTTTTATCTTTAGTATTGTAAAAAAACATATGCTAGTGTAAAGTTCATCTGTAAAGGACATTTGATGGTTCCAGAGCTGATTGTTTTATACAGGGATAAGTCATACAAAGCGTACTTCTTTAACACGCATTCTCCCATATTAGACTTTAATTTTTCTAACTACACTACGATAAATAAAGCTTCCAAACAGGCACAACAGGCTTAACGGATCAACGTCCAATTTGCGCTAGAAATGCTTCACAAGATTGATTTAATGCATTCTGTTTTCCTTAACTGTTTCTAGAGAACTATTCTGCCTTCGATTACAAATGAAAGAGTACAATAGTGGTTTTAGTTTTTTTCCTATAGATGCGGCGTCTCATACGGTGGCACACTCGAATAATACACTTCTTTAAACAGTAGACTAATGTTGAAAATTGTCCCTTACACTTCAGATTCTTCGAAGATAGTGTTTGTCTTCAGAGGCTATTGATGGAGACAGATCAGTTGCTCTATATCGCAGTGAATAAAACTTGTCTTCCATGACACCGAAATCTTCTGCCTTATTCCAGTAATAATTCCTAATTAGTTCAGGCTCTTTGGTCGGTTCGTAGCGCCTACTCACCCGTAACACAGACAACCATTCACATAAGACTATTTTAAAATCATGTATTAAGGTTTCTTAGTGCTAGATAACAGCTTCTGTATAACAGCTGTCCTCTTAGTTGTTCCTATGATCTCCATGACGGCGCTAGCGCTCCCTTTTGGAGCCACTGCATAGCGAAGTCTTAGCTTGATTATACCAATCCTGAATGATTGTCACGACTTTCATGTATTCGTGCCATCTCTTCGTATTCCAGTACCAATTGCAGGATTCAATGCTTGCTCCATCTTGTACTCACCACCTTATCTTTGCATTCCAGTACCAAATAGCTGAATTCATTGCAAGCTTCATCATGTGCTCATTTAGTTATATCCATGTTCCCCTGCTTCCTGTGCACATTGAATTTGATGAATGGAGCGTGAAGAGGTAAAAAACGAACTTCCTGCAATTTACTGAATGACAGTTTTTCCGTCCCTACAGGTAAGCAAGTCGACAGCAGGCAGAGTTCACGTCAGCAATGTCACGGTGGATGCGGATGGTCCGTTTCGCTGCGAAGTTTCTGCGGAGGGACCGACGTTTTTCACAGACTACGGAGTGACAAAAGTTAGAGTTGTCGGTGAGTTGTGTGCTGAGACGAATACTGTGCGGTTCAAATTAGTGGTGTCGCAAAAGGACTGGCGTTGCTCCTAACTTTAAATATATTATTTATAATACTAGTACTAGTGTACCCGGACATCAAAAGTTCCGGCGGTGCTGATAAAAATAAATAAATAATTCCCATAAGCGTTCCACATAGAGCTTGAAAGAAAAATATGTATCAAAACGCAGGTAGGTTCTTTAAAAAGAGAAATCAAACAAGATAATGAAGACCAATATCTGTTTATTAGTGTATGTATTTGCCTGGTTCTTGATTTGTTTATCTGTTCCTCTCTGTAACGCCTGAAGAAAACAGAGAGACAAAAATTAGGCCAGGTTAGAGACATTGGTCACATGTCACGTGCTGATGAAAACCGGTAGGAGAAACATAGAACAGGATGCGGATGATGGCAAAAGTTTCTGGCCTCATATCTGAATGCACTTCTTGCTGTGCCAACCTTATAATCTAAAAGGTGGAGGTATTTACATCGATGTTTAGCGCTCTCATGTATCTTGATTCCTGCTGCCTTTCCGCAGAAGAGCGCTTCCTTTAACGAAACATCATTTCATTTGAGATTACTATGATATGACCTTTCCATGACACAAAGCCGAAATTTGATTATGAACGATATTTGACCTGGCAAGAAGTATATAAGGAGCCAAAATACATAAGCACTCAGCAGTGGAACCAAAAAGCTCTGGGTGGTTTTATGAGGAGGCTTCCTGATGAGCTCAGTTTTCGTAATCGATACAAATAAATATGATAGATAATTAGGCAGCGTGCACCATATCAGGAGCTTTCTGACGAAACTTGCTAGCTAAAAATTAACGTTCAAGGCGCGATACAAATCTAAGGAGGTTGTCAAATTGGATAGAAAATGCCATAGGTATTACGTCAAGTCTGCCAAAGGCTTAAAACTAGAAGGAATTATGTGCTGAAGAGAGCGCCTCCGCTAATTCTCATTCATGCCTGGGAGTGTAATTTCCTTTCTTTCTGGCTGGCGACGCCAGCGGGTAGGAAGGGGCGACAGCATGCTCATATTTTTCTTCAGCTGTCTTCGCTGCACATATAATCTACGCGGTCTATACATTAGATTTCAATTCTTTGGTGAATTCGACGAATATAGCACTTCGTATAAAATTTACAAGCCTCCTTAATACTCCGTTTCGTCTTGGACGTTAGTTTTTTGTGATCAATCTTCGTGAACCAACTTAATTGTGCTGCAATAAGTGGCTGATGGCTGATGAAGTGCAGGCCAAAGATCTCCGATGAAGTGTAACCCAAAAGGCCTGATAGACGATGGGAACCCAGCCTCATTTCGCAGTTCTGGCCTCGGAATTGTTTTGTTCCTCGATGGCTGCTCCCCTTCCCACCAATCACAGGCTCCCAACCATCCCTTCCCAATAGTCACGGATTTTAGCCAATCGTGCAGCCAATTAGCGAGTCGGCCGGACTTCACCCTTTTCGGAACGTTCAGTTTCCAATCTCCGTAGCTGTTGATACCTCCTTCTATTAAATCTCCTTTGTGCAGGTCATTTAACTGCTCCGGAGAACTAGTTGTTACTCAGTCACTTAACCAAGTTGGCCGCCACGGTGGTAGTATAGAAGAACTAAAGGTCAGCTATACAAGAAATCGACAAAATGGCTAAATTCGAGTAGCTGCAACCGGCTGTCGAGAGCACTCAGCACTGGCTTAACCTCTGAAGAGCGTCAGTATTTGTCCGGAAGTCCTCCTGAAATTGCTCAAAGAGCATGGAGCGGACTCTCCAAACTGTGGCATGGCGCGTATTGTTGCTGCTTCAAGTATACGTTATTATCGCCTATCTAATCCTGGAAGCAAACGAGAGGAGGGATGAAGCCGCAGGAAAAATTATATTCCAAAATTTATCTAAAAGGCTATATGAACAACCGGTGCAGTGCTTTTCAGCTCTCTAGCTCGGTAACGTCAGCAAACCCAGAATTGGGTAAAAGTTTACTTGTTCAATTGTAAAGGGATAAAGAGCTGAGCCTTGCTCTTCTTATGTTTCCTACGTGTTAGTAGTTGAAGTTCAGGTTTTGGAAGTTATAGACTACAGCCATTTCATAAGGCATCAGTCTGCATCAGAGGGGCCGAGATTCGCTCCTATAATTTTGTTCCTAGAATTGAATATCTAAAATTCAATATGAGTGAAAAATTTTAACAGCTAAGGCAGTGTAGAATAACAGCATGAGCTTACAGCTATTAGAGCAAAAAGGATTGTCAACATACATCAATGAAACCTATATCAGCCAGCCAGCTATCTAACCAGCCAACTCGCGCTCTATACGTAGGTCGCTGGGAAATGAAGCTTGGAGACTTAAGTCGCCTTCCCGCATACTTTTACCGAGTGTTTGACTGCATGCGAAAGGAATACAGTGCAATGTGCAATGTGTCACTTAGGGAAACGAAATGTTAGGCTGGTTAGCTGGAGTAAGGCCGAGAATATTCATATCTCATTTTCCATTAAGCTGGCAGTTGCAAGCCATCGTTCATAAGCAAATTCGCAATGGAAATATGACAAGGAAGAAGTCTCATCACGAATTTCTCTTCACTCAGAATATAAACTGCATTTCACGATTACTGATACTCAACATTACTACCGCAATCGATTTTTTTCGCTTCAACAAAAGGCGCATCATCAAAGAGAGAAGTTTTATTGGAGGAAAGCAATTACTGTACCAAAACCCCGTTTTTCTTTCACTCCTCTACGTGATTTTACTGTATTCTGAAGCGTATTTTACCCTTTGCTTCTTTAATCACGTACTTGCTTACGTATCAAGGCAACTGAAGATTTTAAGTAGGAAGACGAGTAAAAAATCAAGCTTGGCGAGATCACCAATTAAGAGATACTATCGATTATTACGAAGCTTCGTTTTTCAAACTGGCAAAGCAAGAAATACACTAAATTTGGAATCTTGCTCAATTTTGTTATCATCTGCAACCTGGTTTAATTTTCGTCAGGGCATCTCCATATTATCTCCAACCTGGAGCAACTTTTGCCTGTCTGCGGGTTTATCAGAGTGCGAGGCGAAGAATACAATACATATAAATTTTACTATAGTTTTCCTGCTACTTTCTGATTGAAACAGAAGGGCGGAAATTATGTCGAGTGCAGATCCTGGTAAAGGTAAGGAAACCTCTTACTGAAGATGCACTTCTTGTTTTCCCAATTTAAAACTCCAGGCAACGTAAAGCTAGAGGTATCTCTAAACACTCTCCATGCAACCCGATTTTTACCTTCGTCTCACGTCATAATTTTGTTTAGATTAGCTTAGCTAGCAATAAACGGAACAACAGGAACATTCCTAGAGAGTAGCAGAGACTCACACTTCAACCCTCTATGAGCTACTGTCGTTTTGTCAAATTAAAATTATTAAAATATTTGAGGGAAAAAAGTTTGATAAAGAGGTGACTGCGTAAATACGATAATCTGCAGAAAACCCGCGGAAAGTTGGAGGCGTTAAGTTTGATGGGGTATTAATGATGGTGGAACAAAGAGGCATCCGTGGAGGAATAGAGGTATTGAGTTACGTGAAATATGAAAGATAATTGATGGGAGTCACATCAAAAGAGTTGATTAGTGTCGGAGAAAAGGATTGTGGTTGTGGAGAGTGCTGCTCTCAGCGTTTGTCTAGACGATTTTTGACAGGGTTGACTCCCTCTGCACGGACTGCATCCGAGGGGTCTATTTCAAACAATCGCTGTCATGTACGGGAAAAAATGCGCGCTAATCGTAATTCTTCGATCTTAATATTTGAGGTTTCGTCTTCTATTTCGGACGTGCTCATCAACCTCTCTGTCAAAAAGCCCCTTTGTAGTGACATCGGTGAAGCCATTCAAGTACTTGAATGTGTTTATTAGTTACTCCGTGAGTCGTCGTTGCTCGAGAAAGATAAACTCGAGTCCTTCAAGGCGACGCCAGTATGGCGTGTTCACACGGAGGGATCAATTATGTTGGTATGCGTTGAATTCTTTCTAATTTGTCTATATTTTGGCACTGATGTGACGAACTACCAGAATGGAATAGAAAACTCTAACTTTGGGTGCACTGGTGCCTAGTATAGGGGAGCAGCTACGTTTGTAGATTTACTTTCGAAGTTGATGGTAATGAATCAAAGGGCACTGCTTGCCATTTTGATAGTTTTGTCTACTATTTGATCGGGTTTTTGGTCGCTTCTGTTACTTATTACTAGGCCACGATGTTGTTTGGCAGCTGCTAATGTTCATTTCTAATCAGGCTGAGACGTTCTTCGAATATTTATTGACATTGAAGCTTATCTACCTACTTGCTGTCCATTCGTTAGAGCGTTCACGGTTTGTTGGAGCTCGACTCTATTACTTGACGATACGGCACAATGCTGCAGCTAGTAACATATACAAATTTACTGATTTTGCTGCTCTGACTTTACGATGCGCAAATCGAGTAGATGATCTACAAAGTAAAGAGTAAAACAGTAGAGTGAAACCACAAAGAGAAGCAACGGAAACTGAGGTTTCACTACGGAATGAGTATTTCCTCTAGCTAAAGCTCTTCCAATGGTGATACTGTTATACAATAGAGTGAAAATTCCTGTAAGTACAGCATAGACCTCAACACTACTTGACTCTTAGGTCTGACGCTGGCGGCCAAGAGTCGGCAACGAAAATATGGGATTTTCTCAAGAGTTATTCTTTCCCCCTATCTAATATTGGAGAAAAAAATTCCAAGGTACCCAACATTTTGCTTACGGAGAAGGTGTCTTGGACATGGTGGAGACGCACTTGGGCGCTTGCCTGCATGACCGTGTCTGGACATGTTCATATTAGCTCTTGAGAAAATCCCATTTTCCCATTTTGGCCGCCAGCGTCAACGGCCGCTTGGACCTAAGAGTCAAGTACTGTTGCGGTCTATGAGTACAGTAATATCATCGGGTGTTATCGCCCAGCCGTACTACACGTCTTCAGCTTTGCTCAACTGCCTGTTGAAAGGAATTATTACACTGTATAGCACTGGACCAGCTAGAGGATAGAGCTGCTTAGCAGATTTGACTGAGCGTACTCATTTATTTTGATCATAAAAGTTGGCAGTTGTCGAGAATCTTTCATAAATACACAAAGTAGTAACGAATGTACTGTATGAGCAGCGAAGAAGCACCATTGCCCTTGATTTTGAAGACTTTTTAGACTAGTAAAGACACATGATATACAAAGACACATTGGGCATATTAATTTTATAAGTGACTTAATAAAGTGTGGCTTACACAATCAGGAAATAACTGCAAAAACAATTGCTTCCACGAAACCCCTGTTTTCCTCGCTCCTAATTGCGACCCTATTCTAAAACTTGACTTTTCCATTTCATTGAGCTGTAAGCACTAATACATTGATGTTGGAATAAAGTGATAGTCACTATGCAAGATATTGCTAAGAGGTGCTTCAGACGTCTTCAGAGCGCAAACTAGCCAAAACAAGAGTTACATTCAGTTTGAGACCATCTTAGTTTCACAATTGTCTGTAACACGGAAAAATACACATTTTTGTTTATACATTTTCAACAAAAACATGACCTGAACACATTTATATAAATAATGCGCGATAAAAACTATTCCATAGAATTTTTTGTAAATATTTTGTAGACGATATACGAGAAGTCCTATTTTGTCACAGTGCCTTTTGCACTAACATTCGCGTTCTGCATATAAATAACTGGCTTATTTCACATTTACAGTCCCAATTCCATGGTGTTAGACAACGAGGGAAGTGGTCAAAATTATACGTTGTACAGTGCGTTGCCTTTGATTATGCAAATAGAATTTTTTTATTTAATTTTTCAAGATGAGTCTAACTTTGAAATATCAATATTAACTAAATGTATGGCTATGTTGCCAATATAAACAGCACTTGTAAAATAAAGATTTCGCAATTGGTTAAGTTTATCATACAATTTGCTTATTTACGAATTGTTTACTGTTACCTCAGATTATGCAACAAGTTAATAATAACGTCATAAAGAGGGAATAAATATAAGTGAACAGGATTATCTTTATTAAGCGTCTAAAACTAAGATATTATAAACAAAAAATTTCAATAAACACTGAAATAAGTGTTCAGTAGTGGTAGACATAACAAGTTAATTTTGAACATGGCAATCTCCATTTTTCATGATTTTCTAAGTCGATTATCAACAGAATTTGTCAAGTTTGATATTTCCGATGGTGGAATAGAATCTGCTGCTTACTTTGCTCGAAAACGGCCGACCACCTTCATAGACCTTCCTTTTGATCATTGCCCAGAGGTTCTCAATGGGATTTGAATCGGGGCTATTCGCTTGCCAGGTCATAAACCTTTTTGATTTGAATCCTCCATCCGCAAGCTAGTTAGCAGTGTACCGTGCTCGGTGTGAGGGAGCGTTATCGTGCTGAAATACCAATTTGGATCTGCGTGCGATAGTCTGCTCATCAAGCCTTGGAATCAAGTTGGCTTCAGGAAACTGGCAGTATCTTTCTGCATTCAGTTTAACTCCTTCTGCCACTTCAAATGGACCAATAAGGGTGTCACCTAGTATCCCGGCCCAAAACATTATACCTCCACCACCTTGTTGACGATTAAGCCATGTCTGTTGAGGTCGGTCATGGAGGACCCATCCAGACGGCCATCCATCGGGACCATCAAGAGTGGCTCTGCATTTGTCAGTAAACATGACAATGGAGAAATCAATTTTCATGTTCTCATCAGCCCATTTGACAGCATTTTCTTTGTGAGTTTTTGTTAGAAGTGGTCGTTTAATTGCCTTTTTCACTTTCCATAGCTTCTGCAGAACCTCACATCTTGTCTTTCTGCTTAGTATTGGGGCTCCAGCGTCTTCAAATATCGCCTTACTTGTAGAAAGTTGTTTTCTAGCGATAGCAACCTTCAAATGTCGCATATCCCGAGCAGTCAATTTCCTCGTAGAGGCTCTATCCGAAGATTTCCTGTTGACTTTACCTTCAATTGCATAAGCCTTAGTTGTTCGGTGATCACGCTGTAATTCTTTGCAAACTTCGAGTGATGTCTTGCCAAAAGCCAATAACGAGGTCACTTTGATCTTTTCTTCAATTTTTAAACTGCATTTGTTGTCCATATTGACTAGAGAGTGATGTTGCATAATCTGGGGTAACAGCAGATCCCCGTGCGATAAGCAAATCTTGCCAAATTGTGAGAAATTGTTCCGTTTTCTTTTTCTCTAGTTGTTTTTATAGCTACAACATACCTGTGCACTGACTTACTATTCACATTTTAAATGTTTGACACTTATCTTGAAAAATAAGCAAGAACATTGTATTTGCATAATCAAAGGTAACGCACTGTATGACAAGCATAAAATGGGCATAGAGTGGCTATTGCACAGCATTTTTGCAAGAAGGATTGCCTACTAAATTTTTATTTCTATTGTTCAGTAATTTCATCCACAGTGGAAGACACGTATCTACAATTTTACTATGTGCTTTCAGCGAAACAGTAATCAAGAAGAGATTGTTTTTTCGAGAATATGTTTCCTATAGAAACAGTGTTATTTTCTTTTATTGTATTTATTTATTTTTTTGCGTCAAGACTTTTAGTCCATCCTACAGCTATGAATTTGTTTTAATACACAGCATTGTTATTTTATATGTAGGACAGTTTGATATTAAAGTTGTATTACTGAAATATAACAACAATATAACTTATAATGTGGCCGCAAGTTACCAGGTTACTTAATTAATGAGCTCTGTAGTTGTGAGAGATCTGTTCACAGTCACTGCCGAAATCCATAGAAGATTTCCTAATTTCCCTAATTAATAATTAAAACTTCAATTGTTACCACACCGTTGGCTTGCGATGGCAACCAAAATTGAGTCAGGTTTCTGCAGCAGCTCTGTAAATAGCAATGACTACTTTATATTAGAGCTACTACATATGCATCCGACATATTTGAGTTCCATAAAAGCTCACATTGATAATAAGAGAAGGGAATTCATTCTCGTTCAGTTGTTACAAGTAGGTTAAGATGTAGAAACATGGGTTGATTTTTACCCCGTGTGTACAGTAACGAGGCTGGATGTCGACCTTTCAAAGCGCGAAGCACCAGGTACCAAGTAAAATTTGAGTGTCAATCCTAAGAAAAGACTAAATTAAATCATGCACTCGAAGTTAAATTCTGTGTTGTGCTTAACAACGAGAACAGTTCTATTTGCACCGAGTAATACTGGATTAAAATCATCAGCGACTTTAAGTACTTCGAGTATGACATAATAATGAGCCAGGATAGTATCCGTTGTTATTTTTTATTTTATTATAAACTAAGTTCTTTCCGTTATTTAATGGATTTTTTTTAAATATTCAAAGAAATAGCAACTAGCTAATCAATGTTCTAAATTATTGTTGTTTACAACTTGTTTCAAACGTTCAACAAGATTTTCACTTCCTCGTTGGTAAAAACTACCCGGTTTTGAGTCGAAAAACTTCGTCTAATCAGGCCTTCAATTCTGCATCAGTATTAAACACAACTGCACTTAGAAAGGAAATATTGAAATATTAGTTTTATCGCAGAATTGACAACATCTCGACTATTTGGCTGTAAATTTCAGTGGAAATTTCACAGAAAGTTAAACTTATGATGTTTATTGTATCTGTAAATTTTCAACGACTAATCGTGTTGGTTCTAGAAAAATTACGTTTTTATGTCAATGTTACTAATTTCACTGAGCGACTGCAATAACTTTTTGACAAAAATATATGTATTCACAGTTTTATATCACCAAAGGCGCAAAAATGAACAACACATATGATAAAAATGTGTAGTAAGCAAGATATAATTAAGCAAAAGTTTATAATGACTGACTGAAAAAGTTTTATTTGCCAACATGACCCCCATGACGTCTAATAACTTCAATAATCCTTGAAACCATGCAGCCAGTTAGTTTCTTTATTGCAGAAGGTGGAACTGCCCTTGCTGCTGCAGCAACAGCATCCCACAAGACATTTTTTGAGTTGTACTGCCTTCCATCTGCGTAAATTTCCCTTTTCAGAAGGACCCAGCAATTTTTAATTGGGCTTACACCTGGTAAGCACGGTGGCCAAACAATCAGTTTCTCTCCATGGAACCCTAAAAAGTCCAGAAATGCTGTGGTAGTAGAGACAGAGTGAGAAGGCGCACAATCATGCATGAAAATCAAATTTTGAAGCAACGAAAGGGGTATGTCATCCAGCCATGGGACCAAGGCGTTTCTAACATGTCACAATATGATGCAGATGTAATGTCAGGCCATCCAGTACTCTAACCGGACCTACAAGTCGATCCCCTATGATACCAGCCCATTTCATAGCACCACCTCCCTTTTATTGAAGTTTTACGCGTTGATGACACTCATCTCCAGGTACTACCCAACCCTTACTCCACCCATCAGGTCCATCAAGGGTTGCCCGGGTTTTGTCGGTGAAAGGAACATGATTCATGTTGATCTTCTTGTTTTTGTATGCCCATTCTAGCCTCAAAATTTTATGTCTTTGGGTCAGAGGAGGCAATTTCAGAGGTAATTTGGTAGAACTAATGGAGCGAAGGATGTCATGTCTTGTGATTTTAGGCACTTCAGGAAGCCCAGCAGCTATAAAAATTGATTGAATTGTTTGCCCGTAGCCTGAGTCTTTTGCGTAGCTGACGAATCCGGATTTGATCTTTTTTCCGTGGTTGAGGGTCCTTCAAGAATCTTGTCATTGTGTCAATATGGCGTCCTCCTTTTCGGGCAATAAGAGGTGCCTTTTGCAGTTTCTTTGATGATAATTTCTTTCTCCTCGTTAGTTAGAGCTTTTCCACGTCCTGTTTTAGTAGAATCTATAAGAAGCTGTTATTCACAATTTTTTTTATTTTATTGAACTCATATTTCTACATAGCATAAACGAATACAACTACTGTCCTTTGAAGTAAAAAAATTGTTGAAAGAAAAGTTTGTTCAAGATTTGTTGACCCTAAAAGTTCGGTCTTAAAATGAGGAACATGGGCACGTGCAGTTCGTTACTTCCATTTTGTATGGACGTTGCATAAAAAAGAAAATTGTTAACAAAGACGAACTAATATATGACAAAGTCAAATTTTACATACTTTATATTTATAGGAAAAAATCCTTTTCAGAAATCAATCTATTTTTTAGAAAATCAAGCTTTATATAATATTCTTAGTTTCCTGACACATATGCAATGTCTGGTAATGTTAGCTTGATTATTCTTAGCTTAGGACACATTTGTTATTAGTTCTACTTCGTGCTAGGTAGGCATTCTTTGTGTTTAAGAGATAGGTTTTTACACGTTTTGTTCGGGACATCTGTCTTTTGTGTCCTCTACTGTCCTGATTTCATCACCTACTGCTGTCACCTCTTGTTCCCTATTCTTCTTTTCAACGACTGTAGACTAACTGCTTTTAGTCTTTCCTTCATTCATATCTTTCAGTGCCGAGCCGATGTACAGAGATACTGTGTGGAAACACACCTGTGCATGGGTTCCCCGTTCCATGGGCGAGTGGGCTTTGTGGTCTCTTGTATTTCGGAACTAAACAATCTAGTAAAGCCAAATCGCTGCTGGGCTGTTGAGTCGAGCTTTTATTTTCAGTACTTCTCCATGGATTGCCTACTTCACTGAAGTCATTCTAGTCAATTTAACCTGCAGTGAACTATGCAGAAGAAAATGACTCTAGCCGTGATAATTTCGTTCATATACTGTAGTCGAAAGCCCTCCACCGGTGAAAGAATTTACTGTTGAATAAGATATTGCTGATGATGAAGTTTTGGATGGATGTTCTTGATGATACAGAAAGTGGTAAATAACGAAAAATGTGTTGTATGCAAGAAAAAATGTATTAAAATCAATGTCGAATTTGTGATGCTGCTCTACATATGGGTGATCGTTCGCCGACTGACATGCAACGTAGCTAATTCCTATATAAAGATGCTGGTGTGATCTGTATTGATGTAAGCAGAAGATCTTCTATATTTTCATCAACAGCTTATAAAAGTCCACGGAACTTGAAAATCCTGTTTTCAGAACAAAAGTCGTCCACGTGCCCATGGTCCTTAAAATAAGACCAAATTAAAAATTCATTTTTTTCTGTAAATATTCGAAATGGGAACTCTTTTTTCCCATGTAGTATCAATAACTGTAATAGAAAATGTACATTTTTGGAAAAATTCTAACGAAAAAAATTTGGACTTTAACGGGTTATATGCGGATGCAAATAAGTTAACTAGAAACAATGGACGCTCTCAATTTTAGAATAAAAAATGAAGACAAGAAATTAAAAAACGACACTTGTAGCTGTATTAGCCATGTTATGAGTAAAATTTTACTGAAACACCAGTAATTTACATTCTTGCGTATCAAAGTAGGTATGTTGATGCATATTGGTTGACTACACTCAGCTACACTGAAACGTCGCACCCACACTTCGGAGTTTGTAGCATATGCAGGAAAAAGTCTATTGAAGCAATAAATTTGCCTGGTTGAAGGAAAAAAGATAAAAAGTCTACAAAATGACCTAGAGTATCTATCCTGGTATGAGCTCCTGTTGAGTCGGTGTCACTTTGAGTAGTCCTTGTGGAAGCCGCACCGCCAGGAACCTTTAGAAGACTTGCTCAGTACTCTTTACTAAATGTGATCCAACACAGTTTAATGAGGCCAAAAGTCTTGATCTTGAGTCTATTGCCCTGCATGATGGAAGCTACTAAGCTCAAAATCGATACTCATTTCAATATTAACATCTTTCGTAAGACTTTACTGATATGCTATTCGTCACCCATATACGAAACTTAGCCGACATCCTGATGCGCTGTCTACATTTTTTAACATACTGACAAAGCTTCAATGCAAAAGTACTAACTTCCGTTCTTTGTAGAATGAAATTGCTAACATACCATATCCCCCCGAACTCTGCAGCGCTCCCCGAGGAGGGCGGCCCGGAGATCACGGGTGTACAGGAGATGTACAGGGTTGGGGACTTCGTGGATGTGACGTGTCTGACCAGGAACACGCGCCCCACACCTGACCTCAGCTTCCTCATCAACGGACGACAGGTCGGTGCTCTCGATCAGAGGTTACGGATGGTCAGTCAGTTCGTAATTAACTTTTTTTAAATGTTATTTTATCCCAATTAAACAACACATCGAATTAAGATAGGGAAACTCGGTTCTAGTAAAGAGCCCTCATCAAATGAACCGCCAGCTTTCTTCAACTATGGAATTACTTAATACTATCATTTTGATTCTCTTACGAGGTTCAAAGTGAAAATTATGTCATTTTCTACCCATTTTTTTCACTTTCTTTTGCTGTTAAAAAAACTACTGCTCCAGTGTCAAATCGAATTAAATGATGATATTTACCTTCGGTAGTAGGCTCTGTGTAAAGTATGGACAACTCGTTCTGTACAGTGTTATTTGTGTATGCGCTGCTGTTCATATAAAGTATCAATACAGTAAGTTGAGCAGATTATTCTCTGTACATGTTATTCAAGCAAATGACATTGAACTTTCAAGAACATCTTATATTGGTTAGTGTTTCCCTTAAAACAAGGTCCTGTTCTCAAAGTTTCGATGATACTACAGTATAATAAGACTAATTATGAGCTTATCTACGCTGCTACTTGCCATCTCTTTCCAGAACAAAACATGGGACAATGATGGAGAAAACACTACAATTTAATGCACCTCACGCCCGTCCCGTTTCGCCCATATTTCATACCAGAGTAGATTCAGCTGCATATGACCGTCGTATGTAGCTTGCAATGATGCCCATATGTTGAAAAAATATAAACATAGGTCTTTTTTTAATCTTTGTGTTCTGTTTGTTTATGTACGCAGCCACGAGCGGGCTGGGTGGAGCCCCCACGCACCAAGTCTGAGCAGCCTGGGCTCATCACCACCACCCTCAGGCTGCGCTTCTCTTTGAAAAATCAACTTGTGCTGCAGTCCCACGACGGTGCTGCCAGGTACTCTGCTTTGTTTTAACATTCATATTCTAAGTTCCTACCCTTGGAATTTCATTCACAAAATATATCTATTTATAGTTTTTTTTGCGGCATCAAAAGGGAACATGCCAAAAAAACTAAGGATTTCAAATAATTTGTACTGCACGGTGAAAATTTGCAGTATTCTATGAGTTTAAGTTGTTAGTCTACTGTGAAGTGGCACTTATTTTTTATTTATTTCAGCGATGAGCATCTGCTTAATATACCAAATTTTTGCACTCAACTTTATAATCGTAAATTCTGTCATACCACTCTAGCGAAATATTAACAGTTTAACACTCACGCGTAACAAGATTTATGTAAAAGTTTTATAGTGGTAAAGAATTGACAGCATATAAGAAGGCGGCTTAAAGCTCAGACCTGTCCGTGGGAGTTCGAGCGTGAAGTTTTAATAATAATAATAATAAAGAAGCCAAACGCCAAGGTGGCTGCTACAAAAAGTATTATTGTGTATTTTGATGAATTCAATGAAAATCGAAAATTAACGAAAACTAATCAAAGTAGACGTTTCGCAGAGAATATCTCATCTTTAGTACCATGTGCAATATATTAAATTATGAAATTTTGCCCCGTTACAGGAATTGAAAAACAAATGAACATGGAAACGACACGGCAAAAACAATTAAATTAGATCTTTACAATAAATAAGAAACGAACTGATACTGTCGTTGAGAGAAGGCTTCTCTTTCTATATATACAAGGAGTCTACAATTCTAAGATCTGAAGGGTCAGACGTAGAACTTAAAAATCAATAATTTGTCATTCGTACTTTGCCGTTGGACTGGTCGTTGTGTAGGCGCTCGGAGAGAAATGGCGAGACAGCGAGCATGCGGCCAGTTCAACTACTGCTGCCCAAATGCTCAAGTACTCTCGTATAAAGTAAACAATAACTACATACAACAGATATCGCTCAATCCATTACTGAATTAAACAACGTTTGGTAATAAATTACCAACTTCAGGCTAGTTTGACAGAAAGCTCTTCCATTGGGTTATTCTAAAAAGCAAACTTCCTGCTGATGTACTAGGACTCTCTTTTAAAAGTTTAGTTGTGCATCGAGCTACATCCGTAACACTAACCGCTTACTTCATACGAGATTATCCGAGTACACAGGCAGCAGTAGTCGGACTGGCAGCAGTCTCGTGTCCCGCCATTTTCTTCGGGTAGCTAATGCAGAGAACAAGTTAAATATTATTAAATTTAGGTTCTACCCCTGCCCTTCAGATCGCAATTTATATAGGCAGTAGAGTCTGTGTATAGTCTGAAAGCGACGACTTGCTTCAAAAACAATAATAGTTTTGTCATCCCCTTTTTATCGTAAAAACGTTTTGTTTTTTGCTTTGTCCTCTCCTTGTTCTTTTAGTCTTTATTATTATCCACGATAAAATAATGATTATTGTTCATTCATCTGTTCTTTATCTTTTCTTTACTAGAGTACCCAGTCGTCAAATATGACGGCAATAATTTCGTAAAGAAGCTTATTATTGTTTTCACTTGCGGTACGGGTTTTGGTGCAAAATATGCCTCATGCCTCTATGATTGATCTTCCATTAAATTAACGAAAGTTGTACCATCATGATGAGCTTAAGCGCACAAAATTTCCCTTCTGCCAATAAAAGAGCGAATATCAATTTCACAACACGTGAAAGTCAACTAGAACCAAAAATATAGTATAACTAGAACGCCTCAAGACGTAAGACCATCACCCGCGATGGGAGCAATTTTCATCGCCGTCATTTTTTATGGCCAGCCAACACTACTTTCTTGGTATGGGTCACATCGAGGACAGCCTACCAGACTCCCTGCAAAAAATAATGAACATAGCTCAGCTCCTTCTACCTGGTTTTGGGTTAACAGCAAATTTCATCGCCGTCATTTTTTATTGCTAACTAATCCTAGTTTTTGGCATGGGTCACATCGAGGACAACCTATCAGACGCCCTAGAAAAAGTTTTGAAGTTAGCTCTACTCCTTCTACCTGTTTTTGGGTGGACAGTAAATTTTATCGCCGTCATTTTTTATGGCGAACTAATCCTCGTTTTTTTGGCATGGGTCACATGGCAATCCACCAGACTCCCTGAAAAAATTATGAACATGAACAAAAAACTATGAACATCCTCGCCTGCGTGATGCTGTAGCGCAGTCTCTGAATAGGGATTGGTCACGCATTAGTGCATGGTGCTCGGCCTGGAGTATGAAGCTGAATGCTAGTAAGACCAAGTCGATGATTATCAGTCGGTCTCGGACACTTGTACCGTAGCATCCCCAGCTGGAGATTGATGACACTTTGCTTCAGGAGTCTAGCTCCTTGGAGATTCTTGGTGTTGTCTTTGATGAGAAGCTTACTTTTGAGCCGCATATTAGGAGGTTGGTGTCACGCGCTTCCACTAAGATTGGACTCCTGCATAAGGTGAATTCCGTGTTTGGTGATAGTCAGTTTGCTCGGAGATGTTTTTATGCGTTTTTGCTGCCTGTGTTGGAGTATTCCTCACCGGTCTGGGCTTCAGCTGCTGACACTCGCTTGCGTCTGTTAGACCGACTTGTTAGTTCAGCCAGCAGGCTGTGCGCTGATAATGATCTGGTGAACCTGTCCCACAGGAGAAGAGTCGCAGAGCTATGTATGTTTTATAAAGTGTACAATAATGAGGGGCATTGGTTCTATTCTTCTCTCCCTGCCCTCAAGGTTTTTGGGAGAGACACTCGTGCTGCTTGCGGAGCGCACTCTTTCACTTTGGTGGCTGTCAGATGTTGAACTAATCAGTTCTGTCGGTGCTTCGTGCCCTGGTCAGCTAAGGTTTGGAATTTGTTGCTGGCATCGGCTTTTGGTCGTATTGGCGTGCAGGCGTTCAAGTTAGCTGTTAATGGCTTTTGCCTGATTTCCTTTAGCAGCGGTTTGGGCTTCCCGGTGTTGCAAGATGCTTCATTTGGGTTGCATTACCTGTCCGTGGGAGCTCAAGCGTGAAGTTTTGATAATAATAATGATTCCTTCGACCACTCATTGGGTGGCCAGACAAATATATATGTGTACACAAATATATATAATCGATATGGGTTGAAACATATTTAAATATGTTGTTATATACTTAAATCTTCAGCGAAAACAGTATCACCTCTCTGATTTCATTCGCGGGTGATAATCAAATGAATTCACCGGAAATGTATCCTCCTGCTGTATCCTGTAGATAAGCAGTTGAAATATTAGGATAAAAATTTAGTGCAGTAAGAATTGAAAAGGTTATGACCTCAGCTCAGCGTTAAGTTTCAACTGCCTAGAAAAAATTCACTTAAGGAGAGCATAAGCGAAATGAATTATGCACAACAGGAACGAAAACTCTTGAATACCACGGCCAACAAAGAGGTATCAAATAGTACATAACCACATTTCTAAGTGATAAAGGCTTCAGAAAATACAATGGCTCGAGCATATTCCAGGAATGATCTGATGCAGTAACTTACAACTTAGGACTCTAATTTATTGACACCTCAATTTAGATTTCAGCAGATGAATTTTCTCTTATATAAATCCTTAGCATCGTGACGGAGAGTCGGACCAACCAACCAAGCGACGGAGCACGCAAAACACAAACTGCATTTTACTATATAGTGGATTCGTTTACTAATATGTCAATTTTTTCGTCACGCTTAAAGAANTAGATTTCAGCAAATGAATTTTCTCCTATATAAATCCTTAGCATCGTGACGGAGAGTCGGACCAACCAACCAAGCGACGGAGCACGCAAAACACAAACTGCATTTTACTATATAGTGGATTCGTTTACTAATATGTCAATTTTTCTGTCACGCTTAAAGAAAACAAGCGAGTGAAATTTAGATCAAGCGGCAGGCGATGGCAAATGTCAACGTAACCTTATATCTGAATGCACTTCTTGTATTGCCAACGTTGAAATCGAATCGCTGAAAATATTTTAAGCTTCCCTTAGCACTCCCGACATCCTGATCTTACTTCTTGTCACCGATAATCTGGTTGATTTCATTTGCGTACAGAACAGCTTTTCGCCGAGCAAAACAATTTCCGCCCATATATCTATCATATCTTGGCGTATCCTCGATCCCAAGTCAAAATTAGTATCTTGAGTGACGTTTGACTGCGCCTGCAAAGAGTAATTGATTTCTCTCCATGTAAGACAGAAAATAAGGGTTTCACTGCGCAGAGGCTGTAAAGTCTAGAACGCTTATCTCTTACGTTCCTTAAGGTTTGCGTTTGCATTAACGACAATGTGGCATGGGAGGATCATCACGAATTTAGTGCCGTGATTTTTGACGGCTATGTTCACTAGTGAGAGATGAAGCGCTGCAGCATACGAAGCTGTGGTATTGTGAGGCCTGAAGATATTCAGTTTTAGGCAGTAGGATAACAAATAAGCACGTTAACGGTAGAAGCAGTATTATTTATAACCTGCTGTACTACACCTCAGAATAAAGCGCGTGAGTTATAGAGCTGTGGTTGTATTAGAGGCATCAAATCAACCAAAGAATTATAAACTGAATAAATGATACTATAATCCTGTTACAATGTACCGTAGAGTTTACGTTAATTGAACATTAGATGTTTGGCTGTAACTGAACTTCTCTTGTAACCGTCACCTGTGCTATTCCCAATTAAAAATTTTCGGTGGAACAAGCGCGGCGTATGGTGTGCACCTGGTCGCCCTTTTGAGCGGGGCATCCGTGAGGCTCGGGTGCTGCACGGTCGCTATGCGCGTTTTTGAGGGGTGGCACGNATATAAATCCTTAGCATCGTGACGGAGAGTCGGACCAACCAACCAAGCGACGGAGCACGCAAAACACAAACTGCATTTTACTATATAGTGGATTCGTTTACTAATATGTCAATTTTTTCGTCACGCTTAAAGAAAACAAGCGAGTGAAATTTAGATCAAGCGGCAGACGATGGCAAATGACAACGTAACCTTATATTTGAATGCACTTCTTGTATGCCAAAGTTGAAATCGAATCGCTGAAAATATTTGAAGCTTCCCTTAGCACTCCCGACATCCTGATCTTACATCTTCTCGCCGATAATTTGGTTGATTTCATTTGCCGACAGAGCAGCTTTTTGCCGAGCAAAACAATTTCCGCCTATATATCTATCATATCTTGGCGTATCCTCGATCCCAAGTCAAAATTAGTATCTTGAGTGACGTTTGACTGCCTGCAGAGTAATTGATTTCTCTCCATGTAAGACAGAAAATAAGGGTTTCACTAGGCAGCGGCTGTAAAGTATAGAACGCTTATCTCTGACGTTCCTTAAAGTTTGCGTTTGCAGTAACGACAGTGTGGCATGGGAGGATCGTCACGAATTTAGTGCCATGATTTTTGACGGCTATGTTCACTAGTGATTTGCTTATATCCCTTGTTGTGATGTATTTCATCTTGTACTGAATATGGGATATGATCCCAAACGTTTACCAGTAATGGTATCCGGAACAGGATTAAAGTTATTTACTGTGAAGGAGACATTAGTGAGAGATGAAGCGCCGCAGCATACGAAGCTGTGGTATTGTGAGGCCTGAAAATATTCAGTTTTGGGCAGAAGGATAACAAATAAGCACCTTCACGGTAGAAGCAGTATAATTTATAACCTACTGTACAGCACCTCAGAATAAAGCGCGTGAGTTATAGTACTGTGGTTGTATTAGAGGCATCAAATCAAATAGGGAGAATTATAAACTAAATATATGATACTGAAATCCTGTTACAATGTACCGTAGAGTTTAAGTAAGTTCAACATTCGATTTTTTGCTGTAACTGAACTTCTCTTGTAACTGTCACCTGTGCTATTACATAAACTTCACTTCAGGTGTACGGATCATTACTGATCTTAGTGTTGCAACTTCTGTTTCATATTATACAGCCACATCTCACAACCCTGGAATCATAAACAGTAATGAGAGTTGTTTCAATATGAACGAAAAAATTGAAACTCCTCTCTGGCATCTTTTGATGATTAAACGAAACTTAAAAATAAAGTGTGATGCATTATAACATCCTTAGGCAAATTATGCGACGCTACAGCTCCGTCTTCTCTGCTTTAGTTATGATTTGAATGTTGCTGTGTGACAAGAAAACGCACTAATACAGCTTTATGGGTAATCTGTTTATAAACGCAAAAGTTTACAGCCCAAGGGAACTGAATGCTCTATTGATGAACGCACAATATTGAAAGAAGTGTAGCTTCGATTGGCACTGTACGAAGATTGCTAATATTGATGATTGGGCAGTGACGACGGCATTGACAAGGATGTAACGTGCAAGAGTACAAAATAGTTTTGAAAATGAAATATACGAGCCTTATCAAAGCCTCATCAATTTCTGCTCCGGTAGATCGGTAGATAACATAACTAATTTGTGGCAGATATTTCATTGCAAATTTTCTTAAAATCTTCATCCTGATTTTTATAAGCTTCTTTAAGTTGCTGGCCTAGCGTGCTTCTGCAACTTAATTGCACCTTGCGACTGTAAAGTGGGTCTCATCACTGCTAGATCTGGGCTACTTTTATCGCTTTCGTTGTTGCTTGCGACAGAAGACTCTAACCCGTTCAGTTGCAAACGAATGTTGGGACGCTCTCAAGTCAAGGCCAACTTGACACTCTCCATCGAGGGTGAGCCGTAAGCAGATACGCTAAGGAAAATATTGTATTCGTTTCTGCGATGTCCGGCCAATACGTGTATCTTTCGTGCAAACTGTGCCACTTTTTAATGTGATGTAAAAGCTTTTCCAGAACATAATTCGGTGGACTTCAACTTAGCCTTCTGGCCCAGTCATAAACGGGTTTGTGGGCTTCGTTCTTAGCAAGACTGGCAGAGAAGCCGCGTTTTTGCTTGGTGATAGAATCGGTTTTGTTTAACTGTTAATGAGAGTTTCTCGGGTTGCAGAGTGCGGTGCGAGGCGCGGATTCCGGACCTGTACGAGGGAGCGTCCGAATCTTTGTTGCGGACCCGTCCGCAGATGTTCCATGGGTCTCTGTACGGCAGCCGCGGTGTGGGGCAGCTGTGTCGGAGCTGTGAGTAGTTTACTTTACTGAAAATGTTGTCGTCATTTACAGTTCGGCAATGAAAGGGATACATGATGTAGCCAAAATCAACGGATGTTGGGAGAGGAGCAAATTGGGTGTTAAGACCCGACATTGTAGCTTTAGCTGATCAGATGTCGCTTCTTCGCAGCCACTTTGAGCTAGTGACTTCCATGCCCTTTTGAACAGATTAAAATAGATAATAAGTTCTAAAGCGAATACTTTTTCTTTTTTCAGGTTGTACTTCGTTGATTGTCTGGTCAGCGCTGCTGGTAGTAGGGCTACACCAACATCACCTTAGATAAAATCAGCAAGAATTTTGTCACTTAGCATCGCCTTGACTGGTGTCTGTGTTCTTCTGATGATCTGATCGCAGTGCGCTCAACATAGCAAGTGCAGCTGGTGTTTCTGCGACTTTTGGGACGTCAGAGTGACGTCATTAGGGAACAGAAGCACAGCTTTGGCCTGCTAGGGTTGGTTTACTGTGCTACATATATAATCAATTGAGTGTCCAACAGCCCTCGAAACATTCAAGTACTACCTAGAGCAAGTTTCTCTTCTGATTAAATTGAATAGAAAAACACTTTAGGCATACATCAATCGTATAGGATAACTGTGAAAACAGCAAGTGCGAATATAATCGTTGTTGTGAACTTTAACACGGTACTTTTCGTACATTCTCTGAAAAAAAGAACGAAAAAAGCCGCTTGTGATTCTTCAAGAGAGTGAACATAGGGATTAGTCAATAAGACAAGAATGGGAACCAAATATACAGTCAATTTGATAAAATGCGTTTTTTTAGTGTATAGCCATAATGTTTTATTTTGAGCTCTCTCGACTCTAAAATAATTTTTTTTAACTTTTCGGGCACTGGATCTGCTTTGTTGGTTGTAAGCCTTCCAACGATCGTCGCTGCTGCCGTCAGTTATCACGATATCATTTGACTTGGTTTATCAACAGGACGGCAAATTCCTCTTCTCAGTAACTGTAAGGTTTGTTAGGTATAGGTACGAACCGTAGCTGATGGTTGTCCTGTCCTGACGACGGCAGGAAGACCGCTGGGTGCAGAGATACGGAAAAAGTTTTGCAGGGGTAAGCCATGATAGAAACAGCTATGTCCCAGCTCTGTTGGCAGGTAATGACGCAATTTTTTTACATGAAGGTTTATTGTGGTGGTATCTTTTGCTCTTCACCTAATTTGAACGATTCTCTCTTCCAAACCTGACTAATTCTTTTTTTTTTAGTAAATGTAGCAAAGAAAGCATTTCTTTATTTGCAAACTTGCCAATTACCAATTCCACTCTACAATAAAACACAAGATGTTGGTTGGTTTTCCGTCCTAATGTGAAGGATTAGATTCATTCATTTTTGAAAGGCAAGGAGGTCGTTACAGATGATGGCAAAAGTATAGACGCCTCAAAATCGGAAGTATCGTCAGTTTTGCTAAGTTTTCTGTGTTGCGCATGCAAATAATTTTCAGAGGGGTCTTCATATTGATGCACGTTCTGCAATCGATTGAGTTTCTGGTCCTATCGTTCGTAATCCATTCCGCATCATTTGTATCATATTTAACTGAAGTTCGTCGCTTGTTTGAAGTTTTTTTCATCGTGCTATTTGACGGAAAATTTTTAAATATTTATGATTTTCCTCGCATGAGGGAAATGCTGCTGCCTGGAATATATTTTACCATTGATCAATTTTTTCAATTAGTTATAGATCAAGCTTGCAGGAATGTTGTGTCTTTTGTAAAAAATTTAAGTATCCCAAACAAGATCATGAATAGGTTTTTCACTTATTCATAATTCATTGCCGTCATTTTCGATGGCCGGTAAATATTTTTACCATTAGTGACTCCTAAACTGCGATAGCCCAGAAAAAAATATGAAACTTGGACATTATGCTGCAGTGTTTTTGTAAAAACATTTTATGAAGTCCGATAATGTGCAGCAGTATTAAAGAAAGTATAAGCAACTCTGCAACATCATAAGGTCCACGGACAGTCTCGCAAATTTGTGCACTCAATGACGCGTATGTTTTGCAGAAAATGTCTCATAACCAAGTCCGAATTCATCTATCTCATTTCGTCAGTACACTTGTGGAAAATGCTGTTAATCACCTCAGAAAGAAAACGAGATAATTGTTAAGTAGCAAGACTGCCCCTCTTGGCAATCTGCTAATAAGAAACAAACCGATCCTACATCCAGAAGTCCCTGTACTGAACACTGCCATCGGATTGCTCACAAATGAGAAGTTAACCTCCCTACGGCAAACGCGGCCCGATGCATCGTACATACTTTGTGACGCAACACAAGCCTAAATTTCTTATAATAGAATAACGGGTTTCATTATCACCGGATAAAAGTCAATTCTCGTTGCCAAACTGTACATAACTGAGATAAAATTATAGGGATACTGCTAATATTAAAATGATGACATTTGCGCTCTATGAGCGCTTGCTATAATATTGATTGCAGAATGTAATTATAGAGTAGTAAGTATAGTGTAGAGCTACAGTCAGTAACGGTTTGGTATTTAAAGTCTATTGTGTTACTTAAGTTTCAATTATTAAGTTCCAAAATACCTAACATGCTCATTAATTTTTTAAGGCATTGCTATTATCATTATAAGGATATGGTATTGCGAGTTGTCAGTGGAAATAATGAAAATTTTCCGTTAAACACGATAGGTAAAGCGTCTCAGTACTCTGCTAATTGAGGAAAAGATATTCACATACATTTTGTTGTAACTTTTTTGGTCTCGTATAGTTGATTGAAAACTAGCAAGTTCGCAGATATCTGCTGCCAGCGTGAAGTTTTAAAACTCCCTGCACAAGAGAGTCTAGACGGTGAAACGTTTCTGCATACTCTTCCGGCCACGTTGTTGTGGGTGTGGCTTTGGCTTACCTGTTGCTTTACATTGCCTAAAAATTGGCTTAGGATTTCAACCGCACTGTAATTTTTTTGTGCTGCCATTGCCAATTGTGGAGATTTGAATATTCCTTATCTCTGAGTGAGTTCAAATTCGGAATGATATAATACTTCAAGAAGACGTTCATCCACGTTAACCCTTTACCGGGCAGGTAAGCATACAGTATGTGGTTACTTCGCAATAACATTGCCAAGAAAGCAATATTCAGCCTCCCCCCTCCCCCCTCGGTATAGGAACAAGCTGTCAGGGGGCACGGTTAGAAACTGTTAATCATGAACGTGAAATGTTGTGTCGTTTAGACTCCGGGCATTGAGTATCTATTTCTTGTTTCAGTATGACTAGAACAAATACTCGGAAAATTTTAAAAGGGTGTTCCTCTACAGACTGAATCACCCATGATTCTGTATCCGCTATGAACTACTCAACTTCACGCGGGTTCACAAGATATTCAAATGGGCAAGTTCTGTTAGCTAGTTGTTCAGCTGTTTTCTCTGAACCCCGTAAACACTAAACCTGCCTCCAAAATAGCTACTGAAATATAAACCGTCAATTCAGTTGGGTCAGAAAGAGTCACTAGTGACGTTTCAGATGTCTGTTTATATTTGGAGTGAATTTGAGCTTAGAGAGCTTTGCCCTTTTGTGCTGCTTAAATGAACACAGCAACGCATTCAGGAGTCGAACTGAGGAAATTCGTTTATATGACTATCGTGTGAACCCGCCATAAGTAACAAAGGCAATTATTATTGTGGGGAGACTGAAGTTCATTTCACCGCGAGAGCACAAGTATCGGCTTGTGTCGACGTTTCGTACAATATTATTCCAATGGGAAACAACAATGACGGCACCCTTGATGGGCAACCCTTGCTCGTCTGCGGGACGCCGTGCTCGAGGCACGGAGATACTATCCAGGACTCGCACTGTGAGGGTTGGGTATGCAACAATAGTCAATGGTCTGGCATACGCCCACACGGACACATCCCTGCAGGCTGGCAGTGCTCTTGCTGCCCTGCCCTTCGTCACATCCATAACACATCCCCATAGACACCCGTTGCTCTCTCTGGCTTTAAAGCGAGTCCCACTTTCCGGGCTCCTATTCTGCTCCTTCGCCTGAAGGGGAAAACTTCAACATTCTGGAAGTGAATGTCGAAGTCCTAGGCTTCACGCTGATGAAGCTGCTCAGGCTCCTCTCACTGACCCCAGTTTTATTCCACTACTCTACCCTCTTGGTTGCCAGAGAGGATGTGCGGGATGGCGTCGGGGCTGCTCAGCTAGATCAGAGATACGCTGCCTTTTACAGATGTATAGGTAGAGGTGATGGCCTCTCTCCAGTGCGGTAACACGAAGGAGTTGCAGATGTTGAGGGTGCGGGCGATGGAGAGGGAGATAACTATAGTTAACGTCTACCTCCCGCCAGCCTTGTCGTCATCATACCACTATGTCCCTAAGCTGATTCCTTTGAAATCCACCAATGACTGCTCCCTCGGGGATTTTAATGACCATAACCAGGATTCAGACGGCCGTGCAAGTCATTTTGAAAAGCTATAGATTAATTCGTGATCCTGAACAATCCCGCTGTATCTACCAAGATCTGTAACCCGAACACCAGGCCCTNCCACCAATGACTGCGCCCTCGGGGATTTTAATGACCATAACCAGGATTCAGACGGCCGTGCAAGTCATTTTGAAAAGCTATAGATTAATTCGTGATCCTGAACAATCCCGCTGTATCTACCAAGATCTGTAACCCAAACACCAGGCCCTCCTTACCTGATCGCACACTTTGCACCCCAGACCAGGTGTTTGACACAGAGTGGTCAACCTTGCCAGCCGTGAGATCCGACCATGTGCTTATACTGGCCAGCTGCCAGGCCCTTCGCCTACGTGTCAAGAAACCTTATACAGGATACAGCGCAACTATAAACTGGCAAATTGGCACATATATACGAGGGTGGTGAAGAAGCTTAAGTCCACTAAGTCGAAGCTTTCATCGACGTAGCTGCTGAATTGCTCTCGACTACCCTGGTGGATGCGGCTCGCAGAAACATTCTCGCTGGTTTTATCTATTACCATGACCCATCTTTCTACAGGCACGACCGAAACCTGATCCAGCTGAGACACTGCCTCACAGAACAGCCCTCTTCTAGGAATAACGCTGCAAGAATCAGCGATCTTAACAAAGAGATACACTCCTTAATACAATCAGTAGGAAAAGAAGCACCAAGCTAAGTATAAAAAACATTTCTGTACTTTCGTTGCAAACGTTTCGGATCATATAAAATCCATCTTCAGTGCTAATTAAAATTACAAAGATATGTAAGGACGAAACAAATGTAAGTACAATGGTACAGCAATAATTGTGTCTCAAATGCCTAAAGAAGAATAAACGCTACCTAACTAACATCAACATTCGCGCCTACAGAACCTAAAGATTGCTACCGATAGTAAACTATTTAATCTATCATATTTAAAGGTGTGGTCGATTGACAGTTATTGAGAGCTGGTGTACGGGAACTGATAGAAATGGATTCTAGAATTCTGAGGTCTTGTGCATCGTGGCTACTGTCTATTATGTGGAAATTCGTTCTCCTAATTGGATGCCCCTCAGTTAGACTATGATTGCGAATGGAAGAATTACTAGCGCTGTTAGTTGCTCCCCTGTCCTATGTGAGACACCTCTGTGTTGTGCGACCCTAATGTAGAGTTGGACCGTAGTACTCCCTACATATGACAGCTGGCAGCTGTCACACACGTACTCATACACAACGCCAGAGCGACTAAACTTGTGGAGGGGTT
>LQNS02278174.1:26681065-26704124 GCA_001587735.2 Parhyale hawaiensis | reverse complement strand
GTATTGTTTAATTTGTCTTCCAGTTTTAAAATAAGTTTCTTTTCGTCAACAGTAAGAGTTTGAAATTTTGTACTATCGTTTAATATTGCACCAACTTTCTCTTTGTACTTGGTTCGATCGAGATTTACGACACCATTGCCCTTATTTGGTTTTGTGATATAAGTGCTATTATCGCTAGCCAAATCTTTAAGCGTTTTTGCATCGTCACGGGAAAATAGAGGACATTGGCTATGGTATGACCGAAAGCTGTAATAAAATCTATTTCCAATGCATTTCAATTGCTTAAGGACGTCGGTGCTTGCAGTGTTTATTTGGCATGCTAGATCAAGTGCTTGAAGTTTTTTGTAGATTTTTTCTTAACATAAATAATACTTAGAGAATCTCAATTTATGCACCGGAACCACGATCCAATACCGACTGTACATTCACCCAAGATTTTGGGAGTGACTAGTCTGCATCATACCTTCATTTTTATGGACCATGTCACGGAATCAGCACTCGGAGATAGTCGCGTCTTATGTGTTACGTGCGATGACAACCACCTCTTTCGGCCAGTCCAAGAAGTCAATTACGAATAATATATCAGATTTACCTAAGAAAATTTAATAGAAGGGAACAAGAGTGTTGTTCGTCTGGCAAGCCAGCTTTTGTTTCCGGCGTTACTGATATCTGGTGGAGCATTTTACCACCAAAATATTTTCTACAATTGCTGTAAACGTGCGTTAAGTGCAGTTTTGCTATGTTATTGGTAGAAAAAAGCTTAAAAGTATCATGCCTGCGGATAGGCCCCGGAAACTTCATATTTTCCCAAAGCTTCTTTGTCCAGTCAAAATAGCTGCAGCCTACCAGCCATTCTCGCATATAGAACTTGTTGCGTGTCTATTCTCGTATCCACACGCTCACGCTAGATATAGTATAGAGTATTTGTAATTTCTGTATGTAATAACCAGAAAACTTTTAAAAAACTCCAGTATTGTATTACAATACATAGTTGTAGCCAGTCAGCTACGCTTCAGCCTTGCCAGAAGTCTGAGTTTCATCGCCAAGGCTCTGCGTTCCCTCCTTTCATTAAACCTCCTTGGTCCCATGATGGAATATGCCTCTTCCTCGTGAATACCCAGCCCAACCAATGCCCACCATATCCAGCCCAACCAATCAATACCTACCATAACATCCTTCTGACTGTGCAAAGCGTGGCCCTCTCGATTGCCAATGGTTGTTTAAAATTATCTCCCATCCGCCACCTCAACGCCGAAACAAAGGTGCGTCCACTACGGCTGCACATAGAGATAATTAAGGGGAACATCATTCTTCGTAGTATCCTCAGGGTTGTTTAAAAGTTATAACGTCGCAAGTAATGCAAACGTGGCAAAAGCATCCAGTATATAGTCTGCTATAAAAACATTTTCTACTAGTATGCTTGCACAGAGCTCATTAAAGAAATCTAACATCATTATTAAGTAACATTAAAGAAACAGAAATATCTGCCACACAATCCTTGTTAGGGAAATTAGTTCTGAAGTTGTGGAGCGCTCACGTACACCCCTATTCAATATTGTCGGCCGGCCCAGTAGCTTTTTCACACTTTTTACCTTTTGGAGCGCCGGGAATTTTGTTAGAGAAGTGTCGCTTATTTGGCGTTAAGGGTGGCGCTCTCAGCCGTACACGTTGGTACGTAATTTTCAGATACTTGTATCTATCGGTTGAATGTGCGCTGACAAAGTGCGCGAATAGATAATAATGCATAAATAAGGCATATGTAGTGTTCGCGCAGAGGCGGCGGAGGTGACAGCCGCAATTGCCACAGCGATGAAGTATCAACAACACCTTTCTCGCCCGACCTGGCATAAACGTAGGCAGAAAATATAAATAGTCAGATCATTTTTTTTTTCGCGAGCATCCTTGCATCAAGATAACACAACCTGGTAAACAACAGGCCCATTGTTTCTCATGTACCTACAGTACTCATGGTGAGAGCTTAAGCGTTATGTTACTAATATAAATAATACAGAAATTCGACGGTGTTTTGCTAAATTGAGAATCTATACTGTAACGGTATAATCATATAGAGAGAATTCTGGCATGGTGTTATACGCAGCACAACCACGTCGCTGCTTGTAATATTTACAGGCGCGTCATAGAAGTTATGATGTAAGAACTGTATAAAGTGTATATAAAATAAACCAAATCCAATGTGTCAGTTACGCTACTCAACTCTTTACCGGCCGGGCGGGCTGGCAAACACTTTCATACAAGCAGCATTATGGAAGTATCCAAGCATGGACACCTGGTCGGTATAGGATTAATCTGTACTCTTCTCGTCAAAGAGAGTTAGTACACGTATTATAAATGGAAAATATCATTCACCATTGCAATTTATAGTCTAATAATATTTTAACCCCATTACTTAAAAAAGTAGCATTTTCAGACACCACACAGCGTAAAACATGTTAACAAACTCTAAATAGTAGGAATCTGCTGTATACTAAACCAATAGATATCTCATGTACAGTCTGAAATAATAAGGAAATACACCATACAATGTAGTTCACTCGGTTGATACATTACAGGTATAACTGTTGTACGTTTTGCACTTTGAAAATTATAACTAGTAGTACAAGAAAGTTGACCTTCTACCAAGGCACAGAAGCTCTTCCATAATACCAGAAAAATACCTTCACATGTTATATCGGGGCCGCTATTGTCGTAAAGTCGCTAAAGTCGTAAAGCGAGTTACTAAAACAGCAAGCCGCAGCAGAAGCTGAAGCAGTCGAAAATGAAAAAGATAGGTAGATCTTGGTAAGATCTAGTGAGTTCAGTCTCTAATATTCCGGAAGACTCTAATTCAATTTTGCTTACGTTATTATTTGAACGTTCAGTAAACTAGAGTAACTGAAGAGTAAGAAGGCAGATACATACAGCTAACTACTTTGTCTGTAAAGGGTGGTTAACTGACGGTGGAGACTAGGTCATCCCTCCAAGTGAATCGTCAATAAATAGGTAACTATAAATCGCTACTGGTTCATGATGTACTGGAGCTGGCTGGTGAGGTCATAGATCGTACAGTACTTTGTTGGTCTGAGATTATATGAAATATTGGAATAAACAGAGTCCTCGTAGAGGGCCGAGAATAAACGTGATGTTGTGCTTACGGCCTTAAAGTGCATCAGCTTCTAACTTTGCGCCAGCGGTGAGCATCCTCATTGTCATATTGCGTGGTAACATCCTTTCTGGTGAAACTCGATTGTGGTCAATATCCGTACTTGGTCCAACAAAGTTTCCTAAACCTCTACAAAAACTGCATTTTAACTTTTATTCGATGAATTCATTACAGGATTATCTGGATGCACCATAACGTCGAAACAAAGTGGAATTGGGTCTCTTGCTGAACAGCACAGCCCTATAGCACTGCGTGTCAATTATAAGCGATTTTTCAAACTCATTTTTTCAGGAAAAAGCATTTTCCATAGACAGTTACGGACACTTGTTGAAATTTTTGTGCTGAAGGTTTATTATGAGGTGATTTAAACTTGCAGACAACACCCGAGGCGTCTGTTATGCGGAAGCAATAGTATGTTGTCGCATGCTCAACATTTGCACGCTTCTGTGTAATATGTGCGTTACTGGAAATCAAGTGCATTTCACGTACTGCATAAGCACACCAAGGCAGGTAATACCGGTCTGTGCATGGGAAGGGGTGCTCGTATTGGGGTAACACGCTTCTCAGTTTTGTCCCACCACAAAAGAGCCCAGCTGGTCAGTGGGTTCACTGTAAACAATTATTGCCGAAGGCTCATCTATTAACTTGAGCTGGTGAAGCGCCAGTACTCGTTGAGCTGAAGAACGGAGGCAATATAGAGTTTTAAAATACAGACAAGTATTGTAATGCATGTTATAAATCTAGTACACTGAAAGCAGCATTGCACCAGGTCTAATGTGAGCGACTAGCTATGGTAACACTGAGAAAAAATTGATACTTCTAGGTATTTCACAGAGGAAAATTTTGATACACACACCGGTGTTTGATGTGCAGTGATTTTATGTCATCCCAACAGACACTGCAGACAGATACACTATAACACAGCATTGCTCCGGACCGTTGCTTAATTCCTCTACAAAGCGAGGCTGCCAAACCAGGCTTCTAAATACATTTTGCAGCACATCACTGACATATATTTCTTTTACTGAAGTACATGCTCGTATTTAGAATTGAATAATAGATTACACATTACTAAAAGATAAACATAGTTTGATGAATGAAAAATGTTTCATAGTTTTGCTACACGTACGAAGCATGTTGTAAAGTTTCATACTACCATGAAAATCACTGTTCACAGTTGAAGTTTTGTCTTTATACTCTGATAAGTTTTTCATGCATCTAGATGCATCGTCGGCTTGTCCTGTAGTCGAAACACAAATGTGCATAATCAAGGTGTCAAGTGTGTCTTCATGACACACATTAACTAATATTACAAAAATTACTATATTTTTTTAATGATAATCATTCATTATTCCGTATTCAATACATGCACCTACCGCACATTTCTTTTTATCTCAATTATGGAAGACTTTGATGATCTGGTAGTGCGAAGAAGAGGACAAGAGTCTGAGCTGCGGAGGAATGAATTATCTCTTGCCGGCTGAGTGCCATTCTTGGATTCTCACAGCGCTAACTTCTCTTGTTTTTCACTAAATACCAGTTATTTAGCAGAGTTAGTTAAAGTGTGTCCTGACGATGTACCTAGCGCGTTAATGATCCACTTTAATGTCTCGGTTTTGGGACAACCGATGATGCACTGAAGTACCTCAAAACAACACCAATATTTTCTAAGTGAACGATGCGGCCGTTATCGCAGCCCCCTAGCGAACTACAACTGATAACTAAGCAATTTCTTTCAATCACGAAGCAATGATTTAGTTTTCGTAGCGTCTAACGAATTTTCCAATTCATAATTCGAATGAATTTACAATTTACCAAATTGTGCTCCCCGTGGCGATGTCCAGTGTCAGCGGTATTTGCTCACTTGCCCAGCGTACCCATCACCGTGAATCTGGTCCGCATGTTCGGACGCACAACCCACACGACTCTCTGCCCAGCGCGCATGACACCCACACGATTATCGTATTGTGGCCACCGCAGGATGTGCTGGCTCCTGTAAACTGCTCTACAATAGAATATAGTGATCGCATTGCACAGTATCTCGTGCAAGCAAATAGGAGAATATGATTCAAAAATGTCTGGCTTAAGAAGTGTAGAGGGAAGAGCTTGGTTATCTTTGTCAGGGAGATATGGCAGCTAGTTGCATATTGCAAGACGTACAAAGTAGCATCACGGCCATTCATTATGTCATTTTTTACGTTTTTAACTAGTGCCGGTACAATTCGAGTGCTAATTGCACAAGTGCAGTAATCATTTTAAGAACCAGGGCCGGGATGCACGAAACTACACTAAGTGTTTTAGCTAACAGATTTTCCCTTAACTTCAGAAAAGTGCACTTTGTCAGCTGTGGGCACATTCACAAACGATTTTCGTTTTCCCGCCAACAGAGATTTTCCTTTATTTTTGTACTTAAGTTACGGGTGCTATGACCATCCTTAAATGCAGTAAAGGAACAGCTGCATAAACTAAACATTGGCGAGGAAAGATAACGAGTGCAAATTTGGTCCATTTTACATAATGATTTATATTCTCTAAGTATTTCTACAAAAGTATAGCTTAAAATTATTGTTTTAGTTTCGGTTACCCAAGCGCTCAACTGGCAGAAAAAACTTGTTGCACGTCTGGCCGCACGAGCAGCTTCGAAGCGAGGAAGCCGTAGTATCCAATTTTCTATTGGAGACTGTCGAACACTTTGGGGTGCGAATGAAACTGATTTTGCATCTTAATCTTTTGATATTCCTAAATAGTATGGCGCGTTCTAACTATCGCTGCTTACGTAAGATATTAGAAAATGCACAGCTCTTTGAAAGAAACGCCAAATTCCATATCGAGTAGCGAAACTTTTACTTAGGCTAATATTTTCACTGCTATTTGGGCCTACATACAGTACATCAGGGTAAAACAAAAGCTTCGGACACTTTGTAGCGGATAAGGGGAGCAAAAGACTGTTCATGAATTCGAATCATCTTATCAAGGAGTTTTCTCATATAATCATGTGAATTTTTAGTTCGTCCTTGCAAACACAGCGTTGAATATGCGGTGCTCCATCAAGAAAATTGCCAGCTAGGCTATCCTACTCAGCATTCAGTTTGCAGCATGCGCATAGGTAGGCTAAAGAATCAATTTACCGAGCAAAGAAACTGTCTTTACATTTAAAATGATTTTCTATTAATTATTTCATCGGTTTTTAAGACTAAAATTTGTTGTAGGGCATCTAAAGCAAGAAAATATGACATGTACTCCAGTCACGGCAGGAACGGAAGAAATCAGCTGGTCGTTGGCGCTTTATTATCGCGTTCCATCTCTGCTTGTAACGGGGACTGTGATTGGTCGATATCGGGCTAATGACGACTTGAAGCATCTGCACGCAAAAGGGCCTAAAGAGACGATAAATGCATTCGAAATTGTTTTGTGCATTGGAGATTTAGTGGACTTGAGATGTCCTCAGGATAAGGCCATTTATGCAGTTTAAATAAGAAATTTCTAATTAGCTTTACGAGCGTTTTTTGCATCCCGGCCCAGATTAGTTTTTATTTGTGAAATTCACTAGGTTACCGCACTTGACATATTAATCTTCTAATAGATCCATTTGTAAATACGTGAAAGAGAACCAAGAAATTTTTTATATTCTTCGCGTTATCAGTCGCTCGAGTAGCTCTTGAAACTGCGGTTTACTACCCGATGTATTATATAAATATGTTATATCTATCTACAACATAAGAACATATTGTTATACATATACTGCTCTACGTGTAAGGTAACTGTAACATATGTGGTGCTGTAACGTGCTCTACAAGACTAAAGATCAAAATTCATTAAATTGCCGATATATGCATTTGAAGCTGCTCTAATACGATTTAATTATATATATGTATATAGATATATACTATATGTATAAAACCGATAGACTATACTGTCTATAATATCGCCAAAGTGTACAGCGCTAAGTTACACTATGACTATGGTATAGATGTTTGCTTTTAGAGACTAGATAACATTGTGTGCGTGAAAGATTATTATTTCGTTCAACTTGTAATGTCGATAAAGAATGGAACTCCAGCTTAATAAATTGAATTGCGCTAACTGTGTATTTTTATCCTTTTTTTTAATTAAGTAGTTTCCACACTTTTTATTAGTTTTTAGTTATTATAATTTGCTCTACGTACAGAAGATAATTATCTACCTTTGAAGTATAACAACAGATTGCACTTTTAAATACATAATTTTGTGCTCTATGTACGAATTTATTAGATTTTTATAACACTATGGAGAGGAAGCATAGGGTCGAGAGGACATAAGCCCTTGGCAGTGTGACCAAAATGTTTACGATGGCTTTCTGACGTGGCTTCCTGATGAGCTCAGTGTTCGAAGTCGCTATAGATATAAACATATTTAGGCAGCCTTCATCACATCGGCCACTTATTGAAGCACGAGTTAGTTCGGGGAACCTGCAGGCAAAAAATTAATGTTGAGGATGGAACAGAAGCTTCAGGCCGTTGGTAAACTGGATTCCTACAGTTGCGAGCATAATTAAGGGACAAAAATTAAAAAAATCATATATCAAAAACTGTAAAAGGTTCAACTCTGAAATTTTAACACAAAAAAGGTATTGGGATACCTAATAATATACTAAGGATTTATTACGATCCGAAGGATAAGAAAAAAGTTATGTCAATTTAATTTATAATTATGAACTTAGTGTGAGCAAAATTAAGGGACACTTCTCAAATATTGTAATTTAAATCTTCAGTAACCCCATTTTCTTGCGTTTCCGAAGAAGAAGAAGACTACCTACGTCATATGTAAACATTGCAAGTACTGCAAGCATGGCTACTAGGGAAAAAGTTGATAAATCTTAACGCATGAAAATTGTTAATTTACACAAACAAAATCTCAGCATCAGGGCAATTGCAGAACAGGTAAATCGTTCAAAGAGTATTGTTGGAAATTGGTGGAAGAATTATGAAAGATTATGAAGATATTGGACGTGTTTCGAGTGTTCGAAAACGTGGGAGGCCCAGAAAAACTTCCGCTAGGCTGAATAGGATCATCCAACGCACAGCATTAAAGGACCGTTTTGCTACTGCCTCTTCTATTTCTAGGCGAATGAATGATACTAACGACGAAACCATCTCCAGATTCACTGTATCACGGTGACTGAATGGTCTTCGTGCACGTCGGCCGCAAAAGAAACCGCTAATCAGTAAGAAGAACAAAGTTGCAAGGTTGAAGTTCACCAACAAACACGTCAACAGTCCTCAAGAATGGTGGTCTAAAGTTTTCTTCAGTGATGAAAGCAAGTTCAACTTGTTCGGGAATGATGGAAATAACTATGTCAGAGGTCAAACAGGTGAGAAATACGATCCAAGATGCAAAAAGAAAACTGTTAAATTTGGAGGCGGTAGTGTTATGGTGTTCAGAATGTTTTCTGCAAAGGGTACTACTCCTCTTGTCCGTCATAATACGCGTGTCAATGCTGCTGTGTATAAGAACCTCTTGGCAGATCATGTTTGGCTAATCTTAAACAATTCTGACACTAAAGGCCCCATTTTCATGCAGGACAACGCACCCTGCCACAAAGCCACAAGTGTGTTGAGGTTTCTTGATGAGGAAGGAGTGGAGACTCTTGACTGGCCTGCTCAAAGTCCTGACCTCAACCATATAGAGAACTGTGGAAAGTCTTGGGCGAGAAAGTCGCGGCTCGAAATCCATTAAACACTGAGGATCTGTGGACAAAGCTTCAAGAGGAATGGGGCAGGATTGATATTGAACGATGCCGCAATTTAATTGAATTTTGCCCTCGAAGATGTGTTGAAGTCATCAAACATAAAGGATCGTTCACAAAATATTGATTGAGGATGAAGGTTTTTGTTAACTTTGTTGTTTTGTTGCGTTTTTTGTCAAGTGTCCCTTAATTCTGCTCACACTAAATTCATAATTATAAGTTAAATATACATAACCTTTTTCTTATCATTCGGATCGTAATAAATTCTTACCATATTATTAGGTATCCCAATACCTCTTTTGTGTTAAAATTTCAGCATTGAACCTTTTACAGTTTTTGAGATATGATTTTTTTTATTTTTGTCCCTTAATTATGCTCGCAACTTTAGTTCTATTAGTTCTATCTATGTACGGCGAGTCCACTAAACTAGTGAAAATTTTAAATTTCAGTACGACTGGATAGTTTTTGGAGCTAAGGCAGTTGGAGACCAGCATGAGTATACTGTCTTTATTGTTATGAAACAAATCTATGCATAATTTTATATTTATATGTATATATGTATCATATGAATTTATGAATCATATATATATATATATATAAATATACATAAATTAGGCATGGTGACAACGGTGAGCAAGTCAATAAAACGTGATAGGCGAACAAGGACGCAGGATATCCCGTGGAACAAATCAGTTTGATGTAAGGCTGGTCTGGCAAAGTCGACAGTCTTGTGAAATATACCAGTGAGCATAGACATGCTATGTACAAGAAAAAGTAATAGGTTTATGTTGATTTGCGTTATGAGTAAATAACACGGATATTGGGGTTATATAGGGAAGTGAAATGTGCGCGAAACCTGTTGTGCTCTGCAGGCAAAGAACTAAGTGTCTGGTGATAAGCGTGTTGTAGTTATAAGGCCTAAATCTGATAGCAGTGGTCGCGTTTGTATATACACACTGGGACTGAGAAAACATAACGTGCCGAAAATTCTAATGACTTGTTGGCTCAGGTTGGGCATATGGTTTTAAAAAATGCCAAGAAAATTAATGACAGATCGTTAAGAAAACGACCGAGGATTGGTCAGGGCGAAAATGTCGTTACTTGCGAAACAAGGAAGACTACAACCATTCACGGTTGAGGATTGGGTGTACCCACGGGACTTCCAGCCAATAGAAGTCAAGAAAATTGGGGAAGTTTAGGACGTGGCTAGGATAGGTGGGACTTGGGTAGGAAGGACAACTGAAACGGTCCCTCTGACAGCTTACTCAGCCGAAAGGAGTCAGTTGAGTGTTAGATATGTTCTAGATCACAAGTGAATGGTAGTTGGGGCTACGAGCCAGTGTACAAGTAACTATCAGATCATTGCCAATTGAATAGCATTAACGCTGCCATCATGCAAGCTTTACATAACTAAAAAAAAAGAAATATCATATTGCCAAATAAATAGTAACGCTGTTGTCATGCAAGCGCTACATAACTAAACTAAACTAAATTTCAAATAAAATAAATGATTATGAAAAATAACTGATATCTCGCGGTTACAGTACATCATGCGAAATTAACTACAACGACAGCTTCATAGCCATTGTGGTAGTCAACGGTATAAACATTGTCGTAGTCACGGAGTGGATCGAGGGTAAGTCATACGAGAAAAAACAGCAGAGACGAGCATTTAAATCGAATGATATATATATATATATATATATGTTGAAATAAATGTCATGAGTACCAAGTTCAAGTATAAACTAACATCGATTTTTGTAAGGATAAATAAATGAGCAATCTTGCTTTCTGTGTTAACGTAAATGAATCATGTGTTTAAATATATCAATTTGAATGTAATATTGAATTTCATTTAATAAATAAAGCATAAACTAGTTAAGTTATTTGCGAGACTGATAGGGAAATTTCGTGTTTCAGGAGGGTAAAACAGCCAAAAAAAACAGCTGCAACAGCTACTGCTACTACTACTAAAAAATAAAAAAACAAATTCTCGTGGAAAACCTTCTGAAGTTGGATGTGCTAACCTAACGGCTCCTAGAATTTCATGCAAGGAATCGACGTTTCTTCAAGGTGTTGGAAACACTCACCTTGCTCAAACAGCTCCGTCTCTGCAGTTTGTTCTCGACGCATATCATTAGAATAGAAATATGATGGTGAATGTATAATCTAGCTGAATGTATGTCTGATGATAGCATTTCATGTACTTATGCGATAAGGTGGGGTACCCCAGTGATCGAATGAACGCATTTCTTATGTGTGTGAAGTGACAAAAATAAGAGTGTTCGATAAAATTTCATTGTTATAATATAGAATCCAGTGGTGCCATGCTTACTTGATTCTTTGTACTTTATGACAATATGGGTAGGATGTTTTTTTGAGAGTGTGCCAGAGTAAAATGCATAGTCAATTTTAGGATGTATTGTTAACCTTCTCGCGCAGAAATACGGCGAAATTTCATATGTTAAAAAGGTGAGAAACGTTCTTTATGCATGCTAATCATCATAAGTAGATGCATTGAATGCTGATCATTTTGCTGTCCGAATACTTATATATTCTTCACGTGTGGTTTATTTATATATTATTAAGACATACATAAATAAATTAACTTGTTTTAACGTAAAAAACTGACACGTACATACTAAATATCCTAACATTAAA
The DNA here is from genome assembly GCA_001587735.2 of Parhyale hawaiensis. Classification (NCBI taxonomy): domain Eukaryota; kingdom Metazoa; phylum Arthropoda; class Malacostraca; order Amphipoda; family Hyalidae; genus Parhyale; species Parhyale hawaiensis. The sequence goes on along the minus strand of LQNS02278174.1, from coordinate 26,692,578 downwards.
ACTAAAGTGAATGTCAACATACATCTATGATGCGCGTAGTAAAAAGTGGGCTGCTAGTTGTTGAAGATTAGGTCGCCTCCCCCTATGCTTCCTCCGAGCTAAAAGGTGTTCAAAAATTTCAGGAGAGCAAAAGTACAGACGTCCCACAGACTCCTTTTTCGACGCTCAGTGGGTAACTACAGCTGGTGGCTGCTCTTCTCGGCCGAATGTAACGGAAATTCTACTCCTTGGTTTGAAGGCGGTAAATATAGCGCAGAGCAGCGCTCCAGGTATTTTACCTCCAGCTTCGAGCGTATCAATGCCAGCGCTCCCGGAGCGAAAAGAGGGCGGCTGACATAATCACTATGTATATCGGCATATAGATAAATAAGTATTGTCTTATCACATTGTTTTGATTAACATTGTTATTGAAAATTAGTTTTTAAATTGCAACATATCTTTATTACTTTATATGAATTATTATTTTCTGCACACTTGTGTAAGCCTTGGCATTTTACTCCCGGGAAGCATACACTGACCGGAGCGCAATAATTGTGGGAATTTGTTTTACCTTTGTGTGGGTGACAGTCGGAGGCGATAAAACCTGAGCAAACTAATCAAGAGTTTGGACTCTGCGTCAGCCAAACTAGGCCACTGCTAAATATGCTACTTTAGCACTGCAAGTATACCAACAAATGGTAAGCGACAAACCAGTTTACGCGAAGGGAAGTTAGTTGACTTGAGTGCGCTTGAGAGGCCAGAGCCGATTGCTACGTCCGTATAGCTACTACAGAATTGCTATGGTGTTATTAAAAGAGAACTGCTTTCGAGTTAACGTATTACTGCCTGTAGTGTGGCAGCGGTTTCTGCCAAGCCGTATTTTGTCATCCAAACATTGATGTTTTCATCCCCAGCTCAAAAATTTATGAAGTATTTAAGGCCTCATTTAGGCAGAGCGTCAGGTCCAGATATGATCGTGCGGGAAGAACGGTTGAGCAAATAGGTGCTTCTTAAATCGTTATCATTTCCCAAACGGAAAAAAACTATTTGCAGATGTCATAGCTTTCACTGCCCGTTAAGCGACCCCATGGTTTTAAAGTCCGTATATTTTTTTCAGATAATGCGCTGAATTTGGAGCATTTTGTTGAATGCTTTCCCAAGAAAACGAATGCCTGAGATAAAATTTTGTAATATCGTACACGCAAGCAGATGTTGCCGGTTATGAGGGGTTCTCTTGTACTAAATTATTCCCGTGTACACAGACATAGCTAGTGTAATTGGTGCGCGTAGAGTAAGTCTTTGAGAACTATTGGGCGCGGTGGCATGAACAAAATTATAAAATTGTGCATATTGGAAGCATCTGAGTAGTATGCGCTGACTTTGCAACCCTACCAGAAGTTGTGGCCGCACCAGAAGTTGTTTTTGTGTTTCAGCTTTCGGGAGGGCCAAGAATTTTGCTAGGGAAGCGTCACCACTGAGGAAATGCGATGCACTTGGCTACAAGCCTGCAGTGCTCAGGTGCTAGTTGTGGTTCTGAGAGCTAAGTGCTAGTTTCATTGTCTAGTTCAGTAATAACTCAGACGATTCTAAACTCCACATATACTTGGTTCAGAATATGCACCCTTCATTAGCAGCCACAGACGCCTACACGAGAGCAGCGCCTCACGATGATTAGTCCAGCAATAACATCGCGTAGGTTGGTTGTTCAGTATTGTGCTTCGTTATTTTATTTACTAACAATAAATGGAATATCCTCGCTGCAACTGGTATTAAATGTACTGCGGCTGAAGAACCTAAAGGTTCTATGAATAGTTCCTGGCTTCAACAATTCTACAACATATATACATTTGGTCTGATATCTTCGTTTTATAACTGTAAACTAACAAATGCTGAACCGCCACAACCTTGTATCTCTGTTATTATACATGGCAGAATCTTCGTCCAGGAAACACATAGGAGATATCATGCAGAAAGTTGGATAAATAAAGACTACCAGGTGACTCGGATTAATACGCTTAGAACTTAACCCCATAAGGATGAAATAAAAAATGATGCTGTTTCTGTTGCGAATGATATTGCTGAAAATGTTATGAAGTACATTAGTGAACAGAACGAATTTTGCTGAGAATGCAGCAAATAGAATAGAGCTACGTACTTCCTTCAGAGCACAAGCACAGTAAACATTTACAGAAGATATACTGAAATATAAATTGAAGTGATATAAAAGAACGCAAGTTGGAAAACTTAGTAGCTGTCACTATATCGATAGGCAAAGAAATCGGCAAGCTTCGGTAGAGCCGTAGCTTGGGGAGAAGTGGATTTGACTTTGCTATCTTGACAAGTACTTGGGGCAGGAAGTAGTGTAATAGATATAACTTTATATCATGCTCGTTATGACTAGAAACTCTATGTGGTGCTTCAGATGCTGCACATAGAGAAAAGGTTTCACTTGCCCCATTCAATCTACGCCCCCCACTCTGCGGCCGCTCTCTCCAGTTTGCGACGTAATTAGTCGTGCCATTCCTAGGAGAGGGTAAAGTAAGTTTTTTATACTGAAGGGTGATGTTGACACTCTGAGAATGAGCCTGGATTGTTGCTCCAAGGTCCGCAGTATTGAGAGGAATGCGCGGTAAAGGGGGAGTGACCCTGACGGCACACCTTAACAAAGCAACCCGCATGCATGGAATTTTTGTGCTGCAAATAAGTCCTCACTAGGAGCCCAGAAGAGTGAACAGCTGCAGTCGACAATGGGATATGATAGGTATGGCGTCAAAGATGGTGGGCTCGTCTGGCAACTGCGACCTCCCTACCGTCCCCATTGCTGGTTGAGTCAGTGCCATCGCAGAGGGCTATGAGTTGCACAAATACTGATAGTACATCCCAGAGCAACATGATTTCGCCTTAGTGACTGAGGGCAAAACGTCTGACCTCCGGACAGCAACTCTTCCTCTACGAGTGCAAATTTGTCATTTCAGCTTCAGCGCCGAACTGCAATCAATAGACAACAACCTTGTTTTGGCTGGAAAATAAGATTAAATTAATTGTTTTTATCATGCTTCTCCTCTAGGAGGCGCCCAGGACTGACACTAGATGAGCCATGATTTATTCTGCATCATGAATCGCAGTTTACTATGTTAAACCATATCTTTTTGTATTAATTTGGTTAGATTGCCTGCATGTCATTTAAAATTAGAGGAGCACACTGAGAGCACGTACCTCCACCAAGTAATGAAATATTAAAAAAATTACAAAATATCCTGACTGAAAGATTTCAAAATTTCACAAAAATTGGGTCATTTGTTCCTCGCTTACTCCGTCAAGGACGTAATGTTTTTGTAGAGTTTGTCTGTGATCAATCTAACGTCTCTCAAATTATTATGGGCTCTCTAGACACTCTTAAATGTGGTCACTCTTTTATTTATTTTTACGGTAAAACTCTACGCATAAAAAGCATGTTCTCGATGATATTTTACTGGTCAATTGAAGTAAGAGTGTCACTGTACCGAAACTGTACTAGCACAGGCAATCATCTTTACCTCCGCCAAGAAAGTTATTTTATTACCTCCGCCAAGGAGGTTATGTTTTCGTCGTGTTTGTCTGTCTATTTTCTGTTTGTCTGTATGTCACCAAGATAACTCAAAAAGTTATGAACCGATTTGGATGAAATTTACAGGGATAGTTAGGTATGTTAGGAGAAACAGATGATTAACTTTTGGTGAAGATATGTCCATCCGTTTGTTTGTTTGCTTGTCTGACTTATTTTTCTCGATGCCATAACTCAAAAAATTATGAGTGGATTTTGATGAAATTAACATGAGTTGTTAGGTCTATAACAAAGAGTATAGAACCAAATTTTGGTAATGGTCCGTTTGTTCGTTCGTTCGTTTGTCACTGTTTTTAATTTTATGATGGTTAGCCCAATAATTCAATAAATAATGAATGGATCTTTATGAAATTTATAGGAGTTGTTAGTTATGGTAAAAGACATAAATGATCAAATTTTGGTGCAGATCGGTTAGTTCGTTTGTATGTTTGACTCATATTTGTCATAGCGTTTGTTAATAGTATAACTCAAAAAGTTATGAACGGATCTTCAAAAAAATTGAACAAGCTGTTATTAATATAAAAGGCACAAATGATTAGATTTTATAGTTTATGCAAAGAAAATTATGGTTTCAGAGCTAATTTGAATTTTTGCTACCGTTGGCTCACTTGGCGGAGGTATGCGCTCTCAGAGTGCTCTAGTTTTTATTGTTATCTTGTCGCGTTTGTTTTTATTGTCTGTCACCAAGATAGCTCAAAATGTTATACAGATCTTCACGAAATTTACAGGAATTGTTAGGCATGTTAGGCGGAACATATAGTTAACATTTGATGAAGATCCGTTCAACTGTTTGTTTGTTTGTCTTGGTTTCCTTTTTTCTGGGTACCATAAATCGAAAAGTTATAAGAATTTGCATGAATTGTTATGTATGTTCCACAGAGCAAATGGCTAAACTTTTGGAATGATCTGTATTTCCGTTTGTTGTTTTTCTCTACGTTAGATATTACATGCCAGTAATATTACTTAACCCTTTGCCTCCTGAAATTTACATAACATGTTTTTTTTTTCACTTTTTTTGTTAAATTTATGAAAAATAGGCTAGTTAAGCACATATTTGAGAAAAAATTTAGTTTTGCTTGCAAAAAAAAAACAGTATTTTTTTTTTGCATCGGCTACTACAGATGCCGTCAGTGTCTTGGGTAATTTACGTGATGCATAGCTTTTGCATAGGAAAAAATAGAGAGTGGCATCTGATGACGCCGTCAGGAGGCAAAGGGTTAAGTTACCAACTGTTCTTTGTGAAATTCACAGGAATTCTAAGAAATGTTACAAGAAATAAATGACCAAATTTTGTTGAAGATCGATTAGTCTCGTTCTGTGTTTGGCTGATGTTTGCCAGAATATAACTCGAAAAGTTACGAAAAAAATGACGGATGCTGTTATTACTTTCAAAAGGCACAAATGACTAGATTTTGGAGCTGATAAAGAGGAAATTCTAATTTCAGAAGCAGTTTGAATTTTGCTTAACGTTGCCGCGATTGGCAAGAAGAGTGCTTTAGTAACATTCCTCGCGGTTTTGCAAATTTTTTGAACATCCTTGTATAACCTTTTAAGTTATGTCTTGACAAAGAAAATACAAACACAGAGACAAACGCACAAATGGATGAATAATCCATCAACGAAATTTGGTCGTTTGTGCCGCTTATCCTTCCTAGCCCTTCCTACAAATTGTATAAAGATCCGTTTAAAAAAATTTTCAGATTATGTTAATGACAAATAGTAAAACACACATACCACGTCAAACAGACAAAGCTCTATATATATATATATATATATACCTAGGGAGCTACAGCTCTTCATAAAAATATGGTTAGGTGCTCCATGGTAATATTCATAGTATTTCCTGCAAATTTCATGAAAGGCTGTTTCTAACGCTGAATTAGGTTACAAAAAAAAGAGGTAAAACAAACTACACAACAGATATTCACAAAGAGATAATCATCTGTTTGCTCCTCACATCTATATTATACTAAAAGTCTGTGAACCGGTCTTGCTTGTTTACTTGTGTCTTGTGTCTTGTTTACTTGTGTCTTGTGTCTTGTGTCTTGTGATCTTGTGTCTTGTCATCTTGTTTGACACNAAGAAGAACGGATTGAAGAAAGATCACTATGAGTAACTGGTGAGAAGGAAGCAAAATGGGCACGAACGACAGACAAGACAATCGTGATGACGACCCAACGGGTCACGGGTCGTCTAGTACATAACAATTCTTGTAAGTTTCATAAAGATCTGTTAATGCTGTTTCGAGTTATCGTGTGACAGCGAAGCAGAGAAACAGACGGACAAGCTCTGACAAATACATAACCTCCTGAGCTGAGGAAATTACTGTGTATGTCTCCGTTGTTATAGTGTGGGTGTTCGAGTAAGCCGATTAGCTGTGTTGTATGTACATCTTGCTTCAATGGGAGGCATCTGTAAAGGAGCGCTTTAAATTTAGGTTGTAAAATAGCTTATTAGCGCAGAAATTGAATAAGTCAGGAGGGGATCGATCCCAGGCGGGTCTTGCATGCTAACGATGGCCTACGTCTCAACTTGACGTTGTGGATGTTAGTGAAATACATATTATTCTAAAGTGCTGTTAGAAAGAAATTAGTGAGCTCCTTTGCGGGCTTTGCTCGCCCATTGGACTTGGCATTATATTCAACAAGTTGTGTTTAGCACGAAATTAGGGAGACCTATGTGCCCAGTGCTACAGGTTCACACCACAGTCAAATGAACGTGTTCCTCAGTTAAAACGCAGTACGCTTTGCTGCTTTCTTTAATAAAGCAGAGAAGTACATAGTTTTCGGAGTTCTGGTTCATCTTAAATTTAAAAAGATAACACGGACTTTACTGCCAACTTTACGGATAGTTTTAGCAAATTCTTTTTACAACCCAGTTGTTTTTCAAAGGTACGATTAACGTATGGAGGATTAACCGACAGAACACATTCAAGTGATCTTCGTGTGAACTCAGGTTAATATTTTTAGATAGATTTTATTATTAACAGTAGGACAAGACTTGCAATTGAAGACATTTTTAGTTCAGTGGTATATTCTTTTGACGTCAAGCTTTCGATTCATCTTGAAACATCTTCAGGAAAAAACTTTTGAGATACTGGAGGGCCCGCTCTGTCATAAAGTGACAGCGAAGAATTTGTGATGACCTTCTTCACTGATCATACATTCGTTATTACAACTGCTAACATAAGAACCCTGATTTGAGCGTTTACTGCCTCACAGCCGCTCAGTATCGAAACGTTTTTTTTCTCTGAAATGGAGAAAATACATAGCTTGTTGCAGCTCGGTCAGCAACGCTCATAGTAATAGCTCAGATTCGGTATTGTGGATACGGTAGGCTAGCTTATACAGGTCCAAGAGTTTTTGCTCAGCGAAAGCAGCTTCATCGACCTTTGAATATATGAAATTTGGGAGAATAGCTGAAGCAACGAAAATATCTGTGTGAAGAAACTACGAATCAAGATACATGAGAGTGCCAATGGAAGCTTTAGACATCTTCAGTACTGCGATTTCAACTTCTGCAATGCAAGAAGTGAATTCAGACAGAGGGTTGCCGATACTTTGCCATAGATTTGATGCATGGAGAAGCTAATACTCGTATAAATCAGACTAAGCCTGCGATGTCTTCATTGTTGGAATTTCAACTGTCCCTGAATACGATACGTGTGCCATCTTCTGCAACCCGGCCTATTTTCTACCAAACTGTTTTCAATGGAACTTGAAAGGACGACAAGAGCCTCTAACCTGGGCTAATTTCCGCCTACCGGTTTTATTAAAAGCGTGACAGAAAATGGATAAATTGATAAATAAACAAAGAGATAAATACACATCGGTCTTTATTATATTAAAGATTCTGAAATTGGGCGTAACAAAGAACATCCTAGAATTATTCCACATACCAAACAATATTATCGTTTTAAATCTATCCCTTTAAAATAAAAAGTTAAGTAGAAAAAACATGATCAATCAGGGTTGGAGATCGCTCATGAATAAAATAGATTCCAAAAGTTTCAAGTCAAGTTAATGGCAGGATGATAAAATTTTGAAGTCCTCAACAGCTATTATATAGCCAGCATCAAGAAAATGATTAAAAATTCTGCTATTATTGAAGATGGTAGTTTGCTGTCCAGTTCAGAAAAAAATGCCTTGATGCCGAGACATTCTCCCTTTCATCTGCTTCTATGTACGTCTCTCCTATACAGGAAGCAGAACACTGTCTGTTTTGCTTCCTATAGAGGAGAGACGAAGAAGCAGATGAGAGTCAGAATGTCTCAGCATCAAGGCATTTCTTTCAGAACTGGACAGCGAACTACTATCTTCAATCTACAAAATAATAAAGACCGATGTGAATTTATCGGTGTGTTTATTAACTCCGCTAAGGAGGTTATGTATTCGTCGGATTTGTCTGTCTGTGAATCTGTCTTTTTCTCTGTCTGTCATCAATATAATTGAAAAAGTTATGGACTGATTTTGATAAAATTTGCAGGCATTGTTAGATATGTTGAGAAGAACGGATGATTAACTTTTGGTGAAGCTCCGTCCATCCGTTTGTTTGTTTGTCTGCCTAATTTTTCTCAGTGCTTTAACTCAAACAGTTATGGACTAATTTTAATGAAATTCACGCGAGTTGTTAGTTATGTTATGATGAGTAAACAACCGTATTTTTGTAACGATCCGTTTGTTTGTTTGTTCGTTCGTTTGTCACTGTTTTTATTTCTATGCTTGTTAGCACAATAACTGAAAAAATAATGAATGGATCTTTATGAAATTTATCGGAGTTCTTAGTAGTGTTAGAAGGCATAACTGATCAAATTTTAGTGCAGATCGCTTTGTTCGTTTGGATGTTTGTCATAATGCTTGTTAGCAGCATAACTCAAAAAGTTATAAACGGATCTTCAAAAAACTACTAAAGTTGTTAACACTATTGAAGGGCACATACGATTAGATTTTGGTGTTGATACAAAGAAAATCATAGTCTCAGAATCAATTTTAATTTATCCTAACCGTTACCGTGCTTGGCGGAGGTATGCGCACTCAGAGTGCTCTAGGCTGTTGATTTATCCATTTCCTGTCACACTTTAACAAAAAAGATAGGCGAAAATTAGCCCAGTTTGGAAGCGGTTGTCATCTGTCAAGCTTCATTGAAAACTGTTAGGTAGAATACAGGCCGGATTGCAGATGGTGGCAAACGTATCTTTATCAGCGACAGTTGAAAGTCAAACAATGAAGATATCAAAGGCCGAGTCTGATTTCTACGATTATTCCCTTCTCCATATATCGAATCTATGGCAAGGTATAGGGCGACCTTATGTCTCGATGCACTTCTTGCATTGCCGAAGTTGAAGCACTGAAGCTCTATTGGCACTCTCATGCATCTCGCTTCGTAGTTTCTTCCCACAGATGATTCCGTTGAATATGTATCAAAGGTCTCTCAGGTCACGACGTATAAAATCGGTAGATCATCAACGGAACACTCCCGACGGGCAAAAGATAATTACTTCAGGGGCAGTAGGCAACTACTCTTCTGAGAGAGCGGAATTCGTTTCAGAGGCCGAAATTTGAGCACTTCATTGAAGCCGATAGTTAAGTATGGAAGACCGTATGTATTATGGATAGGGTACACTTACATTGCATATAAGCTGACTGGAGTGGCATTCAAGTTAACTACAATGTTTTCCTGAAGATGTTACTTTGGAAGACGCACCTTTAATTAAGAAAGAAGATAGGGAATGTAAAAGAAGAACAAGACTTCTACAGTCTCAAAAAGGGAGACGTGCAAGAAATGGAGAGAGATGAAGGCAAGAAATACTTGAAGCAGATAGGTTACGGAAAGAAATAAGTGTTGCTAACAAGCGTGAGCGGGAAAATGAGGAAGAGCAAGTCAGGGAAGAGAGCAAACACATCGACAATTGCGTAAATTTTTTCACGCACGGGTCGTCCAGTAATAGAAGAATTTTTAATAATTTTCTTGATGCTGACTATAAAGTAGCTGCTGAGGACTATAAAATTATATCATCCTGCCATTAATTTGAATTGAAACTTTTGAAATCTATTTTTATTCATGAGCAATCCCCAACCCCGAATGATTATGCTTTTTCTACTGATTTTTTTATTTTAAAGTGATAGATTTGGAACGATAATATTGTTTGGTATGTAGGATACTTTTAAGATGTTCTTTGTAACACCCAATTATAGAATATCTCAATAGTTTTTTCCTGAAGCTGAATCGAAGACTTGACGTCAAGAGAATATACCATAAAACTAAAAATGTCTTTAATTGCAAGTCTTGTCCTACTGTTAATAACAAAACTACATTTTCCTAAAAGTAAATCGATTCGCGAAGTTCTACTTAGATAGATTTTAAATAGATGTACGATTTCTCTTGTTTTTTCCATTCTAATAATTCACGAAAATTTTTCGAAATCAAATTTAACGGTGACACATCTGCCACACAAGATTTTGTGCTGGATCCTTCACTATCAGAAGTATATCTTAGCTCGAGCTGGACAAACTGGCTGTTCTTGAAAACTAGTGCAACAATAGTCCAAGAACCAGGATTTACTTCTGCATGACAGTGCCATCATCTATCGAGAATAATTATAACTTTTATATATCTTTGGTGTTGGGACGAATTTGTCACTCAATATGGTAACATCTTAACACACTTGATAGCGGAGTGGACCGGCCTCTGCCCTCCCGGTAAAGGCGTCTGAGCATCGAGCATTTGGCGAGGACGAGGTCTTGTATGAGCCTCCCATCTTAAGTAAAATGCTTCTGACAACTTGTAGTTAACTGCAGTCATGCACGTTTCTGGCAATAGCAGGCCTTTACCTGTAGCGCTATCACCTACACATTCCCAACCCGTGACGTATTTTATGCCCTACGCAGTTCCGGATCATCCACAAATGCTCCGGGTGCCGATAGACTGTCAGGGTAAGGTTGGTTTTACCCTTACTTTTACCTTCATCTCACATCTTCCGCTCACTGGAGCTCTCAGCGTTACTAAGGTAACCCTCCCACATACAACATACATGCACGGGCATCAATGCTGAAAATAATTATTGAGTTACAAAAATCATTAATTAATTTGAAAAGGGCTGGGTGCACCTTACTAGTGCCAAATCCATAATTAATGCAATCCTTACAATATAATTAGTGCCTACTCAAATTATTCTATTTTGCTCCACAAAACCCGCAGGGGTAACGCCACACTGTTACTATAACACTAGATCGCTACTATAGCCCTACATCACGGCATCGCCATAGCACCACACCATACAACTATATAAAACTACGCTTCTGTCGTACCATAACAACGTTACCATAACACCACAAGACGACCCTGAAAACATGCCTCTACCATAACACTACAATGACGCCACAATATAACCATAACACCACAACCCGAACGAAAAGCCACCGTTGCAAAAACGCTGTAACTCCAAAGTGAAACACTCACTACAACCACCGTTATAATATCCTACCACCATAATGTAACCGCAAGTCGAGATACAATCATACAAAAATAGAAGAAAAAAGACAGAATTATCCCCCTAGCACATCCGTACTACCCCACACCAATAGATAATACTAACATACATCCAACACTTTGATGCCATCATACTACTCTATTCCAATAAAAAATACAACCTCTTCAGCCCTTCATCACTTATCTACCGACGCAACGCATAACTATACGATACCTATATACCACCTCACCCAATATCATCACCACCACACTGTCAAAATGCGGCTATACCAGCTCAATACCATAAAATTACACTGAGAAAAATTTCGATGCACCTAGGTGTTTCACAGAGAAGCATCAGGATGCACGCAGGTGTTTCACAGAGAAGCATCAGGATGCACGTAGGTGTTTCACAGAGAAGCATCAGGATGCACGTAGGTGTTTCATGGCGTAATTTGGTGTG
>LQNS02278174.1:26647456-26664612 GCA_001587735.2 Parhyale hawaiensis | reverse complement strand
ATGGAATATGCCTCTTCCTCGTGAATACCCAGCCCAACCAATGCCCACCATATCCAGCCCAACCAATCAATACCTACCATAACATCCTTCTGACTGTGCAAAGCGTGGCCCTCTCGATTGCCAATGGTTGTTTAAAATCTGCTCCCATCCGCCATCTCAACGCCGAAACAAAGGTGCGTCCACTGCGGCTGCAAATAGAGATAATTAAGGGAAACACCATTCTTTGTAGTATCCTCAGGGTTGTTCAAAAGTTATAACGTCGCAAGTAACGCAAAGGTGGCTAAAGCATCCAGTATATAGTCTGATATAAAAACATTTTCTACTAGTATGCTTATTAAAGAAATCTAACATCATTATTAAGTAACATTAAAGAAGCAGAAATATCTGCCACACGAACCTTATTAGGGACATTAGTAAACTGAGCAATGGCTTCTGGAGTCGTGGAGCGCTCGCGTACACCCCTATTAAATATTGTCGGCCTGCCCAGTACCTTTTTCGCACTTTTTACCTTTTGAAGCGCCGGGAATTTTGTTAGAGAAGTGTCGCTTATTTGACGTTTAGTGTGGCGCTCTCAGCCTTACACGCTGGTACGTAATTTTCAGATACTTGTATCTATCGATTGAATGTGCATTGACAAAGTGCGCGAATAGATAATAATTCAAAAATAAAGCACATGTAGTGTTCGCGCAGAGGCGGTGGAGGTGACAGCCGCAATTGCTACTGCGATGAAGTATTAACAACACCTTTCTCGCCCGACCTGGCATAAACGTGGGGAGAAAATATAAATATTCAGATCGTTTTTTTTTTCGCAAGCATCCTTGCAGCAAACTATCACAACCTCCATGGTATGAATTAGGTAAACAACAGGCTCATTGTTTCACATGTACAGTACTCGTGGTGAGAGCATAAGCGGTATGCTGCTAATGTAAAGAATACAGATATTCGTCGGTGTTTTGCTAAATTGAAAATCTACACTATAATGATATAATCAATAGAGAGCAATTCTGACATGGTGTTATACGCAGCACAACCACATCGCTGCTTGTAATATTTATAGGCGCGTCATAGAAGTTATGAAGTAAGAACTGTATAAAGTGTATATAAAATAAACCAAATCCAATGTGTCAGTTACGCTACTTAACTCTTTACCGGCCGGGCGGGCTGGGAAGCACTTTCATACAAGCAGCATTATGGAAGCAACCAAGTATGGACACTTGGTCGGTATAGGATTAATCTGTATTCTTCTCGTCAAAGAGAGTTAGTACACGTATTATAAATGGAAAATATCATTCACCGTTGCAATTTATAATCTAGTTATTTTTTAACCCCATTACTTAAAAAAGTGGCATTTTCAGACACCACACAGTGTAAAACATGTTAACAAACTCTAAGTAGTAGGAATCTGCTGTATACTAAACCAATAGATATCTGATGTACAGTCTGAAATAATAAGGAAATACACCATACAATGTACATCCGGTTGATACATTACAGGTATAACTGTTGTACGTTTTGCACTTTGAAAATTATAACTAGTAGTACAAGGAAGTTGACCTTCTACCAAGGCACAGAAGCTCTTCCATAATACCAGAAAAATACCTTCACATGTTATATCGGAGCCGCTATTGCCGTAAAGTCGCTAAAGTCGTAAAGCGAGTTACTAAAGCAGCAAGCCACAACAGAAGCTGAAGCAGTCGAAAATGAAGAAGATAGGTAGATCTTGGTAAGATCCTGGTAGTTCAGTTTCTAGTATTCCGGAAGACTATATTTCAATTTTTAGTTACGTTATAATTTGAACGTTCTATAAACTCGAGTAACTGAAGAGTAAGAAGGCAGATGCAGCTAACAACTTTGTCTGTAAAGGGTGGTTAACTGACGGTGGAGATTAGGTCATCCCTCCAAGTGAATTGTCAGTAAATAGGTAACTATAAATCGCTACTGGTTCTTGAGGTACGGGAGCACTGCGTGTCAATAATAAGCGATTTTTCAAACCCATTTTTCAGAAAAAAGCATTTTCCATAGAGAGTTACGGACACTTGTTGAGCCTTTTGTGCTGAAGGTTTATTATGAAGCGATTTAAACTTGCAGACATCACCGGAGGCGTCTGTTATGCGGGAGCAACAGTATGTTGTCGCACGCTCAACATTTGTACGCTTCTTTGCAATATGTGCATTACTGAAAATCAAGTGCATTTCACGTGCCGTATAAGCACACCTAGGTAGGTAATACCATTGTGTGCACGGGGAGGGGTGCTCGTATTGGGACAACACGCTTCTCAGTGTTGTCCCACCTCAAAATAGCCAAGCTGGTCAGTGGGTACGCTGTAAACGATTAGTGCCGAAGGCTCATCCATTAACGTAAAATGGTGAAACGCCAGTACTCGTTGAGCTAAAGAACGAAGGCAATATAGAGTTTTAAAATACAGACAAGTATTGCAATGCATGTTATAAATCTAGTACACTGAAAGTAGCATTGCAGCAGGTCTAATGTGAGCGACTAGCTCTGGTAACACTGAGAAAAAATTAGATGCTTCTCGGTGTTTTTCAGAGGAAAATTTTGACACACACACACACCGGTGTTTAATGCGCAGTGAGAGTATGCCATCGCAACAGACACTGCAGGCAGATGCACCGTAGCACAGCATTGCTCCTGATCGTTGCTTAATTCCTCTACAAAGAGAGGCTGTCAAACCAGGCGTGGGGTTTTCAACGGGTTGCGTTGAATAGGAAAACAAACACTTGTAGTAAAACAAGATAATTAAGCTGTTATGAATGCGGTGTTATAAAGATCTTGATTTTCATCTCTAACTATACTTTTAAATACATTTTGCAGTACATCACTGACATTTGTTTCTTTTATTGAAGTACATGCACGTATTTAGAATTGAATAATGGATTACAGATTACAAAAAATAAACATAGTTTAATGAATGAAAAATTTGTCATAGTTTTGCTACACGTACGAAGCGTGTTGTGAAGTTTCATACTGCCGTGAAGATCACTATTCTAAGTTGAAGTTTTGTCTTTCCCCTCAAGAAAGTTTTTTATGCATCTAGATGCATCTCGGCTTGTCCTGTAACCGAAACACAAAAGTACATGAACAAAGTGTCAAGTGTGTCTTCATGACAAACATTAACTAATATTACAAATATTACTATATTTGTTAATGATAATCATCCATTATCCCGTATTCAATGAATACACCTACCGTACATTGCTTTTTATCTCAATTATGGAAGACTTTCGATGATTTGGTAGTGCAAAGAACAGGACAAAAGTCTGAGCTGCGGAGGAATGAATTATCTCTTGCCGGCTGAGTGCCATTCTTGGATTCTCGCTGCGCTAACTTCTCTTGTTTTTCACTAAATACAAGTTATTTAGCAGTGTTAGTTAAAGTGTGTCATGACGATGTACCTAGAGCGTTAATGATCCACTTTTATCTCGGTTTTGGGACAACCGATGATGCATTTAAGTGCATCAAAAAACGCCAATATTGTTAAGTAAACGATGAGGCCGGTATTGAAGCCACCATGCGAACTAGTCATAGTCTCCTCCTTCACCACTATGTAACTAAGTAATTTCAAGCAATTTCATTGAATTTCGAAGCAATGATTTTGTTTTCGTATACCGTCTAACGATTTTCCAATTCATAATTCGAATGAATTTACAATTTACTTAATTGTGCTCCCCGTGGCGATGTCTAGTGTCAATGGTATTTGCTCAATAGACCGGCGCACCCATCACCGTGTATCTGGTCCCCACTTGTTTGGACGCGCTACCCGCACCATTATCGCATTGTGGCCCCCCAGGATGTGTTGGCTACTGTAAACTGCTCTACAATAGAATATAGTGTTTGCATTGCACAGTATCTCGTGCAAGCAAATAGGAGAATATGATTAAAAATTCCTGGCTTAAGGAGTGTAAAGAGAGGGAAGAGCTTGGCTATCTCTGTGAGGGAGATATGGCAGTTAGTTGCATATTGCAAGATGTTCAAAGTAAGATCACAGCAATTCATGATGTCATTTTTTGTTTTTAACAAATTCCGGTACAATTCGAGTGTTAATTGTACAAATTCAGTAATCCTTTTTAAGAACCAGATTAGTTTTATTTGTGAAATTCACTAGGTTACCGTACTTGTTATATTAATGTTCTAACTCATCCATTTGTAAATAAGTGAACGAAAACCAAGAAATTTTTTTACATTCTTCTCGTTATGAGTTGCTCCAGAACAGTATAGCTCATGAAACTGTAATTTACTACATGATGTATGATATAAATGTGTTATATCTATCTGCAACATAAGAACATACTGTTATACATATACTGCTCTACGTGTAAGGTAACTGTAACATATGTGGTGCTGTAACGTGCTCTGCAAGACTAAAGATCAAAATTTGTTAAATTGCCGATATATGCATTTGAAGCTGCTCTAATACGATTTAATTATATATCTGTATATATATATATAATATATGTATAAAACCAATAGACTATACTGTCTATAATGTCGCCAAAGTGTACAGCGCTAAGCTACACTATGACTATAGTATAGATGTTTGCTTTTAGAGACTAGATATCACTGTGTGCGTGAAAGATTATTATTTCGTTCAACTTGTAATGTCGATAAAGAATGGAACTCCAGCTTAATAAATTGAATTGCGCTAACTGTGTATTTTTAACCTATTTTTTATTTAAGTAGTTGCCTAACATTTTATCAGATTTTAGTTATTATAATTTACTCTGCGTACGGAAGATAATTATCTACCTTTGAAGTTTTACAACGGAATTCACTTTTATATATATAATTTTGTGCTCCATGTGCGAGTAGTTTATGAAGCGTATTCTTTGAAATTTTGTTAAATTTTTATAATAGCTACTATGGAGAGGAAGTATAGGGTCGAGAGACGTTATAAGCCCTTGGCAGTGTGACCAAAAAGTTCACGGTGGCTTTTTGCGGTGGTTTCCTGATGAGCTCAGTGTTCGAAGTCACTATAGATATGAAGCATTTTTAAGCAGCCTTCATCACATCGGCCACTTATTGAAGCACGAGTTAGCTGTGAGAACCTGCTAGCAAAAAATTATTGTTGAGGATGGAATAGAAGCTTAAAGCCGTTGGTAAATTGGATACCTAGTTCTATCTATGTACGTCGAGTCCACTAAAGAAGTGAAAATTTTAAATTTCAGTACGACTGGATAGTTTTTGCAGCTAAGGCAGTTGGAGACCAGCATGAGTCTGTTGTTTTTAAAACTAAACTAAATGTCAACATACATCATGATGCGCGCAGTTCCTCCGAGCTAAAAGGTGTTCATGAACTTCAGGAGAGCAAAAGTACAGTCCTTCCACAGACTCCCTTTTTGACGCTCAGTAGGTAACTACAGCTGGTGGCAGCTATTCTCGGCCAAGTGCAGCGGAAATTCTACTCTTTGGTTTGAAGGCGGTAAATATAGCGCAGAGCCCCGCTCCAGGAATTTTACCTCCGAGCTTCGAGCGTATCAGTGCCAGCACTCCCGGGGCGAGAAGAGGGAGGCCGACATAATCACAATGTACATCGGCATATAAATAAGAATTGTCTTTATCACATTGTTTTGATTAGCATTGTTATTGAAAATTAGTTTTTAAATTGCAACATATCGTCATTACTTTACATAAATTATTATTTTCTGCACACCTGCGTAAGCCTCGGCATTTTACCCCCGGGAAGCACACACTGTGTGGAGCGCAATGATTGTGGGAATTTGTTTTACCCTCGTGAGGATGACAGTCGGAGGCGATAAAACCTGAATAGACTACTGGTCACAATCAAGAGTTTGGACTCTGCCTCAGCCATTGCTAATTATGCTAGTTTAACAGTGCAAGTATGCCAACGAATGGTAAGCGACAAACCATTTACTCGACGGGTAGTTAGTTGAATTGTGTGCGTTAGGGAGGCCAGAGCCGATTGCACCGTCCGTATAGCTACTTCAGAATGGCGTTATTAAAAGAGAACTGCTTTCGAGTTAACGTATTATTGCCTGTAGTGCGGCAGCGGTTTCTGGCGTGCCGTGTTTTGTCATACAAACATTGATGCTTCATCCCCAGCTCAAAACTTCATGTAGCATTTAAGGCTTCACTTTAGGTCGAGGGTCAGGTCCAGATATGATCGTGCGGGAAGAACGGTTGAGCAAATAGGTGCTTCCTAACTTGTTATCATTTCCCAAATGGAAAAAAATATTTGTAGATGCCCTAGCTTTTCATTGCGCGGTAAGCGACCCCATGATTTTAAAGTCCGTATATTTTTCTGATTATGCGCTGAATTTGGGGCACTTTGCTAAATACTTTACCACAAAAACGAATGCCTGAGATAATATTTTGTGATATCGTACACGCAAACAGATATTGCAGGTTACGAAGAGTTCTCTTGTACTAAATTATTCCCGTGTACACAGACATAGCAAGTGTAATTGGCGCGCGTAGAGTAAGTCTTGGAGAACTACTGGACGCGGTGGCAATGAACAAAATTATTAAATTGCGCACATTGATAGCATCTGAGTAGTATCCACTGACTTTGCAACCCTAGCAGAAGTTGTGGTCGCTCCAGAAGTTGTTTTAGTGTTTTAGTTCTTAGGATGACCAAGAATATTGCTAGGGAAGCGTCACCACAGAGGAAATGCGATGCACTCGGCTACAAACATGCAGTGCTCAGGCATTAGCTGTGGTTCTGAGAGTTAAGTGCTAGTTTCATTGTCTAGTTCAGTAACAACTCAGACTATTCTAAATTCCACATAGACTTGGTTCAGAATATGTACCCTTCAGTAGATGCCACAGACGCCTACACGAGAGCAACTCGTCACGATGATTAGTCCCAGCAATAGCACAGCGTAGGTTGGTTGTTCAGTTTTATGCTTCATTATTTTATTTACTAACAATAAATGGAATAACCTCACTGCAACTGGTATTGAATGTACTGCGGCTGCTAAGAACCTAAAGGTTCTATGAATAGTTCCTGGCTTCAACAATTCTACAACATATATACATTTGCTCTGACAATTTCATTTTATAACTGTAAACTAACAAATGTTGAACCGCCACGAACCTTGGATCTCTATTATTATACATGGCAGAATCTTCGTCCAGAAAACAAAAAAGTGATATCATGCAGAAAGTTTAATTAATAATGGCTACCAGGTGACTCGGATTAATACGCTTAGATGTTAACCCCGTATGGATGAAAGAAAAAAACGATGCTGTTTCTGTTACGAATGACATTGCTAAAAATGTTATGAAGTACACTAGTGAACAGAACGAAGCTTGCTGAAAACGCAGCAAGAAAGAATAGAGCTACGTACCTCCTGCAGAGCACAAGCACAGTAAACATCTACAGAAGATATACCGAAATATAAATTTAAGTGATTTAAAAGGACGCAAGTTGGAAAACTTAGTAACTTTCACTATATCGATAGGCAACCGAATCGGCAAGCTTCGGTAGGGGCGTAGCTTGGGGAGAAGTGGATTTGACTTTGTTATCTTGACAAGTACTTGCGGCAGGAAGTAGTGTATTAGATATAACTTTATATCATGCTCGTAATTACTAGGAACTCTATGTGGTGCTTCAGATGCTGCACATAGAGAAAAGGTTTCACTTGCCCCATTCAATCTACGCTTTCCACTCTGCGGCCGCTCTTTCCAGTTTGCAACGTAATTAGTGGTGCCATTCCCAGGAGAGGGTAAAATAAGTTTTTTATGCTAAGGGGTGATGTTGACACTCTGAGAATGAGCCTGGATTGTTGCTTCAAGGTCCGCAGCATTGAGAGGAATGCGCGGTAAAGGGGGAATGACCCTGACGGCACACCTTAACAAAGCAACACGCATGCACGGAATTTTTGTGCTGCAGATAAGTCCTCGCTAGGAGCCACGAAGAGTGAACAGCTGCAGTCGACCATAGGCTGTGATAGGTATGGCGTCAAAGATGGTGGACTCGTCTGGCAATTGCAACCTCCCTACCGTCCCCATTGCTGGTTGGGTCAGTGCCATCGTAGAGGACTATGAGTTGCACAAATACTGATAGTACATCCCACAGCAAAATGATTTCGGCTCAGTGGCTGAGGGTAGAACGTCTGACCTCCGGACAGCAACTCTACCTCTGCGAGTGTAAATTTGTCATTTCAGCTTCAGGGCCGAAATGTAATCAGTAAACAACAACCTCACTTTAACTGGAAAATATGATTTAAGTTGTTTTTATCATGATTCTCCCCTAGGACGCGCCCAGGACTGACACTAGTTGAGCTATGATTTATTCTTCATTATGATAACAGATTTATTATATAAAATTAAATCTTTTTTGTTAATTTTGATTAGATTGACTACATGTCAATTAAAATTAGAGAAGCACTCTAAGAGCTCGTACCTCCACCAAGTAATGAAATATTGAAGAAAATTTTAAAAAATTCCGGAGTGAAAGATTTCAAAATATCACAAAAATTGGGTCATTTGTTCTTCGTTTCTTCCGTCAAGGAGGTTGTGTTTTTGTTGAGTTTGTCTGTCTTTAATTTAACATAACTCAAAATATTATGGACTCTCTAGATACTCTTATGTGTACCCAGGAATTAGTGGTCACCGTTTCTGTTTTCGTGGTAAAACTCTACGCATAGAAAGCGGATTAATAATAATAATAATAATATGCTTTATTAGGTATACATATGGAATGGTACACAGGAGACAGCTTAATACTAAAGTTGAATTAGACACTAAGATCAGTTAATACTATCATTATTAACTACACTGCATTGCGGTTCATTGTTTGGCCCCTGCTCGGAAAGAGTATGCGCTGCCATCGGCTATACATGTTAGATAGTTTGTAACCAGGCCCGTTACGGATCACCTTGAGTAAGGCGTTATCAGATTTTTCTATCCTGAGCTGGAGACTCAGCGCGCATTTTCTTGATCTGATTCTCGATAATATTTTACGGGTCAATTAAGTTAAGAGTGTCAATGTACCGAAACGGTACTAGCACGGGCAATTATCAGATAGAGCATCTTTACCTTCGCCCAGGAGGTTGTTTTGTCATTATAATAATTATTTTGTCGCGTTTGTTTTTATGGTCTGTCACCAATATAGCTCAAATCTTATATACCGTTCTTCACGAAGTTTATATGAATTGCTAGGCATGTTAGGAAGAACAGATGTTTAACTTTTGGTGAAGATCCCTTCAAACCGTTTGTTTGTTTATCTCCCTTACCTCTTTTTTGGGTACCATAACTCAAAAAGTTATCAGAATTTGCTCGAATTGTTATGTATGTCCCAAAAAGCAAATGGCCAAATTTTTCGAATGATCTGTATTTTCGTTTGTTATTTTTCTTTTCGTTTCATATTATACGTGTCAGTAACATTACTTAGGTTATGAACTGTCCTTTATGAAATTCACAGGAATTCTAAGAAATGTTAAAAGACGTAGATGACCAAATTTCGTTCAAGATCAATTAGTCTCGTTCTGTGTTTGACTAATGTTTGTCAGGGTCAGAACATAACTCCAAAAGTTACGAAGAAAATCACACAAGCTGTAATTACTGTCAAAAGGCACAAATGGCTAGATTTTGGAGCTGATAAAGAGGAAATTCTAGTTTCAGAACCAACTTGAATTTTTCCTAACGTTGCCGCGATTGACAGGAAGAGTGCTTTAGTTACATTCCTCGCGGTTTTTGCGAATTTTTTTAACATCCTTCTATACCTTGTAAGTTATGTTTTGACAAACAAAAGTACAAAGACAGAGACAAACGCACATCCATCAATGAAATTTGGTTGTTTATGCCACTTATCCCTCCAAACAGTTCCTGGAAATTGCATAAAGATCCGTTTAAAACTTTTCAGGTTATGTTAATGACAAATAGTAGAGCACACATACCGCGTCAAACAGACGAAGGGAGCTACAAACCTTCATAAAAATTTGTAAGGTGTTCTATAGTATTATTCATAGCATTTCCTGCAAATTTCATGAGAGGCGTTTCTAACTCTGAATTAAGTAACAAAAAAAGAGGTAAAAACAAACTACGCAACGGATATTCACAAAGAGATAATCATCTGCTGCGTATCACAGATACAATTCTTGTAAGTTTCATGAAGATCTGTTAATACCCTTACGAGTTATCGTGTGACAGCGAAGCAGAAAAGCAGACAGGCAAACTTTGACAAATACATAACCTCCTGAGCTGAGGAAATTAGTGTATGTGTGTCCTTTGTTATAGTGTGGGTGTTTGAGTAAGCCGATTAGCTGTGTTGTATGTACTTCTTGCTTCAATGGGTGGTATCTGTATAGGAGCGCTTTAAATTTAGCTTGTAAGGAACTTATTAGCGCAGAAATTGAATAAATCAGGAGGGGAATGATCCCAGGCGGGTCTTGCATGCAAACGATGGCCTACGTCTCAACTTGACGTTGTGAATGCTAGTGAAATACATCTATCTATCTATCTATCTATCTATGATAGATAGATAGATAGATAGATAGATAGATAGATAGATAGATAGATAGATAGATAGATAGATAGATAGATAGATAGATACTGTCTATCTATCAATCTATCTATCTATCTATCTATCTATATTATACTAAAAGTCTGTGAACCGGTCTTGCTTGTTCACTTGTGTCTTGTGTCTTGTGATCGTGACTATTATTATGATATTCAGAAGTTTAAGTCTCCGTTTCCACAACAAAGGCGATGCCACAGACGAAGAATGAAAGGACACGTAGTGTGATAACAGACACGTGGAACCCATGCACGAGGGTGTTCCCACACAGGATCAACGCGCATTGGAACAGCAAGTCGGGAAAGAAGAAGAAGATGAACAGATGGAAGAAAGATCAGGATGAGTTATAGGTGAGAAAGAAGCAAAATGGGCACGAAAGACAGACAAGACGATCGTGATGACGACCCAACGGGTCACGGGCCATCTAGTATTATACTAAAAGTCTGTGAACCGGTCTTGTTTGCTTGTGTCTTGTTTGACACAATTTCTTTACTTTTAGATAAGGAAGAAATTAGAGGTATGGGGGTTGGATTGGCAGTAGCATTCTTTCCATTGATTAGCTCTATAATTCGATTGTATCTGTGATACGAAAGTGAAACTGAGCTGGGCCTCAAGAACAGGCAATACAACTGAAATACGTAACATATAATAATTTGACTTTGCTTACAACCTGGGTGTTGAATATTCGTTAGAGAAGCAAAGAATCTGTTGATAGCGAGCCGAATGGGCCTCTCCTTGACGGGCAAAAGAGGACGGCCGAATAGCGGGTGGTCTGTGCCCAGCTTCTTTTAAATAACGCCTGCTTTTTTAGCGTAAGCGAAGACGATCGTGATGACCTAAAAGGTCACGGGCCGTCTAGTATTTTTCTAAAGTGCTGTTAGACAGAAATTACTGAGCTCCTTTGCTGGCTTTGCTCGCCCATTGCACTTGGCATTATTTAATAAGTTGTGGTTAGCACAAAATTAGGGAGACCTATGTGCCCAGTGCTACAGGTCCACACCACAGTAAAATGCACGTGTTCCTCAGTTAATACGCAGAACGCTTTGCTGCGTTCGTTAATAAAGCAAAAAAGTACGAAGTTTTCGGAGTTCTGGTTCATCTTAAATTTAAAGAGATAACACAGACTTTACTACCAACTTTAAGGATAGTTTTAGCGAAAATATTTTTTTACAACCCAGTTGTTTTTCAAAGGTACGATTAACTTATGGAGGATTAACCGACAGAACACATTCAATTGATCTTCGTGTGAACTCAGGTTAATATTTTTAGATAGATTTTATTAACAGTAAGACAAGACTTGTAATGAAAGACATTTTTAGTTCAGTGGTATATTCTTTTGACGTCAAGCTTTCGATTCATCTTGAAGCATCTTCAGGAAAAAAACAATTGAGATACTAGAGGGCCCGCGCTGTCATAAAGTGACAGCGAAGAATTTGTGATGACCTTCTTCATTGATAATACATTCGTTATTATAACTGCTAGCCTAAGCACCCTGAGAAGAGCGTTTGCGGCTTCACAGCCGCTCAGTATCGAAACTTTTTTTTTTCTCTCTGAAATGGAGAAAATATATGGCTTGTTGCAGCCCGGTCAGCAACGCTCAAAGTAATAGCTCAGATTCGGTATGGTGGATACAGCAGGCTAGCCTATACAAGTCGAGTGGTTTTTGCTTAGCGAAAGCAGTTTCATCGACCATTGAATATATGAAATTTGGGAGAATAGCTGAAGCAATGAAATCATCAGTGTGAAGAAACTACGAATCAAGATACGTTAGCATGCCAATGGAAGCTTCAGATATCTTCAGTGCTACGATTTCAACTTCTGCAATGCAAGAAGTGCATTCAGACATAGGGTTGCCCAATATTTTGCCATAGATTCGATGTATGGAGAAGCTAATACTCGTACAAATCAGACTAAGCCTGCGATGTCTTCATTGTTGGATTTTCAACTGTCCCTGATAACGATACGTGTGCCATCGTCTGCAACCCGGCCTATTTTCTACCTATTAATTTTCAATGGAGCTTGAGAGGACGACCAGAGCCTCCAACCTGGGCTAATTTCCGCCTACCTGTTTTGTTAAAAGCGTGACAGAAAATGGATAAATCTATAAATAAACAAAGAGATAACTACACATCGGTCTTTATTATATTAAAGATTCTGAAATAGGGTGTAACAAAAAACATCCTAGAAGCATTCCACATATCAAAAAATATATTATCGTTTCAAATCTATCACTTTAAAACAAAAAGTTAAGTAGAAAAAACATGATCATTCAGCGTTGGAGATTGCTCATGAATAAACATACATTCCAAAAGTTTCAAGTCAAATTAATGGCAGGATGATAAAATTTTGAAATCCTCAACAGCTACTTTATGGCCAGCATCAAGAAAATGATTAAAAATTCTGTTTTTTTCGAAGATAGTAGTTCGCTGTCCAGTTCTGAAAAAAATACCTTGATGCCGAGACATTGTGACAATCATCTACTTCTACGTCTCTCCTATATAGGAAGCAGCACACTGTTTGCACTGTCTGTTTTCCTTCCTATATAGGAAAGACGAAGAAGCAGATGATAGTCAGAATGTCTCAGCATCAAGGCACTTCTTTCAGAACTGAACAGCAAACTACTATCTTCAAATTACAATACAATAAAGACCGATGTGAATTTATCTGCGTGTTTATTACCTCCGCCAAGGAGACTATGTATTCGTCGGATTTGTCTGTTTTGTGAATCTCTCTCTTTCTCTGTCTGTCATCAAGATAACTGAAAAAATTATGGACCGATTTTGATCAAATTTACAGGGATTGTTAGATATGTTGAGAAGAACGGATGATTAACTTTTGGTGAAGTTCCGTCCATCCGTTTATTTGTTTGTCTGCCTCATTTTTCTCAACGCTATAACTCAAACAGTTATGGACTGGTTTTTATGAAATTCACACGAGTTGTTAGTTATGTTATAAAAAGTAAATGACCAAATTTTTGTAACGATTTATTTGTTTGTTCGTTCTTTTGTCACTGTTTTTAGTTTTATGCTTGTTAGCACAATAACTCAAAAAAAAAAAAAAAATGGATCTTTATGAAATTTGTCGGAGTTCTTAGTAAGGTTAAAAGGCATAACTGATCAAATTTTAGTGCAGATCGGTTTGTTCGTTTGGATGTTTGTCATAATGCTTGTTAGTAGCATAACTCAAAAGTTATGAACGGATCTTCAAAAAAATTACTAAAGGTGTTAATACTATTGAAGGACACATACGATTAGGTCTTGGTGTTGATACAAAGAAAACCATAGTATCAGAACCAATTTTAATTTTTCGTAACCGCTACCGTGCTTGACGGAGGTATGCGCTCACAGAGTGCTCTAGTCTGTTGATTTATCCATTTCCTGTCACGCTTTAACAAAACAGATAGGCGGAAATCAGTCCAGTTTGGAAGCGGTTGTCATCTGTCAAGCTTCATTGAAAACTGTTAGGCAGAAAATAGACCGGATTGCAGATGGTGGCAAACGTATCTTAATCAGCGACAGTTGAAAGTCAAACAATGAAGATATCAAAGGCCGAGTCTGATTCTACGATTATTCCCTTCTCCATATATCGAATCTATGGCAAGGTATAGGGCGACCTTATGTCTAGATGCACTTCTTGCATTCCCGAAGTTGAAGCACTGAATCTTCTATTGGAACTCTCATTCATCTCGCTTCGTAGTTTCTTCCCACACACAGATGATTCCGTTGAATATGTATCGGAGGTCTCTCAGGTCACGACGCATAAAATCGGTAGATCATCAACGGAACACTCCCGACGGGCAAAAGATAATTGCTTCAGGGCAGTAGGCAACTATTCTTCTGAGAGAGCAGAATTCGTTTCAGAGGCCGAAATTTGAGCACTTCATTCAAGCCGATAGTTAAGTATGGAAGACCGTATGTATTATTGATAGGGTACACTTACATTGCATATAAGCTGACTGGAGTGGCATTCAAGTTAACTACAATGTTTTCCTGAAGATGTTACTTTGGAACACGCACGTTTAATTAAGAAAGAAAATGCAGTCTCAAAAAGGGAGACGTGCAAGAAATGGAGAGAGATGAAGCGCCTATGCGGCAGATTGACAATAAAGACTTGAAGCAGAAAGGTTACGGAAGGAAATAAGTGTTGCTAACAAGCGTGAGCAGGAAAATGAGGAAAGAACAAGTCAGGGAAAAGAGCAAACACATCGACAATATTTTCACGCACGGGTCCACAAATAATAGAAGAATTTTTAATTATTTTCTTGATGCTGGCTATAAAATAGCTGCTGAGGACATCAAAATTTTATCATCCTGCCATTAATTTGACTTGAAACTTTTGGAATCTATTTTTATTCATGAGCAATCCCCAACCCTGAATGATCATGCCTTTTCTACTGAGCTTTTTATTTTAAAGTGATAGATATGAAGCGATAATAGTGCTTGCTTGGTATGTAGGATACTTTTAGGATGTTCTTTGTTACACCCAATTTTAGAATATCTCAATAGTTTTTTCCTGAAGATGATTCAAGATGAATCGAGGGCTTGACGTCAAGAGAATATACCATCGAACTAAAAATGTCTTTAATTGCAAGTCTTGTCCTACTGTTAATAATAAAAGTACGTTTTCCTAAAAGTAAATCGATTCGCGAAGTTCTACTTAGATAGATTTTAAGTAGATGTACGAGTTCTCTTGTTTTTTTTTTTTTTTCATTCTAATAATTCACGAGATTTTTTCGAAATCAAATTTAACGGTGACACATCTGCCACACAATTTTTTGTGCTGGATCCTTCACTATCAGAAGTATATCTTAGCTCGAGCTGGACAAACTGCCTGTTCTTGAAAACCAGTGCAAGAATAGTCCAAGAACCAGGATTTACTTCTGCATGACAGTACCATCATCTATCGAGAATACTTATAACTTTTATATATCTTTGGTGTTGGGACGAATTTGTCACTCAATAAGGTAACATCTTAACACACGTGATAGAGGAGTGGACCGGCCTCTGCCCTCCGGGTAAAGGCGTCTGAGCATCGAGCATTTGGCGAGGAAGAAGTCTTGTGCTGCCCTTGATTGGAGCATTTTTGTTTTTAACATTGAAAAGTACACAGCGAGAACACAGGGACGGTCGAAGGGACGTAGTTGTCAAAAACTGTATGAGCCTTCCATCTTAAGTGAAATGGCTCTGACAACCTGTGGTTAACTGCAGTCATGCACATTTCTGGCAATAGCAGGCCTTTATCTCCAGCGCTATTACCTAGACATTCCCAACCCGTGACATATTTTATGCCCTACGCAGTCCCGGATCATCCACAACTGCTCCGGGTGCAGATAGACTGACTGGGCAAGGTTGGTTTTACCTATACTTTTACCTTCACCTCACATCATCCGCCCCCTGGAGCTCTCAGCGTTGCTAAGGTATCCCTCTCACATACAACATACATGCACGGGCATCAATGCTGAGAATAATTATTGCGTTACAAAACTCATTAAATAATTTGAAAAGTGCTGGGTGCACCTTACTAGTGCCAAATGCATAATTAATGCAATCCTTACAATATAATTAGTGCCTACTCAAATTATTCCATTGTGCTCCACAAAACCCGCAGGGGTAACGCCACACTGTTACTATAACACTAGATCGCTACTATATATAACACTATATTGCGGCATCGCCATAGCACCACACCATACAACTATATAAAACTACGCTTCTGTCATACCATAACAACGTTACCATAACACCACAACCCGAACGAAAAGCCACCGCTGCAAGAACGCTGTAACGCCAAAATGAAACACTCACTTCAACCACCGTTATAATATCCTACCACCATAATGTAACCGCAAGTCGAGATACAATCACACAAAAATAGAAGAAAAAATTATCCCCCTAGCACATCCGTACCACGCCACACCAATAGATAATACTACCATACATCCAACACTTTGATGCCATCTTACTACTCTAGTCCAATAAAAAATACAACCGCTTCAGCCCTTCATCACTTAACTACCGACGCAACGCATAACTATACGATACCTATATAACACCTCACCTGATATCATCACCACCACACTGTCAAAATACGGCTATACCAGCTCAATACCATAAAGGTACACTGAGAAAAATTTCGATGCACCTAGGTGTTTCACAGAGAAGCATCAGGATGCACCTACAGTAGGTGTTTCACAGAGAAGCATCAGGATGCACATACAGTAGGTGTTTCACAGAGAAGCATCAGGATGCACGTAGGTGTTTCACAGAGAAGCATCAGGATGCACCTAGGTATTTCACAGAGAAGCATCAGGATGCACCTAGGTGTTTCACAGAGAAGCATCAGGATGCACCTAGGTATTTCACAGAGAAGCATCAGGATGCACCTAGGTGTTTCACAGAGAAGCATCAGGATGCACCTAGGTGTTTCACAGAGAAGCATCAGGATGCACCTAGGTGTTTCACAGAGAAGCAACAGGATGCACCTAGGTGTTTCACAGAAAAGCATCAGGATGCACGTAGGTGTTTCACAGAGAAGCATCGGGATGCACGTAGGTGTTTCACAGAGAAGCATCAGGATGCACCTAGGTGTTTCACAGAGAAGCATCAGGATGCACCTAGGTGTTTCACAGAGAAGCATCAGGATGCACCTAGGTGTTTCA
>LQNS02278174.1:26636829-26647319 GCA_001587735.2 Parhyale hawaiensis | reverse complement strand
TAGGTGTTTCACAGAGAAGCATCAGGATGCACCTAGGTGTTTCACAGAGAAGCATCGGGATGCACGTAGGTGTTTCACAGAGAAGCATCAGGATGCACGTAGGTGTTTCATGGCGTAGTTTGGTGTATCATCGCAGCAGACAGAAAAACATGTTTCAGCCATAAAAACATATTTCCGCAAAAAGAAAGTGAACAAATGCTTTGTAGTTTTGTTACACGTGCGAACCCAAAGCAAACGCGGTACTTACTAACACGCAGATCGCGATTGTAATTCGAAATTTCGTCTTTTCAGTTGCATCCATTTTATCTGTTTTTGATGCATCTAGTTGCATCATCGGCTTTTTCCCGAAACATCTAAGTGTTTCAACGTGACCAAGTGCATCATAGAACCGTATATGCATCATCATGATGCACTTTGGTGTTTCGGTTTTGAAACTAAAATGCATGTAATTTTGATGCACTTAAGCGCATCAAACTTTCTCTCAGTGCATTGCCACTACGTAACACTACAACAATGCCGCTCCAGCGACATAATACCATAACTCTCACAGTACCATCACTACAGCATAATGTCCACCCAACAGAACTACATCTCACTCCAACACAACGCAGCGCACCTAACCCGCCATACCATAGTACTATTACAGGACTAATCCACTTTCTATACGTTCACAACATTACTACAACACCAATGTCATAAGAGCTGGGCGCCCTACTTCCTTTATAGCTTTTCTACCCCTATAGTGTTTTTATTTTACTGCCAATAGTCGAGACAAAACGATCGTAGCCTGCGAGATTAGCAGCCTGAGGCCAATTCAGTTTCTAAAATAATGACTTTCTTCAGTAGGGTTACGAATTTCCGTTTGTGGGTATCGTAATAATAGGCTATTTTCAACTAAGAAGGGGCACATGTAACGGCTAAGGTATTCGGGACTAAAGGCGGTCGAAGACCTCGGGCAGCAAACCATCCGTTAAACGAATTACAGGATCAGGATCGTACGGCAGAAAGACTGTCTTGCAGTGACCAGTAAGCCACATTATTGTACCACTCTACCCTGCCAACCCTACCATGCCACCATAATATACCTCGCCGTCACAATGTTGGTACTACACAGCAATAATAAGGTAAATGTTGAATTTAAAACCAGTGAAGAGTTACAAGATATTCTGTGCGTAATCCCATGTATTTTCATGTGTTGAGTCCGAATATGACCGTGAGAGTCTTTGGAAATGCGTAGCTTTCGAGATATATTGACTTTCAAGTTACCATTGTTTTTCTATGGGACCCCATAGGAACCTAACATAACCTAGCCTAACCTAATCTAACCTTACCTACCCTAACCTAGGTTAAGTCTATGGAGTCACTAGCAAGTCTGTATAACGCCTGATAATTTTCCCCAAAGATAAACAATGGGAAATTCCAAGTCAAATATTTCGAAAACTACGCATTTCCGACGGCTCCGGCCTATCAATTCGGACTCAGAACATGAAAATACTGGGATTACACACAGTATGTCTTGTAACTCTCCACTGGTCCTAAACTCAATATTCGCCAATAATAATACCATAGCTCACCGCACCACACCACAACCACCACCACCATCACACCCCGCCACCACCACCACCGTCACACGATCCAGCAGCTCACAAAATATGAGCAGCTGACGGTGGGCATGTTTACGGAACAGAAGGGATCGGTCGGGCGTGCAACTTTTCACGCTGAACTACAGCCATAAATTATCTCAAGTTCATTAAATCATTGAGATTGATACGGTCGATACTTTCACGCAACTTTGTCAATGATCGATGGCTGCGTTTTGGGAATAAAGTTGCACAAAAATTATGCGTATTTGGGAAAATTGACAATTGATTAAGCAGTTTCAGCTAAAGAGCAAAGAATGCTATGTGGCACGGTGCTCAGATGACTGCATATACGGCAGAGAGAAGCTGAAAGTAAGGTTCTACTATGTTGAAGTAATCGTTGTCGTATCGAAAGAGAATCTGAAAGATTTATACTATTCACTTTTCTATTAAAAATATTTTCATAAAAATGTATGACCTTATCTTTTCACAATTAAGAATACAAATGTGAGTGTTTACCATTCGCGAGCAAAATGAAAATGAGAGAGGTGATAATGTTCTTGTTGAGGATTTAAATACATATGTACATATATTTGTAAATATATGTATATATATTTGTCTGTCCACCCAAAGAGTGATCTAGGGAGTTGAGCAACGTTCATAATTTTTTGCAGGGAGTCTGGTGGGCTGCCCTCGATGTGACCCACGCCAAAAAACTAGGATTAGCTGGCAAAAAAAAAAAAAAAAAGAGGGCGATGAAATTTGATCCCACCGGCGGTGATGACCTTACGCCACGAGGCGTTCTAGTTTTCCTATTTTATTATTAAGAGATCTTGACGGGGCGCTTTGTCCTAACCTTGTTGGACACAGCATCCATAAGAGAAGGTAGGATTAGTTGACCATCAAAAATGATTTCGTTGAATTTGCCCGCACTGCGAATGATTGTCTTTAGCCACGAGGTGCTTTGGTTTTCAGACTGTCTTTCAATTGATTCCTAACGAATCGACATTAAATCTGTCAAAGTATGTGGGGATCTTCTAGCCGCCTAAGTCGTCGTTCAAGATGGCCCCATAAATTCTAGATGGGGTTCATGTCTGGAGACTCAACCGGCCATTCTAGGTGCCCTACATAGCCAGAATGGTTTTCATGCCAATGCGCATGACCGATCTATCCCGACGTTACGGTAGTTATCATCCTGGAAGATTGGCAAAGTAGCAATTCGATCCTCATGCAGATACTGTGCAAATAGCACATGTTGGTCCTTTAGCAAATCTATGTAGCCTTCCTGGTTCAATTTGATAGTTATTTCAACCAAACGGCCCACTTAGGAGTAATTAAAACAGCCCAGAACATGACAGACCCACCTCCTGCTTGTATCACCCCTTGCACACAGGTATCGTTGAAGATTCATGTGGTCTTATTAGTAACAGGTGACTAATTTTATGTCCGAGAAGCTAATAGTTTCACAAAACTATTTAACATCGTAACTCTCCGATTTACCCTCTGTTAGCAGTAACTAAATAAATTTAGAAAAGTAAGCTATAAACTCGGCTGTATTTTCAGTCATCGCTCATACCGCTTGGAAATGCAAAGTTATCTAAATATTGGTTGCATATTCCGTAGACTTTCCGCAAATAGCACTGCTCGCTTTCCATGAAAATTACAGACGATATTCCTACTTGTCAGCATCTTACATAACCTGCTTCCCGGGAAACCAAAAAAATGAAGTTTATAGCATCCTATTTAACTTAATAAGCACCAAGCCTCATATTTAGTACTTGCTGTTAATTCCATTCATCGAGTGTCACTAGCTGCTCCACAAAGCGATTTTCACTGTTTTAATACTAGTGACAGTGAGTCAACAATCATTGTTGACATAGCATCACTGTCTCGCTGTTCTCTGCTAATCTTTTATAATAAAAATTATAAAACAGTAGAAATGACACTCAAAAATAACGGCAGTGAATATGTAATCAATTTTCCTACCTACTTGAGATACGGATTTTACCGCAAAAAATAAATGCACCATTCTATTAATTCAGCAAAAGTTGTTGGTGGTGCCAACAGGAAATCACTTTAGCAGAATTTCCCTCGTTCAAGGAAATAATCGAAACAACACACAAACTAGAGTTGAAAAAAAAAAACTAGAAATGCTCGGCACCGTATCATGTACCAGTAACGATCACAACGACATTAAAATTTGGCGGCGATAAGAGCTGAAAACTTTCGTCCAAGTTTCATCTTACAGTTTTCACTGCTACGGAGAAATTCATCTCAAAAGAGGATGATTAGATTTTGAAAGACTGCAACAGAAATTGAA
This sequence comes from Parhyale hawaiensis, assembly GCA_001587735.2. Taxonomy (NCBI): domain Eukaryota; kingdom Metazoa; phylum Arthropoda; class Malacostraca; order Amphipoda; family Hyalidae; genus Parhyale; species Parhyale hawaiensis. Next base: position 26,643,419 of record LQNS02278174.1, on the reverse strand, counting down.
TCGGAGATCGATCCCAAGCTCAAAAGAACATCAAAAAGTCGAAAACAACACTTCATGTGGAATGGGTTCCGGAAAATGCAGCATGACGAGCACCCGTACATTCGAGGAGCTTAATTAAGGCTCTTATTTCCTATCTTAACTCCAAGCTTGTCATTTGGCAGACAACTGTCCTTTCATCTAGTGTTTCAATTGATGCTGGAGAGACCAAGCAACTGTCAGACTGTGTATGTTATCTAGTGCAATAAGCATGGTCATCTCCCTTTATTCGTAATAACTTATGTTCATAAATCATTCATACATATAATATACATATATTATATTCCACTAGAGCGCCCACGCTGTCAATAGTGACAGCAAAGAATTTGTGAAGACCCGTCTTGTGTTGCCTGTAGCATCTCGAAGATATTAAGGCAGAGCCTCACATCTGTAAAACGGAGCTCCCTGTCTGGGCAACACCGCGTGCTGACAAGACATGTACTTTATTATTTCTCTGATTATTACCTATTTAGGATAGACGGTTGAGCTCCCTTCTATACATGTAAGGCTCTTATTAACTTCATCGTGTAGGATGCTGCGCAACTGCCAACTTGCATTAGAGAACCATACAGAGAAGCGTGCAAAGCTGAACAACACCCAGCTTCTTTCGGTGATACACAAAAAAGCGACGTTTTTTGCCCGCAATCGATATTGCTTCTAATAAATACGGAGCTCTGTATCCAAGATACTGAAAGGTGGCATATAACTCGGACTCAGAAAATTTTTTCCTCAAAAGAAAACTTGTTCTGCTGAAAGAAGAACCCAAAATAAGTGGAGAAAATAATTTGCTGCGAGAAATTATCATGGTCTTTACGCGCCTGCTGACCGCTCAAGAATATCTTACCAGTTGCCTCGATAATTTAAAAAATAAGAGCATCAGCTGAAGTTTGGATGAAGTAAATCTCAGAAGAGAGTACACATCACGATGGAAGAGATTGTTTACAGAAGCCGTATGCATCTACATCGAGTAGACTTCATTGCAGTCAAAGAAAGACCGAAATTCAGATATACTGTTCGAATGCCATCATCTACAACCTGGAATATTTACTACCTATCAGTTTTCTCTGAAGCTTAGCAAGATGACCACAGTCTTCAAGCAGAAGAATACACTGTTGAAACCAAGAAACCCAGAGATAATTTTTGCTTATTTCGTTAGGAGCGTGGCACGAAACCTATAAATAAAACAAATGAATAAAAATATAAATATATGAACACCCGACGATCATTCTTAGTATTAGATTACAAGAACCGCGTTTTAACCTTTATTATAAAACAGGTGTATTCAGTTTAGGAAACAACTATAAGCAGCCTAAATACCTCTAACGTAAGAGAATGCGGTAGTTTCTCTGAGTTCTCTGAGTAAAGATTTTGAGACTATGCTTCCTATTGAACAAGTGCCTCCTAGTTAAACAAACATCAGCGGACGTTCTCTGTTAAGTAGGAGGTCTAAGGTTATTATTATGATACACTAGACTGGCGACGTGAGAACAGAGGACGCTAGAGCACTCTGAGAGCGCATACCTCCACCAAACGAGACAATGGCAGCAAAAGAATCAAATTGGCACTGAAACCATGATTTTCTTTGTATCAATTCCGAAACATAATCATTTGTGCCATTTGATAGTAATAACAACTTGGAAGGAACAAACATATCATTACCAAAATTTGGCCATTTACTCTTCATTATATACCTAACAACTCATCTGAATTTCATACAAATCCGTCCATAACTTTTTGAGTTATGGCATTGACTAAAATGAGGCTAACAAACAAAAAATGGATGGACGGATCTTCACGAAAAGTTAATCATCTGTTCCTACAATCTCTGCAATTTTCATCCAAATCGGTTTGTAATTTTTTGAGTTATCTTGGTGACAGACAAACACGAGGAAAACATAACCTTCTTGGCGGAGGTAACTACATAAGGTTACCGAGCCCCCACGCAACCACCCCAGCAAGAGAAAAAAGATAGAAAGAATTAGAGATCCCAGAATAATTCGGTTTACAGATTGCTTAAAGCTGCCAATAGCCGCAGTATCAAAGGCAAAGTCATCAACACTATTCTAAGCATCCACATATGGTGGAAAAAATGAACGAGAATACTGGCTTGCACGGCATCATACCGGTTCCAGGACAAACTCATGGAGAGCACGTGTAAGCCGAGTATACCGCTCCCGAGCAAAAGGCTCTGGAAGAAAAACCGCCAGTGGATGACTAGGGCAATTATATATTTTATAGAGAAAGCAGACAGCACCATCTCTGCGACGATGCGCCAAGTCACAAGGCACAACACCATCCAGTATAAACGCGCATCGACGAACCACTCTGTCAAGCAAACTCAGATGACAATCAGCAGCAGAACCCCTGACTGAAGACTATAGTATTCAAGAAGGGGGAGGACATAGCAATAAAAGAATTGACGTGTCAACTCTGCCACATAAAACACCCTCCAAGCACGTCGCTCAAGACCGATTTTTTGCGATGCTCGTGAGGCAATCAAACGGATGTGGTGCTCAAACGTCAACTTTGGATCCAAGTTGACACCCAGTAATACCAAGTCATTATCAGCAATCAGTGACACATTATCCAGTACGAGTGCGGGAAAAGCAGGTCTCATTGTACTTGACATAGAAACAAGCATGGGCTTAGTCTTACCTGCACTAAGCCTCATCCCCACCTACAATACCATTAGTCAATCACCTCCAAAACACGCTGATTTCATTCGGAAACCTACAACCTATTACTAGGATTCGGGTAAATAGCCAGCAAAGTAACATCATCAGTGTAACCAACACAAGTAAATAACGAACAAGATCAAACAAGTACGCTGTATATACTGTACAATGAACAATAAAGGGCCCAGAACACTACCTTGGGGGACACTAGATACCAAGAGGATCTCAATATTTATGTTATGCCGCAAGTCTGATTTCAAATTACAGTGCCGGCAACAAAAATCTTCACAGTTCACTGGTAAGACATGAGAAATGCGAGTTAGTATTTCGTTTACCCTACCCGACATAATAAAGCGAGAAGATGTTACTGATGATGCATTCCTTCCGCCCACTCCTTGCAAACGTCCATCAGCCACCCAACCGTCAGCGAGGATTGTGTGCTACTGCAGTGAGGTTGATACTGGGTCGCTCTTACCAACGTGTTACTTTTTTCATCCTTAAAACTTTAAAAATGCTTCAAGTGAATGAGTCAGCTCTTGCTTTAACTATGCTAGAAAAAGGAGACTGACACGGAAAACGTGAAGAGCATGGGTTTCTTTCCGGCACGTCAACTTCGAAGAGCCAGATCCTTCTGCAGGCGATCGTGAATTGTCCTTGTTGCGACGTTCTGGAGGAGCTCAGGGTCTTTGTTTTTGAGTTCAATTGCAGTTAAAGCATGATTTGGGATAACCTCACGCTTCAGAAACTTATTTGTTCTCAGTGTAGTTTTATTTTTTGTGTGTGCCAAAGCCTGACTTCTTCTGTGGTACCGTCTCTGTTGGTCATTTTGTCCCCGACCGCTTCAGCTGATGATCGTCTCTCAAGACATCCCCAGATATTTGGTTACAGCAATCACAGAGTCTCCCTTTTTTAGCATAGTTAATGCAAGTGTTTACTCCTTCACTTGAAGCATTTTCTGACCCATTTTGTGCAGTAGGTGTAAGGCTATGACTTCAAACTTCCAAGAAAATAAAAATAACGCGTCGGCAAGAGCGACCCACTATCAACCTCACCGCAGCAGCACACAACCTTCGCTGAGGGTTGGCTGGGTGATGGACGTTTGCAAAGAGTGGGCGGAGGGAATGCATCATCACTAACATCTTCTCGCTTCATTACGTCTGTTAGGACAAACGAAATACTAACTCACATTTCTCGTGTAAAGTTTTTCTTGCCATTGAGGTGAAAAGATTTTTTTTTGTCGGCACTGTACATATGGAGAATCGGTTTCACTCAATAACCTACATAAGAATTTGTTTTTCAAATGCGCTCACACGCTTGTGCCGAATTAGTTCAAATTTTGTTGAACCAAAAGTCTCACCTTAAGTTAGGAACATTCGGGAAGACCTCAACAACCTGAAAATTAAATGCATTGGCATAATTTACTGGAAGTCATGAGAAATCTTGCAAATGTATGGCTGAAGCCATTTAAGTATCCCATATTCTTTTATCAGATTCCATTGCACAAAATAATAAAAAGAGTATAAATAGGATTATCTTCGGCAATTAATATTCCCCTTGCGTCCTGCAATACCTATAGCTGGTGCATTTGAAATTTCTAATAGCTTTCTGGTATTCATGTGGAATACTGCTTGAAAATTAGGATACTTTTCCTATTATTTCTGCAGACACATTGAAGATCCACTAACGAAAAAGTGACAACCTTAACAATGCAGACGTGTTGCACTGACCTAAAAGGATTAAAGAGTAACCAAACATTGCACAAATTTAATGTGGTCAATTTTCCCCAAGGTCTACACATAAAAATACAAAGGTATATAATACTCAGAGATATTTCAGGGAGGCCAACTCACTGTTCCTAGCGATTACTGAAACTCACCTCAATGAGAATATTTGTGATGCTGAGGTCAAAACGGAAAACTATACTTTGCATAGGTGTGACCGCGTAAACAGTACATGCCAGTATATGCGGCGGAGTAGAGTTGTATGTGAAATAACAGCTTGGCTCACACATTCTACAGAATTTCTCAAATTATATTATGTTCGAAAATCTAATTGTCAAAATAGAGAAAACAATAACTTGGTTTTTGTGGTGCGCTGTCGACCACCGAAATGTGCTTCTGGGAAAATTGCGGATTAGCTTCATAGAATTCACACATTTCAGTAGATTTGAAAGAGAGTTCTGTTTAATCATTATTGGCGATTTCAACTTTCCTTTCCTAAAACGGCTATACCCAGACGTGCCTGATGAAACTGGTAACTCTATTTTTCAGCAAAACGCTTTCATACACGATGGATGAGAGAGAACAAGCACTATCTTTACTTCAGGTAATGGATCAACTTTCGTTAGAGCAATGATTTCTTCGCCTACAATGAAATAGTCTTTAGACCTCATCTTTGTTGGGAATAACATTTTTTTGCAGACTATCAACACCCAAGATAAAGCTTTGTCTGATCACAAACACATTAATATCACAACCCAAGCTCAGTAGCTATGAGTACCTCGAAAACTAATGGGCGATATAACCTAAATTGTTTTTGCAATTTAAATGCTTTCAATAAAAAGATAAATTGGGAAGGCTTGAACAGTGAACTGCAGTCTGCGGACTAGAACACTTTTCTTAATGACTCTATTCAAAATGAAACAATGTACGAAATCTTCGAAACAGTTTTGTTCGAAAAGTACGTGAAGTAACTTCCGCCGACTAGGAGGAAGTGCCCTAAAAATCGCCACCATGGATAAATTCTGCGAAGACTTACTAAAGAAAAGAGCAAGATTCATCAAATGTAAAAAGTCATCGTATGTATTACAGCGACGAATTGTATGCCAGCGAAGACTGGAAGAGATAAAAAAAAACTTGCAAAATTTCATGATACAGAGCCACATGAAAAAGAACTACAAGCCATCCAGAAGAGAAAAGAAAACAGTAAGCACTTCATCGCTTAGGAATGCATCTAATTACTCCTCTGTGAAAACAAATACAGGGCCATTATTGGATGAAAATTGATCGATGAATGATGACGATCAAGAGACGAGTGAAATACTGACTTTTCATTTAACATGCTACATGATTCACGGTAGCAAAGCCAAAACTTGTGTCTGAAGCTCCAAACGACTCAAGCCTCTACGGCTTAATTTCGGAGCCCAATCGAATACGCCCTTCATATCATACATATTGGTGTAGATTACACGAACTACTGCAATAATTACCTCCGCCAATGAGGTTATGTTTTCGTCGTGTTTGTCTGTCTATCTGTTTGTTTGTTTGTCTGTCTGTCACCAAAATAACTCAAAAAGTTATGAGCTGATTTGGATGAAATTTACAGGGATTGTTAGTTATGTTAGGAGGAACAGATGATTAACTTTTGGTGAAGATATGTCCATCCGTTTGTTTGTTTGTTTGTTTGTCTGCGTCGTTTTTCTCGATGCCATAACTCAAAAAGTTATGAATGGATTTTGATTAAATTAACATGAATTGTTAGGTATATAACACAGAGTAGATGACTAAATTTTGGTAATGGTCCGTTTGTTCGTGCGTTTGTCACTGTTTTTAGCACAATAACTCAAAAAATAATGAATGGATCTTTATGAAATTCATAGGAATTGTTAGTAATGGTAAAAGACATAAATGATCAAATTTTGGTGCAGATCGGTTAATTCGTTTATATGTTTGACTCATATTTGTCATAATGTTTGTTAACAGCATAACTCAAAAAGTTATGAACGGATCTTCACAAAAATTGAACAAGCTGTTATTAATATGAAAAGGCACAAATGATTAGATTTTGGAGTTTATGCAAAGAAAATTATGGTTTCAGAGCCAATTTGAATTTTTGCTACCGTTGGCTCACTTGGCGGAAGTATGCGCTCTCAGAGTGCTC
>LQNS02278174.1:26618742-26635886 GCA_001587735.2 Parhyale hawaiensis | reverse complement strand
TGAGTAGCTCTGATGCAGAGTAGCTGAGTGAGTAGCTGTGATGAAGAGTAGTAGCTGAGTGAGTAGCTCTGATGCAGAGTAGCTGAGTGAGTAGCTGTGATGCAGAGTAGCTGAGTGAGTAGCTCTGATGCAGAGTAGCTGAGTGAGTAGCTGTGATGCAGAGTAGCTGAGTGAGTAGCTGTGATGCAGAGTAGCTGAGTGAGTAGCTGTGATGAAGAGTAGCTGAGTGAGTAGCTGTGATGCAGAGTAGCTGAGCGAGTAGCTGTGATGAAGAGTAGCTGAGCGAGTAGCTCTGATGCAGAGTAGCTGAATGAGTAGCTCTGATGCAGAGTAGCTGAGTGAGTAGCTGTGATGCAGAGTAGCTGAGTGAGTAGCTCTGATGAAGAGTAGCTGAATGAGTAGCTCTGATGCAGAGTAGCTCTCAAGTTGAGGCATGTGGTGGGAGTATCTAAGTGAGTCAGGATATAACAACAGTGACGGAGAAGCCATACAGAGAAAAATTATCTTAATCTTAAAAAAATTTGCATCCGGCAGCATGCTGCTACGTATAGAGAGCCGAGGACTTGAGCAGAGACGACATTACTGAACTAATCGGAGAGTGAAGCTTCAGTTTATTAGGTCGTGGAGTGCTGTTTTGGTTGCAGTAACTAGGTTATATAATCATTAACTTTGACGCGCCTTCGATATCATTTTTCGGTAGTTGCAACACCTCTATGTAAGAGCAATGCGACATATAATAACATCAAGTAAGTCATACGCCTCCAGAAGGTACAGAAAATGTTTTCCGCTCTTTCGGGTCATGTGGCCGTGACAGTTCAGTTCTTATACCCTGCGCCACCATCTGAGCCCTAAATAACGAGTAGCTTTTGTTATTTTCTGGCAGAAAACGCCTTCTAATGGACGAGAAGGCGGACGAGAGACTCTGCCTCCTACCTGCGGCATGTGCCTATGGTGCGTCATTATTGTGGAGCTGATCAGGACGACTGCAGGCCCCACTTCCTCTGATACATAAAATAAATATGCATTTATTTGCGCTGTTTACAGCAAACCTATGCTAGCTGTAATGCCTTATAAGCCTTACATGGGACAGTGGAGATGCATTGCATCAAAGTCCAAGCTGAAAAGGTTATAGAAAATAAAATGCTTGTCTTATTTGTCTTTGTGTCACTTCAAACTTAAAAGCTTAGACAAAAATCACATTCTGGGAAAAGATATTGCGAAATTATTGAAGAGCATACATCAATTATCAGAAATATTGATGGATCCCTTAAAGTTTAACTGAACAGCTTCATAAATTAGTATTTAAACCGTGCTCTCAAAAAGACAAGTATTTACAGAACAAGCTTATATCTCTTCTCTCAGCAAGTTCTGCTCTTGCCTACCAGCATTTACCATAAATATATACTGTCCCATACGGAAAGGTCTCCAGACTTTCATACGTTGTAGACAACTACGGCTAGTGCGTTGCTTTGTGTACCACTGCATTTACTTCTGATGCCTGAGACAGCGTTTTGCTCGAACACCCGCCGTATGGTGCTATGACTAAAACATCTCGCAACTAGAACGCCCTGAGGCCGTAAGACCAACACCCGCCGTGGGGAGGGCAAATTTCAATGCCATCTTTCTTGATTGCGAGCTTATTCTACAGTTTTGGAATTTTTCACAACTAGGTCAATCCACCTGACTCCCTGCAAAAAATTATGAACATTGCTCAACTCATTCTCAATCTTTTTGGGTGTACGGACAGACAAACAAATATAAATATATACTTAAATCTTAAAGGAAAACATTATCAACGCTCTTCGCTCCGCTCGTGGGTGATAAAAACATCGTTAGCTATTCTAGATAGAAATGAGTGTGCTAGATTTTCTTCAAGTTCTTCAGCAGATATTTGTTTCCCATTCAGGGGTGCTACCCAGCAAAAAAAAAATGCAACGTACGAAACGCTTTCGACACTAGGCTTTGAAAATTCTCTGAATGAAAAAAGTACTTCAGATTCTTGATTGAAATCATAGACATTTAGCCAATGCTCAATTCATAGGTTTTTACCCAATGTTTAATTCGTGGGTATTTATCCAATGTTTAATTCATAGGTATTTATCAAATGTTTAATTCATAGGTATTTATCCAATGTTTAAAGCATAGACATTTACCTAATATTTATAAGGAGGCGTTGGATATTATCAAATCATTGCCTAAAATATTTGACTACGCTGCATCTCATTCCGAAATTTATAGGCTGTTTTCTGATACTATTCGATGACGCACTTCCTGTACTTGTAGATATCAGATAAATGCCTAAGATCATCAAAATCATCGGATAGTGATATTCTTAAATTGCAGCATGGTTAATGCTTCTCGTACTCAATGTAAAAGACACTTCTGGAAAATCAGGTTGTTATCAAAGAACAGGATCAAACTTTCTAGATAATTGTTCTACCAGTACATTGGCAGAGGCCGGGTGAATAGCACTCCAGGCCTTGAGGTGTAAGGTTCGCCTCCTTGCCAGAGAGGTGGGTCTTTGATACTCAGGATTGCAGCGTAAGCGTTTCTGTCATTCAAAGTGTAGGGTTGCCGGCCAGAGTTGCTACAAATCTTCTGTCGCTTGATGCCATAGTTCAGATAGACGATAACCCTTCTCTATGCTGCAACAAAAATTATATTCATCTGTAGCACAAAGAAGTCTTTTTTCATCTCCCACTCCCAGCTGCGTGTGTTGTCACGTTTACGCTACATTTTTTTTTTTTTTTTTCATCGGAAGCTTCTGTAAAGGGCACGAAGTAATCCGGTGCAACTCGGTAAAGAAGTGTTTGCCCTAAAACTATCACGGTCCAAATATAATACCCTATAATATGTCCATGAATAACGAACAAGCAAGCACATAATAATTTGATCCAATATAGTCCTGTCATAGTGATAGTTGTCTCTCGTGATGCACGCCGACCATGTTAGGGAACAATGAGGTTCATGGTGTGTAGATCACGATAAGTGAGTCCCACATTCCATATCTCCACAAGGGTCGCAGAACACGCAGATTGTACTTTATAACTCGTTTTCCCTTCAGTTATTCACCGGTTTATGCTTCTAGAACTTTCTCTGAGCCATGAAACGCATCCGTTTCTGCTCAAATCTAATCTTTTCTGACAACCAGTTCTCCTATAAAAAATGTTCCAGCACGTTGAACTTTCCTTACGTTTCTAATTATATGAAGCTCAGACCGCATGAATTATCGTAGCTAATTCATTTTTATAATATCTAGATTGCTGCCTAATTTTTACACTAAACCATAAACTAAACCATTCCTGAAGGCTCGTTCTTCTCAAACAGGTCCTACGACCAATTTGTAAAATATTAAATCAAATCGTCTCTCAATGGCATAACGACCTAAAAAAAGCTAACAATAAGTGATGACGCAAAAATGCATTGATTAGTAAGACACACACACACATTCAAGAGCACGGGCCATAGGAAAAGGGCAAATGATGTTGATCAATTTATGATCACTTAAGTATCCAAAAAAATTAAGTATTAATTACGTCGCTAACCGTTGAACTATAGTTACGAATTTGTTTTTCTTGCTGATAAACACATTCCTTTCATTACTACAAAAAGTTTCCTTTTTTTGTGGTCTCCACGTATATTTAAATAAGTTTATTTATCAGCTGTAGGACCTATTTAGTAAATTGAAGGCCTACTCAAAATGCTAAGTCGGTTCTGCAGTTGACAGATAAATCTGTAAGAAATGTTTTCCAATTAACACAGGGGCCTGAAATATGGAACAAAATATTCGTAGTGATGCAAGCAATGACATGAAAGCTCATTGAGTTCGATTTCTTCCAAATTTTCAAAATATACTTATATATTTATATTTAAGCCCCATTATCTCAAAAACTAAGGCCTAAATCGAAAAAGTTGTAGGAAAAATGTGTTTCCTTTTCAAAAAATAAATATTCTAAGCAAGTTTCAGAACAATCAGTTCACAACTGATAATTTTGTGTCCCCCATGCCCCCCCCAAAAATGTACCAGTTGCGTAACTACTACCCAACTTTGTTTGATGTCCTCATCATATGGAATGGGAAAATACATGGTAGAGCCGTGAAAGAGAAATGTACAAAGACACCCGCCTAAAGCCTGGACCAATAGTTGTTTCTGACAATCCAGACTTAGAGTGAAAGAAGTACCTTTTGAAGAGCTACGTTTGCTCATTTTAAAAATTTTCACTGATGAGCGAAAAATGATTCAAACTAGTTAACATAATAAGGTACAACACGTCCACATCACTTTGTATTGCTCTTTTTCAAATTTTTAATGCTTTCTATTGAACTGTAATGGACTAAACGAGTTGAACAACCTTTTTTTTACAATATTTTATTTGGCTTTTATCTCTAAATTAGAAAGTAGTTATTGACAGTAACACATGAGTATATCTGTGCAATAGAGCGTAAATTAGAGCGGACCGTTATATTTTCTCGTGCCGAATACAACAGAGCGGTCAGCCGACAGCAACAGCTGCTGACGAGTACATTTCAACGCGTCAGTGCCGCTATAAAATGCTAAAAAGTCGCCAGAGCTGACGGAGCAAATAATTGAGGGGTCTGTTTAATTTAATAAATTTTGAGCGTTTGAGTTTCAACGACGTTAGAGAGAAGAGTAAAGCGAAATTAACATTCCAGTGAGCTTTATTGGACACGAATGAGCAGGCATCAATCTGGTCTTTTCAATGATGTCATTTAGATCGAATAAATTACTCATAAAGTAATAGAAATCGCCTCACCAACGGCCACTAAAATGCCAGTTAAGTGATGCTTACCGAGGCGCAATGAGAGGCGAGACCTCCACGGCTGCTGGTCATGACTAGCGCGCGTGCAGAGGGAATGTAACGCACGTCAACCTTGACATAGTGAGAGTGACTTGATGCAAATGGTGCATAGAATGTAGGCAACTGGTAATGCGAGTACTGTTGATGGTGATCGAGTGGTGAGGAGCTCTGCCTTGCTCGTTGTCACGAGGTCGGACGTTCTGTTTCCAAATCAGGGAGCAAGTCTTGCTACTTTGTATGAGAGTATCAGTATTTCTGACATTTATATTCCACTTTTGAATGCACCACCATAGCCAGATATGAGGGTTTGCAAGGGGAGAGAGCTTAGTTGTCAAGTAGCTGCAGTCTGTGGTTGACTGCAGCCGTGGTTCATTCCTCTGAGCTCTAGAAGAAATCTCTCTGTACCACGAAGAAGTGTATGTAGGTTTCCTAGACGTCGGGTGTGGTTAAGGCAACTAGTCACCTGCACATATCCAACGGTTGCAGAGAATGAAACGTCTGGAAACCTAGTCTTCGTAATCACAACTTGAGGCAGTTTTGGTGCTTAAAGTAGGCAGCTGGTGCTGGTTAGTGAGCACGCTGCTGCTGACTCGACCAGGCGCGCAACTGGCAGAAAATGGAAAAAGAAAATTCTGTGATGACAACTGGGGGAAAAAGTACTTTTAATAAGAGCAAATATCCTTTTTTCCTACTTCTTTCTCTCGAACTACCGAACCGATTTTTGTGTTGTTTTTTTTTTTACTCAAAACATTTTGCCTGATTATCTCTAGTTTCATGCACTATTATTTAATCCTAAAAAATTATTTACTTCTGCTAGGGTTGCACATTTGGGTAAAAATGCATAGCCACTGAACCATTTCCTATTATTAGACAACTCAATAATTTTTGCTTCATAACACTGCGCCTCATCCCTCTCGAGCGAAGAGTAACATTTAGTCCTACAAAAATGCAACCATTGCTTTATTAGGGCTAAAAATGCATTTATTTCCCATTAAACACCCAATTGCGTAACTTTCTCTCGGAAATTACTGGACCAAATTTGATGATTGTGGTATCAAAGTAACTATTTTTTAGTTGTACCTCCAACCTTACTGTAAACTTAATCTTTAGGCGCTTTTATAACCCTGTCAGGGTTGAAAAAGGAGTAGAAACGCTTGCCCCACGAACAATTCACTACTGGTTAATTTGAGACATTTTTGTTATAAAACACTGCCACCTGTCCCTCTCGAGCGGAGAGTACCATTTACTTCCCCTAGAATGAGAATTACCTGTTTTCCCGCCAACGCTAAAAATACTTTTACCTTAGACTCCCTAGTACGTAATTTTTCGTTTTTTTTTCAACTTTTTAGACTGGTTTTGTCATTTTAGTGCCGGTAAAATTTGTAATGTAAACATCTAGCTACATGCATTATCAATTCAACCCTGAACTTCCACATAACCCTATTTGGGTTGAACATAGAAGTCTACAATGCTTGCTCCACAAAGTATTATTATCATTATACTATTAGAAAATAGATGACAATAAAATAACTTTATTTTATCTTTGGCCACCAGAGAGCGATATACGTTTCGAAAAGTCTCTCAGTTCTTAGCCAGGGATAAAAAAATTCAAGCTTGAAACTAAGTTCTTATTATTTTTGGCCTTTTTAAAAAATCACTGCATCGATTTTCAACTTTTTTGTATTATATTCACATCTACTTACATGCACAATTAACTTAACCCTTATAGTCCTGTTTGCAATCTAATTATGGTCTACAGAAGAGGTGAAAATTTTTATTCTAATAGTTGCGCTTTAATAAGGTATAAAGAATCAATAGTGTGTCTATAACAAATTCTTTGTTAGTTAAGTTAATAGTGAATACAAGTGACGTTGAGCAACGGAGTTCTTTGCCGTAAAAATTAATCGAAATCGTTGCATTAGTAATGAAAAAAGCTGAGAAATGAGCTAGATATTTGGCTGAGGGTTTAATCCCCTTTCGTAGCTCTGGGAGCGTCATCCTAATACAATAAAACGCTTTGTGTTTTTATTTATTTATTTATTTATTTCGTGTCCGCTCTCAAGGAAATGCATTGGCGCAAAATAGGCCAGGTTGCAAATTTTATAATTAAATAGAAATCGATGATCAGGTTGCAAAAGATGGCGAAGGCTGTTCCTTTTTCCTTTGTCTGAGGATACTTCTTACTTGAAACACTTCTTGAACTGGAGTCCGATTTTCTAACTTTTTTTCTCTCGGGTCACGACGTATAAATTCGGCAGATGGTCAACAAAGCGCTCTGGTGGTGATGATTTTTCATCATCAGTAGACAATTATTTCTTCCAGCACACTGTTTTTCTCATTTGACGAACCAGTTTTCTCTTCATAGGCCAAAATTTCAGCACTTCAAATGAAACAGATATATGAGTTGGAAAGACAGTATAAACGGTATCATTGCTACGGAGCGTCGCCGCTCACATCGTATATAAGGTGATCTGACTGGAGTTGCATTTACGTTTATTGGAGTGTTTTAATCAAGATCTTACTTCTGCCTATCGATATAGAAGACCTAACGATGAGAGCACGATAATGGATCAATGAAGAAAATGAAGAAGTAAGTCAGAGAAGATTCCACACCGGGCTATAGGTATTAGGGAAGTAAATCGATTATTCCTTGAATTTTTTCGCGCAAGGGTGCACTAGTGGAATATAAGTGGCATTGCTCTAAGCAGGCAAAGGATGAGATAAAATGCGTGGATTGTTTTCAAAGTGAGTACAGTTTAAAAAAAAAGTATAATTATCTTACCAACTTTATTTCATACGAGAGCCTGCAAGTAGTAAAGAAAACGAGGCTACCGAGACAACCGTTCCACTTCCGCGTCCGCTCCAGATGGAACGCTTATCTTGATAGCCTCGTTTTCTTTACTACTGTAAATGTAATAAGCTACTGTAAATATTCAAAAACACNGATCTTACTTCTGCCTATCGATATAGAAGACCTAACGATGAGAGCACGATAATGGATCAATGAAGAAAATGAAGAAGTAAGTCAGAGAAGATTCCACACCGGGCTATAGGTATTAGGGAAGTAAATCGATTATTCCGTGAATTTTTTCACGCACGGGTGCACTAGTGGAATATAATTGGCATTACTCTAAGCAGGCAAAGGATAAGATAAAATGCATGGATTCTTGCCAAAGTGAGTACAGTTTTAAAATGAAAAGAAAAGAGTATAATTCTCTTACCAATTTTATTTCATACGAGAGCCTGCACATAAACTATTCTGAAATCCCCTGTGATTCTTTAGTGTTTCTGATCAAATACATATGAGTATAGTAGAAACATTGCAGACTTGCACATACCACAAGCCAGCAAGGAAATGATTAAACAATAGGAAATAATAGTATAAATTTACAATTTTACCCATTCTACTCGTGCATTAATAAAATTAATGCAGTTTTCCAGCCCAAAGAAGCAAGTCATGAACGTACTCCCAGGCTAAGACCCCCTCTCAATCCTAATAACGGTACCTACTGCCGGGAAGAGTACTGATGATATGTTCAGGTAAACAAAGCTACCAGGAGGGGCCGGACGTCGGTGCCTGTACAGTCAGTGTATGTGGAGTTAATTGAGAACTACGTGAAGCGGTGCAGCTGAGGTTATGATGTTGAGGCTGGGTCTTGTTCTGCGGGTGTGGAGTGACTCTCATGTTGTGAGCTCGATTGGGTTAGAGAAGTCTATGATGGAGAAGTCATTTTTGCTGATGGGATGTTTGTTTTGCTCGGCATGTAGGCGGGGAGCAGAATATGAGAGCTTCGCAAGTGGTAAACCTATTCGACTGGATGCACCTAAATGCTGGTCAATGCGGCCTTTCAAGTGTTGTCCAGTGCTACCGATGTATGAGGCACTGCATGCCTGGCACTCCTCATATTTTTATTGTCATTCAGCCTAGAATTCTGCCTACCAGTATTCAAGCAGGATTATTACAAATGTTGCATAGGTTTTGAGAACTTGGCTAACAGACTGAAATCTCAACCACTGCGCCTTCATTTCTCATTTGTCGAAGTAAAAAACAAAATAATGGAAATTTTTAATACCATTTACACCTTGTTCAACAATCATAAAATGTTTTCTCCATTTTTTCTAAGTCCGATCTATCCTTATCATAAAACGCTTCGTGTATTTATTTATTTCGTGTCCGCTTTTTATGAAATATAGGTCAAAACTTCGGTACTTCAGTCAAAGAAATATTTGAGCTTGAAAGGCAGGATCATAGCTAAGGTACCTACTGTCACATTGCATATAAGCTGACTGGAGTTACATACGAGGCAGAACACTGCTTTGCATTGACACCGATGAATGTATGCATAAATGACAGAAGAAGCAGCCAAAAGCGGCAATTCATCTTTAAATATGAAATATTAACTAATTGTTCGGCTTTATTGTAATATTACAAGCCCATGAATATGTGGGTGGACGCTTTTAAGATGTAAGATTATTTTCTTCCTCATGTTATAGCTTGTAAATCGCAAAAATGGCTAACAGAGATGCATATGTTTACACTCGATTGTTGGATTGGATAGTAACTTTTGTAAACTATTTGAGAGTCTTGTGAAATGTACATTGAATTTGTTTAGTTAGCGTAATTTTACATGAAAACTTTTCCGTGTCGGACCAGTTCTACATATATATGAGATAATTTTGAGCAAATATTGAAATCTCGAATAATCAGGAAGCTAATTACATTTGCCTTGGAATAAAAGGGTAGAAAAGAAGCATATTTGAACTCAAGACCCGTAAAAGTTATTTTTTTAAGTGGTTAGGAATCCGCTAGTTTAGCCAATTGTTATGTCTGGGAAATTCGTTAGCATTAGTCTTAGTAGTGAATTGGATAGCTGACTATTTCACATTCAAATAGTCAAGAAATTTTGAAACGTGGGATGGATTATCGAAAATGAGAAACCTATCAACAGCATAACGACTCTAGTTTTGCTTTAAAATGGGAAAGAGATTTTAAACCAAGAAAAAGTTGGCAAGTATCGGACCTAATTGATTCCCCAGTTCTACGCCATCTAAATTTATCCGAGAGCAATAATTGCCCTGGGAGAACAAATAATACATTCTTAACCACAAATTCAACTAGCTTCATAAATTGATGCTTTCAGAAAGAAATGGCCGATTGGTTCCGGTAGATTTTATCTTCGGTTGCGTTGATGATCTAATAGATGGTGTTTGGTTGAGAGAGACTTGAAATTGAAGCTGGTCATGATTAAGCAAACAAAGCACTGCATATTAGAAAATTCATTTGCAAAAGACAAGGGGTTCTTGACAAGGAATGCATCAAAATTTAAATGATTGGCATCTTAGAAAAATACGAGTATTTTTAGCATTTAGGACAGTTCTAGGATGTCCCTTGCTTCGTATGATATCAAAACATCATAAGAGGTTTTTTCTTTACGGCGATTCGAGAGGAAACGAAAACTTGATGTAAAAAAGAGTATGCTAATTATTTGAATTATTTGTCATCCTGTTAATAAGAAAACTACGCTTTCCCAAAAGTTAATCAATTCTCGAAAAAAACTATTGAAATGTAACGTTTGTTTATCCTCGTAATTAACGTACTACCTACCGAGAGATATCTTTATGTCTTTTTTCTAGCTGTTCACTTGATAACTAGTGCTACTGTACGATTTCTTCTTTTTACGTGTTCAAACAAAATATATATATAGATGTGTGGTGGTAAATCACTTCATGCTTTCAGTTTCCTAGATATATCAGGTTGGTGCGAAGGCAATGCCCGATATCAAGCACTGTACAAATTTTATAGACCGATTTTTTTAATCTCGTCTTGTAGATATAAAGTAAAGCTGGGTTTAATTTGTATAATTTTCTTTGAGATTATCTTACGTTCGCCTATTATTTTCAAAGACTTTATCCCCATATTTGTCCCACCTAACGGTCACGTAAGAGAAGGTTTACTCGACGAATTTCATGAAGGTATTGATGCAAGTGCGGCTGCAAAATCTACACAGAACACTTATGAGGTTGATGTATTGAATGGAAGAAATTTCGGGAAGTGGTTTTTCTCGATTCCGAAGTGGTGAGTGATTTAACTTTGAAAGAAAAGTCATATATATAAAAAACATTATTCAGCATTATTGAAAGCTTTTGTTTTAGAGAACCCTACCATTACCACTAACTCTGGCACTAAGGAATTTACAGAATACCTAAATGTAGCCCATTCTACCGTGGTACGCCAACTAAGACATATACATCTAATTTTGTCTTATATCTTCTTTAATTAGACATTACTTTCGCACCAACCTGATAAAATTCAGATTTAGTAAACCCGCAGTATATTCTCTAAAGGGTTTACTATGAAAGCATGTATTGTACAAGAATGCAAGCTCTTCTGGAAAAGTTGCATGTTTATAAAGTTAGTCGATAGTCTGTGTTTCGATGTCTCTAAAACCCGTTGGCTGAGTAACATTCACATAACGTGAAAAATTTTATGCTATCTTTCTGTACGACAGTGCCTGATGCACGCAGCAGCAATACTCTGTCTTGGCCAAATTGACAAGATAGAGCGATTGCCTGCCTCTTCAAAGGGAACAGAGTGAGGACAACTGCCGCTGAGTGATACTGTGCACAGCGAAGAACGGTATGTCTCCTAAGTAAATAATGCCTTGCGTAGCCATGGAGAGATGTTATTTCGAAGAGGAGGGTATTACAGGAGAGCAAACGCCGAGAGCGTACATAGCTGAGAGGCTACGTAGTTAGAGCGCGGCTTGTAAAGGGCGCAGGTGCGTCTCCGGAGACTGCCTTTGTCATCACAATTGAAGCTGTCGACGCAAATCTCAGAGGTCAATTAGAGGCAAGTCGACAAATACTGCGACGTCAAAGCCTCTGACGCATCTCGTTCGGACTTTGTTAGATATTCGCCTTAGGCTTTAGAACTGAGCGGTCTCAGAGCCTTTGATATTGATACTTTATACTGCGAACGATATTGCTTCAGTGGCCCTGCGTAACCTCCGAGCCGTGCCAGCATCAGCGGCAGGGTTAGCTCCTTTGGTAAGAAATCACCTGCCCAGCTCTTGGTGAGTATTTCGTGAAAGTCTGCTACCAGGTTCTAGCCGAGTCAGTCACGCTACCTCCTCCCCTTATATAGCAATAACTTCTTGCTATTCATATTCTCAAAACTTCAAGCTTGAGCCACCCACTGGCGCACGCTCCACCAAGCGGCTCTCTTCTGATCCGTGCCTACTGACCGTACTGGATCAGCGCTTGCTGGTCTGCCCCAGCTCGCTTGTACTGACGCTACTGACTTCCCTTTTCTCAAGCTACATAGCATAACTCTTCAGTTTGTCACTGAGCATCACTTCCAATATATCTGCAGTGAATCATGTTTTTCAAAAATTCATCAGTTTTTCACGGACCACGCGATGGCGCTATTGAAAAGAATGACATCTCTCACACTAGGTGAAACTGAATTGCTCATGCCAAACCCGCCGTAGTCCTCACTAGTAATCTCTTACGTAATCATATGTATTGCTTTGTGAGCCTCCAGAATGCCCGCTTTTGCTACGGAAATCATTTATTTTTTTAACTTAACTTAGGCCTCCAAGAAATACGTGCTCAGTATCTATGCTCTAAAATTAGCACCTCGCCGATTTTAATAATAATCCCTGGTAACCGAAACCTCCTAGCGTACATACAGTGTAAAAGCTATAACAGCTACTACTGTTGTGTACCTGGCCGTCAACAATCACAACATAGTATGCTATGATAGCTGTTGATTGTTCTTGATTGCAGTGCAGCTTTTACTAATAAAAAAGCTTTGAAGAATCACGAATTTGGTGTTATTTGTTGGACTTAATAAATAAAGCACGAGAGAGCCAAAAGTTTAACTTCATATAAGCTTCATGCCCGTCCTGTAGGCATTCATTACAAAAGTCAATTGCTTGGTTCTAAAAGCAATCAACCCTCACAACAATATAAAGTTTACCGTATCGAAGTCGCGGCATTCGTTCCCGGAATCCGGTGCATCTATGATATGGACTGCAGTTGCTAGTTTCAGTCAGTGGCAATGATTAATTGACAATATGAACTGTTTTCGGCGGCATCAATATCATTGGTAATGAAGAAGTTAAACTGAATAAGAATGGGCAGCACTGATTATGACGGGCAGAAATGATAGCTCGATAATTCGAAAAATATAGAATAGGAATAAAAGAAAAAAACTGTAAAAAGTACACAGTATCGGAAGCTATTTGAATAAAAAAAAATATTATCAAGCAGCGGGACGAGCTTCCGTAGCAAAATAAGCTTTGCATGCCTAAAAGAAAGGTGCAAACATTAGATTCACTGAGCAACTACTCTGCTAAGCTTAATTTAAAAGATAAAAATCTATACCATCAAACATATATGACAAAGATCATCGTGTGTTAAGATATTCATGCATTTATATATTTATAGAACTGTAAATCTTGTGCCAAGCTGTAACAAAAAAGATAAGCAAAAAACAAGCGAGATTAGAGATTTTGGAGATCCTGTTACATTCTGATAGAAACCAATAGGCAAAAATTAGACCGTGTTACATAAGATGATCAAAGTGGGAATTGTTATACGTATTTAATATTGAATTTACTTCTTTCTTTGTTAACGCTGAAAACCAAACAATTAAGATATTCACTGCTTTTTACTCTTCCTTACATCGAAACTTAATATGTTCTCAGTTCGCAATGTGTATATTGAGTAGATGATAAACAAGGCGTAAGGAAAGCGATTAATCAGAGCTGAGTAGACGCCGTAAATATTGTTTTCAACCTGCTTTCTTCCTTTCAGGAAACAGTTTTTCGCTCGAGTGTAATGATTTCTATCTAATTAAGTTGTATCATCGCTTATGCAGGGGAAATCAATAAATTTCAGAGACGCTTGACTGCTTGCTTTATAAAAACTTTTTTCTTCTTCACATACCATCAAGGAAAAGGAAATATTGTACTATTCAGCTGAATTTAAACACAGAACACTCCTCTGTTATGTTAATTTGAGTTGGTCTTTGCGGTGTATCCTTCCTGAACATATTACAGTACATAGGAACGAAAATATGATCACTGAAGAAATTATTCGTCATCATTTCTGAAGGCACGGGTTCTGTGGTCGGCAATAAACACAGTCGTGCGTTCGTATATTTATATCATCTATAAGTTTACTCATTTGTAGCTTTCTTGTCATGCTCTTAATAAAAGGGATGATCGAAATATAGGCCACGTTGGAGCATTTCATGATTCCACCGCTTTCTGATGGGAACCGATAGGCGAAAATTAGACCAGGTTGCAGAAGTTGGCTAAAGAAAGGCATCTTTATCCTAAAAATTCAATGTACTTCTTGATCTGCCTATAACGATAGCCAAGCAATGACGCTACCAACAACTTCTCGACGCATTTTCGTGGATTCTGATTCTTAGCCTGTTCCTACATTAAAAATTTGTTTGCGTCTAGTTCACGGTGCGGAAATTAAGCAGCTGAACAAAGCAAGAAAGGGGAAGATATTTTTCAAGGTGCAGCAGACACAGCACTTTTTGTCTCCAGATTATTTTTTCAAACGATGATATAGGTTTTGCTTGAGCGTAAGTATTTCGATTGATTAGAGCTTTAGTATTATTTGTATAGGAAACTCTGCTGAAATTTAAATTCAGTGATGCTTTACTGTTTGTTGATATATATGTATCGCATGCGTTCCAAGGGAAAGAAAGGGTGAGTTACGCAGATGGATTGAAACAAGGATCACTTATCTGTTATGGTAGCTTAAGTTGGCCCTTGTGGTGCATCCTTTATTAGCATATTTGTAACGGAAGTATGCTCAATGATGAATTGTGTTAACAAATTCCTGGTCGTCATTGTTGACGACAGGGGTACTTTAGTAGGTACTATTATGCAAATTTGGATATACTTATTTTAGCCTGATTGGGTTTTATTGTAAAGCATACCGGAGATCAAAAAAGTACAAACACGCAGTGTATTTAAAAAATAGGCCTAACCAGTGAATTCTTCGTGCATAAACTAATGAAGCTAGTGAATCCTGGTTTGGCCCATACATGCAAGCAAACCTAATACATATGTGTATTCACATTTTCGTTAAGTGCAAGTGTTGGATGTCTATGGCGGACCGGCTTTGAGTGAGAAAGAGTAAATGTGTGCGCCGTCTGATTTCCGTTTTTGACAGATTATAAAAAACTAGGAGTTACTGTACAAAATTTTTGCAGACCTGCGTCATTCCCGAATGCAGCAATCATGCATTAAGTTTCAACAGGACTTTGGTCACAAAGCATTGAGCTATACACGCACAAATTGAGAAGTCGTTTAAACTTTGCTGAGATTTACTTGCAGCCCAATGCTTTTTAGGCATTGGAATGAACTGGTGCTATCCCCACATTTTCTGCAAGTTAGGCGTATATATACTAAAAGTACGTATGTTAATATTGTACAAATTCATCAACAACCCATGGCTTGCACAGGTACGTGGTACATAACAAAGCGAGCAAAAACTGCAAGAACAACAATATCCAACGGTGAATTCAATTCTAGTTATCTGATCCTCAGGGTTTCGAGTTGGGATTGCGGCTAAATTTTCAGGTACCAGGTTCTAAAGTGTGTCGGAGTCGCTGTAGGCCTGTGACGCTCCAACGCCCGACTGTAGCCTTTGATAAGACCCAGAAGATCACAGTAGGATTTAGCAGCGCTGCCTCACAGCTACAGCCTGAACTTCCTCAAAATACCCCAACAACTTTCCAGCCAAGGATCGAAATTTTTACCCGGCAGGATTGTTCAGCTTGAAAATCTATCTCACAGGACCTCAACTTCCAATCCTCTATACATACATGACAATTTCTGCGAGCGAGCTCGAGTTATTGAACTTGTGCCAGTGTTGCTGGCAGGTGGCTGAGTGAAGCACCTTCGTTTGTTTCTTCTGCTTTTGTTTGGTTATTTGAATATCATTTCGTTTAAAAACTGTCACAGGGCGTGTAACAGTGGTCGTTTAAATGATTTTCAGTTAATGTTTTCTTCAAAAGTTTGCAGAAAGTTCTAAACGTACACAACTGCTTTAGTTTCATGGAAATAAGTTAACATCTTTTAACACACTTCGAAGGTTTAATCGCTTAACTGCCCCCCCCCCTCAAAAAAAAAAGGGCAAATTCGATTCCGCACAGAAAGTAGGCCTTCGAGGCTTGCCATTTCCCATGGTTGGCACAGGGCTTTGGCATTGCCTCAATGAATCAAGCTGCAATTATTAAAAGCAACGCGGTTACGTTGAACCGAATGAAAAATTCCGCTTTACGAAGCAAAATTGACTTCTGGGGTAGCCAATTATAGGTAAGTATTTGAAATTCAAAACTTGATCAAGTCGCAGCCAGCGCATCTGCCTGAAATTTTGGACAAAATCAAGCCTCACGATTTTCATTTCGGTGCCCAATCGACCGTGTCCTAATTTCCATCTCCACACCTAATCACCCAGTCGAATGACATTCGTCAGCTAGTATCAAACTCCCTCAAGAGCATCGGCTCCTATGCTGTTATTGCTGAATAATCCATCTAGATTTGTTTCTTCTAAATATTGAGAAATTTTTGCATTAAATGCTGCTAAACCGAGCTCGATAATTGTTAAATTAGCCTTATAAACTTGTTATTGCACTCTGGAGACCGGATGGGACAGAACCAACATCGTACAACACTTGTTGAATTTACCGCTCAATTTGGCTGCATTTAAGTCCAGTGAGCAGTACTAATAAGTGACACAGAAACATGCGAAATGCTCGTCCAATTAACTTCCGATAATTTCCTTTGATAAGTGCACAGAATTAACTTCTTCTGCTGAGTATCACTGAAGAATGCACTGTAATTATGCTCTCCACTAACTCACCTGCCTAACAAAGGAGAAGAAATTCTTCCATTAAAGAACGTCCTGATATAGCGACGTGCATCAATTAAGCGAGAATTTTTTCGTATTAGGTGAGCCATGGAAGCTAATAGGAGAATTTATTCCACGCCTATATGGATGACACCTCATTTTTCTTGTCGCTCGTTAGGAAGCTAATCCAACTAAGGGAGAATTGCAGCTATCGTCGATGACTTTTGCTGACGACACCCAGCTCCAATCCTATTAATGACAGCAACCATAAATCTGATTAGGGAAAACTCGACCATGATTCCAATGGAAGGCGTTAACGAGTGCCGCCGTCGCGAAGCCTCTATTTTGTTCAAGGCTAACGACGAATGCCTTTGGGAAGTTCCTTTAAAGATTGGGATTACTGCCCCGGCAGGGTCTTGAAACTGAGCGCAGGATATATGG
>LQNS02278174.1:26588798-26607248 GCA_001587735.2 Parhyale hawaiensis | reverse complement strand
AACACTTACACCGTTACTATTGGCTATATTTGGTGTCATACAATCCAACTTCTGCCTTGAACCTTACCGGTAAGTTACCTAAGTTAAGTGTCTACTATATTCTAATGTTACTGTGTCGGCTAATACTTACTACTAACTACTTAAGGTGTAACATAAGCCAGCAAACCTTGACTTGTCTAGAATTTGGAACAGTAGCATTGGTTTCAATCCTTTGAATCGTGTTACGAATTTTACTTGCATGACTTGGTGCTGCTGGGTTAAGCTAAGTCTCCTAGGACTGACTCCATACCGACATTGGCCGAATGTTGAGTGTTGTGCTTGCATGCCCAGCCAGTTAGGTAAATTCTTGCGATTCTCGGCTTGCTGCGTCAACGTGCACCTCGATCCAAGGAGCTGCGGATATGATCAAGCGGTTAAAGCATATGGGTTCCCTGCTCTCCTAGATACAGGGATGATCAGGGGGTTACAGCATGGGTTCTCAGCCCTCCATGGAGATACGGGGATGATTAGTGGGTTACAGTATACTGTAGGTTCCTCTCCCTCCAAGGAGATACGGGGATGATCAAAGGGTTACAGCATGGGTTCTCTACCCTCCAAGGAGATACGAGGATGATCAATGGTTACTGTATAGGTTCCTCTCCCTCCAAGTAGGTACGGGGATGATCAGGGGGCTACAGCATAGGTTCTCTGCCCTCTATAGAGATACGGGGATGATCAGGGGGTTACAGCATATGTTCCTTGCCCTCCAAGGAGATACGGGGATGATAAGGGGTTACAGTATAGGCTCCTCTCCCTGCACGGAGATACGGGAATGATCAGAGCGTTCCAGTATAGGTTCCTCTCCCTCCACGGAGATACGGTGATGATCAGGGGGTTACAGCAATCCTTAAAGCTTTCCGGCTCTGTCGCAATAGCTCTGGCAATAATATAATTGATTAACGGGGGCAGCTAAGTCTCCTGTGGGGACAACTGGGCATTCCTCTACTGCACGTACGAATGCATGCATGTAGGCGCTCCGTTGAGGTTCACAATCAAGTAAATTTCACCCAGTTTTTACTTCTCCGAAGCTACGAACAGGAGTTTTTGTCTCGCCATTCATAATTGCGTTGCCAGTGTTATTAGGTGCTCGATTACGCTTAAGACAGCTGGAAATTCTATTTTACAACGCCTAATAAAGTTTTAAACTGTCTCAAAAGCATTAGATTCTTAAATGCCTGAAACGCTATTGTAGTTGGCGAAACCAACGTACCCTATTTTATATTTACTTCGAATGTTTGACGCGAGTTGAAATGATGCGCTGAAAATGTCATCAATATAATTTGCAAACGTTCTAGGCCAACTGCAAAAAAATTAAGCATGTGCCATCGAATTTTTTCGAAAGATCCCAGATGCCTGCGACATGAATTACGCCAGCTTTTTCACCAGAAACGCCACACGGTCGCCTTTAATGTTGACGCACAAACGCTCTCTGCTTTTTTTCAACAGTTAATACAGCATTCATTTGTGATATAGAACAATATCATTATGCTATTCGCTAATAAAATTTTATGTTAAACTTTTGCTGCCCCACCCGTGATGTGCTGTAAGAAGTGAGCAAAACATTGCTTGCGACGCATTTTTAGGAACACTTTCTATTATAACTGCAAGTCATATATTGCATGATAAGGGCTGCATTATAACTGCAAGTCATATATTGCATGATAAGGGCTGCGCGTATACGTATAAATACTAGAAATTCAAAAGTTAGATGAAACTCATCCAAGGCACAACGCGTGGTAAAAATAGATAAAGTCAAGCAAATATATTTATAACTTTTGATTCAGAGTATTTATATACCTTGTATTTACTGTAAATGCATGACAATGTAGTTAACTATAGTATTTAATTACACGTTTTAAAAAGTTTTGCGAATACATTTCCAATAACCAAATGTAGTTTAAGTACGTATTTACATGCGTTCTAGCTAGGAACTCCTACGAAACTCGACTATTGTACAAGAGAGAAATAAACAGCAAGAGTATACAGTCTATTCTGTACTCGAACTGTTGAATGAAATTGGGGAATAGCTCAAAGAAGAGTATTCGCCACCAGTTACCTGATTGTATGAAGTATTGTATTGTATTGTATTGTATTGTATTGTATTGTATTGTATTGTATGAAGTATTAATTGCAATTGGACACCTACTCGCACACGTGCAGTAACACTTACAGACGTCTCATAACTTCTTCGAAGAAATTCACTGGGTTACCGCATTTGTCAAATTGTTCCGCCAAGCAACGTAATGTTAACAAAAAATTGGTTCTGAAACCAAAATTTCCTTTTCATCATCAGCAAAATTTGCTCATCTGTGTCTCTTAACATTTTCAACGACTCCTATAATTTTCCTAAGATCTGTATATAACATTTCAAGTTATATCGTAACAAACAATAAGACAAACGTATCGTCAAACACACAAACGGACAAACAGGTCGTCAGTAAACTTTGCTTATTTGTACCTACCAATAGTTCTAACAATTCTACAAATTCCATAGAGATTCGTTCATAACTTTTTGGGTTAGGTTACTGTCAAAGATAAAAACAAACATGGAGACAAAGAGACCATAGCATGCAACAGGCTAATAGTTAATCACAAAATGTGTTGTCATTTCCTCTTTGTAACTGTTATGCATGAGTTTCGCACATGCAACTTTTTAAGAATCCCATTATGTATTTATAGATAAAATGTTCTGCTAAGTACTGACTACACCTTTGTTCATGTAAGACCAGAAGGTCATAAAGCGATAGCGAAGAGCGAGATACGGCACCGGAACAGCAATATATATACCAAGCCAAGATCTTAGCCTGGAGTCGGAAGCTCTGTATTGATAGGTCAGGGTACGCCATTAACTTAAGACTATTCTTACCCACGGTAGCGGCGGACGTTACGGGCTGCACAGTAGTGCTGAGGGTCCCGAGATCGATCTCCATGCCAGGTGCAGTCTTTCTCAAGGCACTTGGCGAGCTGTATCTGCAAGTTTGCTTGGTGAGCATAGCTATCGTGGGGGTTCCTACTTTAGGGTGGGGGGAGCAGTGGCGTCAAGCCGTTGAACCTTACGTTTCATCGCCATAGTTCATATTGACCCGTCGTCGGCGGCAGCTGCACATACTCCTCTGGGGCCAGTTGGCTTATATTTGCAGCACGAACCAGTGGGTGTGGGTTTTGCAGGGGAGGAAATAGTCAAAGTTGGCTTTACCTTTTTACCTTTATGTGACTCAACAGCTGTTGTAAACCAGGGCAAACATACAGATGGTCGAACTTTTAAGATACTTTCGACGGTTTCAACCGTCACAGAAGTTACAAAGTGCATAAACTCGTGGGTTACCACGACCACCAATATCTGTGTAGACGTGAACATTACTTGTCTACACTCGGCAGCATTACTAAGTTTAGTCTCCGTTTCTCAGCAAGCCCTTCTATGCTGAGCACTTATAGCTAACTTACTCTTATATGTGATGCAGCATACGATGTATAATATAAGAAGAAACTTACATCCAACTTTCATCACTTTGCACTTACAGTATAGCCTGGCCAACTTCATATAGAGCTCGAAACATAAAATATAACAACTGGATACAGGATATAAAGTGCGGACATTAAAATATAACAATAACATGCCTAATAATTCATACAAATATCATAAAGATCCGTTCACAACGGTTTTGTCATGTTACCAATAGAAAACAGGTAGACAACTAAACAGAGTGTTGAAAGGACCTCCCACAAAAATTATCATCTGTTCCTCTTAACATTCCTAACATTCCCTACACATTTCATGAAAACCGTCATAACATTTTGACTTAACTTGGTAACAGACAAACTTAATCCTCGTAACAGACAAACCTACAAGCAGAAAGACAGACAAACTCCGACAAAAACATAATCTCCATGGTGGAGATAATAAACCTAACATCGCAGTTTCGGAAGGATCATATCTCTGGAATGAGTGCTGGAGATGCACTCGCAGTTTCAGAAGAGGAAACGAAACGATAGTTTTGCGGATAAGACACTTAGCATAAGAAAGCTATTAGATTGTAATTAAAATGTTGACTGTCCTATAATTCCAATTTTTAGTGCTTACCTTTCCAATTATTCTAGCTACATTCTCCTGTATAGGATAGACTATTATTCTATATGCTACTATAACTGTGTTATGGCAGCATGGATTTACCGCTGCTTGTAAGAATGCAAATAAAATTTTAACATTTTCTGACACTATAAAAGTCTCGCACGTGTTGAAATTCTCTAAAATTAACTATTTTTTACAGAATTCTCAAAGACTCATTGTTCCAGTACGCTATTGAATTCCTACTTCATATGATGACTCCTGCTGGGGACTGACAGTTTGTATGCGCGTTCCAGAAGAAAAAGAAAGATGAATAGTAAGTAAGCTGCGGTATCAATTCATAGCAATAAAGGTTTTGAGTACGGAGGGTCAGGGTTCTTTAAACACTCGAATACGGCATACGGAGTCTAACGAATGCATATTCGCTTCAAAATATCCATTATAACCAGCATGATGGCACATTAAGCGGTCACTTACATTGTTGTCAGACCTTCCATTACAACCAGATGATTACTAAGTACACGAGCGTAACAACCCTCAAAGTAATTACTTTGAAATCTACGGGGCTAGAGCACTTTTCAATTTAGCCCACCAATTGTCGTATCTGCAGAGATTGCCAGTAATGATGGGGTTAAAGCAAGCTGCTGCTTGGCCGAACAACGTAATTTGTCCCACCATAAATATCCCCACCCATGAGAAGCCGGCTGAGTTATGGACAGCCTGCTATGCGCTACAGATTGTGTGCTCCCGCGACTGCTAGCTGGTTGGACGTACAGGGACAGCATTGCGACAGGGGTGCACCTGCCGTTAACAAACTTTAGTGGATGTGGGCAGTTGCTGTCGCTTGCGGCCCATAGACAAGCGTAAGAAAAGGCTGAAGGCCTGCAGATTTTTCTTCCTCTTGCGACTGAACAGTCAGTGCTTTCCAGTGGTCTTCACGTATAGTAGTTTCTTCTGCTTTAACCACCGCTACCACCCAAGTGATGCAGGCAATGAGACTTTCTTCAGCTATTACAACATACTTTACGTTTATTCTATGTTTAATTAACATTATAATCACAGTGCACCCTCCAAGTCTGAAACGAATGTCTATACGGACACATTGCTCTCGGAGACAGCCCACAGCTGTGAGAATATGTACAGTGTACTCATAAAACTATAGGCGACAGCCTAACACAAAGCCTCTTGAAGCATGGACTCACTAAAGATGATTATACGATGTACCATCTATCCGTGATATGTCGCCAGACTACACAAGCTCCACAGATATTTTACGAAGTTTCGAATAGCACTCCGCCACTTCGAAGGGGCTCATGGGCCCGCCACTCATATGCCTACTCCTGTATGTAATATCTATATTATGATTCTGCTTGAGGCTCCATCCATCCATCCTTCCATCTCTGTTCTGTACGTGACGCTTTTCACTATTAGCTAGGGGAAAATTTAGGTGGTAAGAAGCTCTGATTTACGCTGGAATGAAGTTCAACCATAGTTGTTTTCTTTAGCGCTTCTTGGCTTTGGTTTTGCTAATCGACGGCAGAGGTGTACAACTTTAGCCTGGCCACCAACAGCGATGAGCGCTTCATATTTTCGCGCGTCATAATAACTTCGTATGTACTCGGATGATGCGGGTCTCATTTGTCGAAAACGGAGCTTGGCTCTCTGCAATTTCCGCTATCTATTGCGTTAAGTAGCTCTTCTCATTCCAACTTCCCAGTCGATGCACGAGTTCCTTTAAATTTCACTGGGCTGCAGGTATATTTAGAACGCAGGTTTCCAGTCTACGAACTTCTTAAAATAATGTGGGAGATAGTTCTGAAAGTCTTCTGGGTTCGTTTTTCAGATTTAACCTGAAGCTTTCAGACCATTAAACGTTGCCCGTCTTCAGGGGGAACAAATTTCTAAAACTTCGGCATCAGAGCTCAGAAAGTACACAAGAGTTGTACCCTGGCGGCCGACTAGAAAAAAGCTTTAAATATTCATCAGATTTTTGTCGCTCAATGAACTTCATTCTTCATCAGCTGCTTAATATATCTGATGTAGAGAATGCATCAGATCTCCTGCTACTTGCTTTTTGATGCTAAGCTCATCTTCCATTGCTCAGCATTGAAATGTCGGTAGTTGAGGGTTTTTAGTTCTTTTCTTGTACCAAAAACCTAGAAGACTTTCAAAACTATTTCAATATGAATATGACTGAGTATCATTAGATATACGTGAACCTTATATAAGTAAGGAACCGTGCAGATATAGCGGCAAATTTCAGAGCAATTTCCCGCTAGTGTAGAAATAATCCATCATGTCTTTTATCAAGTTTTCTAAAATAATGGTCTTGGGAAGACATTTGGTATCTTATTCATTATTATACATCAGAAGTTTTTGCTGAAAACTTCTATCTAGGTACTCTGCCGTTGTGTATGTTTCTCCCTTTTGCAGTTTCAAACATTAGACATCAGTTCGAGTACTGACTATTACTATAAAAAGTAGCTCCTCTTCGACAATATTCCAAGTTCACCTATTACGTTCACCCCATAGCAGAAAAAGCTGAAAATTTACATAAACTAAATTTAGCCGCATTCCAGTCACTCATTTCAGACACGAATTCACGTCGACCAAATATTACCATATTTTTGAGTTAGTTTTAAGCTCCCGAAGTAATCAGCTCAGAAGCACTACAAAATTCAATTCAAATTAAAAATTCAAAAGCATTTATTTCTCCCCATAGGAAAGTATTTATACAATAGTTCAATTACAATGCATGTTCAGTACACTAGTGTAAAACAATAAGCAATGAGTCTTCACACGCTAGGTTAAGAATTGACTGTACAACAATACTTCACAACCTACTGTTTGTACAAGAAAATAAAGAAAGAAAAAATATATGTTTCTCCACGTAGGAATTTTTTCATACAATAATTCTATTATAAGACTTGTTGAGTAAACTAGATTAAAACATGGCAATGAGCCTTACTGATAGGGAGAAAATTTATTGCACTATTCTACTTCACGACCTACATTCTATACAACGCTCTATGATAGTAATAGGTTCACAGTTCACACACAGGTATATAATGAATCAAACCAACACATGTTAATTTCAAGGCTAACAATAAGTGACATTGGGAAAACATGAAATTATTAGATATAATAAAGAAGAAAAGAGAAGTCAGATAAACAAAGCAGAAGCGAACACACAGCTGTAAATGATATTTAGGGGTACCAGGCGTAGACAAGGTGGGGAACCATTGTTCTAAAGCAGATGATTAAAGGGAGATCGTGAAGAAGATGCTAATATTCGGCATTATATGTTAGTGAAGCTATAATTCACGTAATATTAATAATATAATAATAAGTCATTCATCTTTCCAGCGCGTGGAGGTATTCTTTTTTCCCAATACTAATACAATACAACAAGTACAATACCCACATTACAAAACACAGATGGGCAATCAGACAACACCTTCCAAGCTGCACACGGCATTACACTGGAAACAGAAAACAGCAAAATCAATAATTCTAGAGCAGGACCTCCCAACCGGGAGCGGCCGCATCCCGCGAGGTGAGCTCTCAAGTCAAGGAGGGCAGTGGAACCTTCGATTATTTCAACGTCATTCAGAAATAAACTCGAATTTGTGGCGCAAATTAAAACCTTTTCAATTTTTCGTCGTAATATGAGGTATTATTTGTTTGTAGGGGTCCAAGCACACAGTAAAAGCCTTTTAGGGGTGCCAAGCACAGATAAATTGGGGAACAATCGTTTTAGAACAAATGATCAAAAGGACATCGTTAAGATGATGCCAGAGTAGGTCACCAATCCCAGAATACAACACCGCATTGCTACAACGGAAGCCTCCAGTCTACAAAATGCAATGACATCGGACACATATGTTATTTGTATGCAATCATAAAATCTAGTAACACTGAAAATTATATACTTTTATACATAGAGTACCGCAGCTTATCTTTCATCTGCACGGTTAGCCTGCACCGGATGTATTTGTTTGCTATAAATGATATCATCGTAGTTGGGTATCGTTCGTTAATGAGTTTGGTGATTCGTAAAGTTACAGTTTTCTGTTATGTCTCATATTAGAATATTGTTATACAATTACGCGTAATTTATCTAAATCTTATTTTACCTAGTTTATTAAAGAAATTATAAGGATATCAGGAGAAAATACTTCATAAACATTTCTTGTAAACAATATAAATGTCAGAAAATTACGAAAATATAGTGCTCAGGTAGACAGCTACAGTATGTATATTTATACATATGCAAGCATTCGTATACATCCAATCGCTTGTTCTCTTTCCCTTTAGCTATGGTAGTTGAAACTGGGGAAGAGCCTTTGGATATTTTATAAAAGATGCACAAAACTCAGAACTTTGGGGTAAAAGTGTTTTCAGAGGATAATTCACCATGCAGGATTATGCCGATAGATTGTTGAAAATCTTTTATGGTCACTAGTTAGCACGAAAGTAAAACTAGATGAAGCCCAATAGCCCAATAAGATTTCGTTCACTACATGGTGCTCTGGGAAATACCGAGGTTGTGCAGTTTTCTCCCAATAGTGAAATCAGTAGACGATATCTTTGTTGAGGTCATAACCAAGTGTGCCACACTCGCAGTAGAACTAGTACACAAGCACTTTCTATTTCTGGAGCTAAGCTTTGGAATAATCATCCCACTCCTATACATGATACCACTGCATAAAATCAGGTTATCAGGATGGTGTAGTCGCACTTCGAGAGTTCCCAATTACTGTGTTAAAATTTATTAGGTAAGCGCGACAGACGCTCTCTCATAAATAACAAAAATTTCAGTTAGTCCAATTCTTCTAAATCACTCTTTTGACTGATTTATTTCATTGTCGCAAAAAATCATGATTCTCAGATAAATTCCTGACCACCGCATATAGTGGAGTCATAGCCATAGAATTGAATTAAATTCGTATCCTGCAGAGTATTCCAAAGCGTTATATGTCTGTTTTATTTCCAAATTTCTTTCTTTTCTAACATATATATATATAGGAAAAAAATAATTAGCCAGCATGTTTGTGCAAAATTGTGCTACTTAATGAGCATTAATGCGCGCCGTATTTCTAAGTGTTATACGTCTACTTTATTTCTAATTTTCTATGTAAAGAATAAAACCTGTTGCACCAGCATGTCGATGCAAAATTGTACTACTTTCATTATATCCAACGAGTTAACACTGATCGCCCACTAGTGTAGATCTACAGGCCAAAGGTAAATTTTCTCCCATGTGTAACTGCGAGGATGGTATTTGCAAGAATGAATTCCTCAGGGTGCTACGCCCCTAATTTGTTAGGTAAAGCATCCATATGAAAAAAAATGCTTGGTTTATAATTTATATTATAATCATTCTTAAACTTGATTGGAAATCGTCACTCTACAATTAAATTTATTTATTATTTCAGTCATCATTATTGTAGTGATAATAATATAACATAGCTCTGTCAGTAACGTATCTGAAACTATGAGTTCCATCTGCATCTGATTCCACTCTAGCTACAAATTCTTTAAGCCGTTCTGCAACTTGAAATGGTGCAGGTAAATTATTATCGAACTTACAACGATTATGATTTGGCTACGGTATAGGCGATAGTTTCCTTGGGGTCATGAGCAGAACGTATTCTACGCTTTCCTAACCTATTCTCGTTTTTAAACGTATCTCATCTAACCCTATTCTAACCTACCTCACCTAACCCTAACATACCTCTTTTAACATTAAAATACCTAACATGCACCACTAACACCGTCACAACAAACGCCAATGTAGCTTACGTGCGTTAGGGGCATTTATTTGCAGAAATTTTGAGAATGCAGTCTTCCATCTGTTGGGTTAAGCGTATCTGCGACGATATAATGCATGATGTTGTAAGTAAAAGATTGAAGGATTTTACCATATGAAGGTGATACAAAATCATATAAATTCTCGTAAATTAATTTTTGCTTTATAACTTGGTGACTGTATAAAAGGATGCTTAATAAGAAGAGCATCCTGCTGAACAGGAAACCATGACGATTTATCGAATATTGCCACAATATTGTTGGACTTTATTACTGTGAAATGGAAAAAGCCTTCACTATCTCTCTGTTTATGGAAAGTTATTGTACACTGTGTTCAAAAGCGTTGCTTGAAAAAATGATGATTAATCCATTGATGAAAATGAACTGGAGACTATGCTTTATCCAATGGTTCCTATAGCCCTATGCACTCTCTATAGTATAACAACAAAGTTAACCAAGTAGGAATAAACGTCAAGAGTTCCAAAAAGTTAACGCCTCCTCCTCCCACTGAACGAGACATCGCAGTTTTTCTCTGCAGTGGGCATGAATTGAGCCTTATGCCTGCCTTTGCTTAAATTCACTTTTATCGCCAGCGATGAGAAGCTAAACTGGCCGTGGGAGTCCCGGTCGTATCTCTGTCGTTTAGAAGCGAATCTACGACGACACANATCAGAGGCATTGAACGTTCGCAGGGCATTGCTGCAAAATATCTGCGGCTCCGGCGCGGGCAACCAAAGAAATTTTACACAGATACAGCGAGGCAACGAGTAAACTTGCATGTAACTGCGAGATAAATTGCCTCTCTACCACTGCAACGCGTGCAGTATGTGCTTAATTGGAGAGAGACTTTTGAACTCAGTGGAAGAATGAGCGGAAATATTCTCGTTTGATGTCTTAAATTTTTGCTATCGGTAATAACGGTAATTGTCGACTGCTTTCATAGCTTGGCTGATCTACACAACACCTTCATGGCAGCTACGAGAGTGTAGAAGAAAATGAAGTGTTGTAATTTTTGCTTAAGCAATTGACCTTAAAGCAAGCTGAAAATGATCGATAGTTGCTTAGTTTTTAGAGCAGGATTTACAACAGTGTTGATGTAACGAAGTTACGTCTTTAATGAGAGAGTTTAAATGCGATTCCGTCAAAAAGAGATGGAGTTACTTTCTGCAGTTTGCTCTTGAATTTATTACAGACAGAAATGTTGAAAAATTTTTTAGGGCTCGTGAAAGTGTTATAAACTTTGACGACAGAGTGACATGTGAACAATTTACGTGAAAAATAAATGTGTGTAGCACGGTTAACATGCTATTAGTTGTAAATTTACGTGATAAATAAATGTGTGTAGCACGGTTAAAATGCTATTAGTTGTAAAATTGGTTGGCATTCCTACTGGCATGGTCAGAACTGGAGAATAAATTTATATTTTAATCCCACCAGGCCATCAATTCTGTTGAAACATATACTGACCATAGCTGCAGTTGTGTACTTATTATGTGTAAGTTGGAGATGAATTTTCAGATAAATAGAATAGTTACACAAAGATGTAGGTACTGTATGTTTGCATTTTGTAAAGGAAAGTATTAGATAGCAATTCTCGAGCAAGGTTTATCCGCTAACGAAGAATTCCAGCAATAATTTGGGTTAATGAAAGATGATGGGAATTCAATTTTTTGAGCATTCAAAGACTGTTTTCAGACGTAAATGTGTACGTTCGAGAACATTGCAATCATTTAGCATTTTTTGCGTCTCTTGTGAAACCGGAGAAGCTTATAGAAAAGCCAGCCCATGCGATGGTCTACTTATAAGAAAAAATCGTTTCGATACAGCTGCAGTGTATTCGTTAGTGATGAAAGTTAGGTTAATCTTATTATTTTGGAAGGTAAGCAATGCGTAAGGAGATTTAAGCGTGAGAAAATGAGTCCTAAATGACTTGTAAATTCAGTGAATTATGGAAGAGATTCGTGTATGAACTAGAGTTTTTTTTTATTCAGGGTTGGATCTCTGATGGAATTAACGAGAAAAGTTAAGGAAAAGAATAACAAAAACAGTGCAACACGCAATGTCATTCCAACATTAAGAGAATCGTTTGTTTCTGAACTTATAGTTATGCATGGAAGTGTACCATGTCATACGGCCAAGAAGATTAAGACAGCACTTAATGATGAATGTGAGATTAGTGAAATGACCATCTCAACGTCTTGAACTATAAAGAACGTGCTGGAAATCGTTGGAGACAGCGTAAGAAAATATCAGCCTAAGAATAAGAAATCTTTCTTTAAGAAACTCGAAGAAAATGGTATTTTATCAATCCACGATATTGCAGTAAGTTGGTAGCACAGTGTGTTCGTACATGTGCTCATTTATTGCCAGAAAGGGCCAGTACGCAGTATAATGCAAGCTTCGAAAGTTTCTTGATTTTTTTTATATTTCTCGATAATTATAGAAAATTCTTTTCTAATTCTCTGAAATATGTATCAGTTGGGAAACTCCTATTATTATTTGCAAATTCATCTGAAAATCTGTATAAACTAATACACATATGAAGCCAGTTTCAGTATATATATAAGGTTCGACAAAATCGATGTAATAGTTAGATCAAAATGAATAAAAATATTGTTCGCTAAATTTTTCTACAAATATTTTTTTTTAAAGTATTGTCAGTATTAGATTATTTTACTTACCATTTTGTTACTGAATATTCTTGTTTTAGAGGTAAAAAGTAGCCACAAAGAAAGATCATTGATGCTCTAAATTTCTACGTCAAATCGCAATTCAATACCGGGAGCATTACCTCTTTCATTGAAAACAAGGGCTGTAAAAAATCAGCTCAGCTACATACATGTAAAGCTGATGCAACCACTGCTTCTACACCGGCAGTCTCCGACAACGGACAAATATTTAACCTTCACAAACTGTAACGGCAGTTTCACTGCTACAATGGCTATAACACTTTGGGAGACATTACATATGCCGATATACCATTTACTTAGGTGTCATTTGGGCATGTATTTATAATATTTAAATGTATTACAACTAGTGATAGCCAGTGATTAAGCGAATCAATAATTTACTTGAGTGTTCCTGATGATGTACGTTTTCTTTCATTCCTTTATATACTGCATAGCTATTCGAAGTGACTGCACAGATTTTAGCATAGTTATTCGCAATCATTTAGAAATGTGCTGATCACATTTAAAGGCATTAAGATAGATAATAGTAAGTTGATTTAATTTGTTTCTGTTAACCAATAATTTGATTCGGTATTCTTTCTTTATACAGTTTTTATGGTTAGTAAATGCCTAAAGGGAACTATTCCACATATTTGGAGTAACTGCGCTGATCCTAGCTTTGTTAAGATTTTTTTATCATAACTGGCAAATAGAATATAGCAGCATGTTCCGAACTCGAGGCTATTGCTGATTGGTGTTCAGAGACCTTCGCATATACTGTATAATGAATGTGTCTTTGAGCGATAATGAATTGTTTTCAGTAATGTATATATTGCCTATATAACAAAACATAATAAACCCGTGAAAGTATTTGTCATATAGATGCTATGTCGAACATTTTAAGAACACAGCTTCATGAGTTATTCATTTTTAAAACAGCGTAACACGAGAGAATTAGCATTTGGGTGTAGAGTTTCACTGGTGCTATACCTACATGTTATTAGGGAAATATTGAAAGTGAAACAATCATTATTTTCTGTTAAGAGAGACGCCGGTTTTAACATAATTTTATCCTAGAATGCGAAAACAATGTAATTAAAATTTAAAATATAGTTTGTATTATAACTGAAACGTAAACTAAGGGAAAATTAATGGATTTGGGCACGATACTGTTGTAAGAAAGTAAAAAAAGTGGAGTGTGATATTTAGATGACGCAAACCAGCTGAAGTATTTTTTTTTTTAACCGAGAGTAAGATACGAACTAGCAAAGAAAGAAGACCTACTAATTCTCTCACTTGGATACCAGAATGTCATTTTTAATCTCTTCTGTTGCACCTACGATATTGCATTCGCGCCAATCTTGTAATTAGAGCGTTTTCATAAATAAGTATTTCTGACAATCAGATCATCATTAATCAGTTTCCTGATTGAAGAAAATTTGTAAATAGCTGTTCTTTAATTAGAAATTTCTGCAAAATTCTCTCAAAGAAAACCTTCAAGTAGGCCTAACTGGCTTGAAAGCTGTATAACGACTTCAGTCTCCTTTATCAGCTTCAGTTTTTTGCCATGGCTATTTTCAACTCACTCGTCCTTGCCGTTGGAAGTTTTACTTGGATTGCAACTTGATTGCTAACAATTGAGTGGTGCACTATAAAATCAGTAACGTCTGCAATTTTAGAAGAATACATACTTGCTGCGTTTGGTTTACGAGCAAGGTGCCACACCTTCTCCTAGACCACAATATACATAGTGTGTGATAATTATCGTTACATCCATTTTAATTATCCATATTTTTGCTCTTTATCCGCAATCTTTTTGTTTTGTAAGGTTAACAATACGCTTAACATTTTTCACCCACTCTGCGCACCCGCACGGAGTAAAGAACTCATGATTATTCTCAAGAATTGCACAAGAGTTAATTTCCAAATAAGAATATCCTCCTTCATCTCCAGTCCTTATCCCTCTCGATCTCAGCATTTGCTCCGTATTGGAGAGCAAAGTCTCAGCTTCCCATTGCAACCATGTGGAGGTTTTGAAAGCAACGCTGTTGATGGAATGGGCAAAGATTCCCAAGCTATCATTTATAACTCTTACTAAGCGTTCAAGCGTTTGCAGCAGGTCATCGATGCCGACAAAAGGCACATGGAATGAGTTTTTGACAATTGAAAAGAATAAACGTTAGACAACAGGTTTCTATTGGTTCGATTTCTGTACTTCAATTTATCTAATAAATGCGTGCAAAATATTTGCAACGATGAAGTTTGAAAACCCTGTCACTTTAACTTCTCCTGGCACTTCATGCATGTTAACACTGCATATATTAACCTTAATGAGTGATATATAAAGTTTGATCTCTTTGAAAATTGTCAATTTCATTAGTTTCTTTTGAAAAGTATGAGAATAATTTTTAAACTTATGATTCAGCTTGTACTTTGTTAACTATAGCAGCAACTATTACCAGGATTCATAAATTTAAGAAAATTTGTAAGCATAGTACCAGAAATGGTTCTATTTTCAGTACACATTTGCCCACTTAATTTCAATAAAGTACTAACAAGACATTCATTCTTTCCACACTACCGCTCTTCGCCAAATGCAGGTTTATTAGGGATATACATATTATATTGCGCCACTGGATTAAAACTCAAGAAGATAATGTAATAATGACACTGCTTGAATTTAGCTTCTTACCTACTAAATTCTCATAAAAGCTTACTACCCAGATACATAAGTCCACTCGATAGAGGCATGCATGGATTCAAATATAAACGTTTAGGCTTTGTTTTTTTCTGACCACTTGGGAAAGTTACAAAAATTTCATCAATTTTGCAGAACTTTGCTGATATATCTGCAGCCAGTTCTTTATATGTAAATTTATTTAATTTTTTACGATGTACGCCACTACATATGGTAACTAAAAATTGTTACTTGTACATCATGGCAATATTGCCAGCGCAGTGCATATGTACAGTAACAGTAATGTCACGTACGAATGCATATAATCATACAACATTTGAATACAGCGGGTAGAACAATGAAAATGTAACTACAGGTGGCAGTGGAAATCAAACACCGCTGAACTAGTAATTAGATTTCTGAAGAGCTTTGACTCCTTTGTTTTATTAAATAATTAGCGCTGTACTATAACTGTCTAAAAGAGAGACACCAGCGCAGGGGAAGAGGGGACTGCGCTGCGCTATAGCCGCGCCTCTGCGCAATATGTTGTCCCAGCTGTCGGTCATTAGCTCCCTATTGTCCCTGCTGAATGCGTTTGGAGAAGATTTAGATCGGGACCCAGAGGTCATTCATGTACGGCACAGATATACGCATTCAGCATTCAGCGACAGTTGGCGCTTGAAACAATTGTAACTCGTCATAAAAAATATCATACTAGTAAAAGATTCGTCATATGTTTTCAGCTGGAGATATACAGTACGAAAATGATGCAAGATCGTACCTGTCAATAAGTAATTTTCCCATAAAAAAGGCTGGGCTCCACATTTTTAGATGAAGAATAAAATCTAAAGTCAATTTGCACAGGTTAAGGAAATTAATAAGTGTCTCCCACAAACGGAAGTGGGTGAATACAAACCCATACTTCTGACTTCTCCATATTATAAATGTTTTTAGATATTTTTATCGAACATAGTAGCGTGTTTCTGAGATGGTAAAATATAATGTAAAATTCAAATTATTATACCGGGGAAGGAAAGCTATAATTACCGGTACTGTATGATCTTATTTTCAGAGCTCCTTTGTAATCCAAGCAAATACAGTACTGAACCAACTATCTTGCAATTGATTATTCTCTATGACCAGCTACGTCAGAAGTACAATATTCCGAAATGGCACTAATCAATAATGAAAATAGAAAAGCACTCTGAGAGCGCGTATACCATCGCTACGCAATGCAAAATTGGCCCCGAAACCAGGATTTCCTT
Organism: Parhyale hawaiensis; assembly: GCA_001587735.2. Classification (NCBI taxonomy): domain Eukaryota; kingdom Metazoa; phylum Arthropoda; class Malacostraca; order Amphipoda; family Hyalidae; genus Parhyale; species Parhyale hawaiensis. Next base: position 26,590,721 of record LQNS02278174.1, on the reverse strand, counting down.
TGTATCCTGGCCAAAGTTTGGTCATTTCTGCTTCTTAACAGTAACCACAGATCCTGTAATTTCTTGAAGAACTGTCAGTAACTCTTTGAGTTACATTCTGATAAACACGTTGAAAAATATATAGGTAGTCAAACACATAATCGGCAAAACCAATCATCTCCAAACTTTGGTCATTTGTGCCTATTGGGATTTCAAACAATTCCTGCAAACTTCATGAAGATTCATTCATAATTTTCTCGGTTACGTTATGAAATACAAAAACAAACACAGAGAGAAATAGACAAACGAGCTTATAGATATTCAAAACAAAATTTGGCAGGTGTCCTTCGTAACATTCCCACAATTCCTGTAAATATCATAAAGATTCCCTCATAACTTTTTGAGTTATGTTGCCCAGAACAAACAGGAAGAGAAAGAAATAAATAAATGGTTGAACAGATCTTTACCAAAAATTCTTCATCTGTTCTCCCTAATGTACCTAACATTCCCTGAAAATTTCATGAAGATTTGTCCAGAACTTTTTGAGTTACCGCATCTTGGTGACAGACGAACTCCGGCAAAAACATAACCTCCTTGGCGGAGGTAAATAGTTAATTAGGGGGCTAGCAATCGCTACACTCACGGCATCGCTCCTACCCAACATCCCTCACACAGGAGCTAATATCCAAAATCTGCATTTTGGGCGGTAAAAAATTGTTAGGATAATTATGACCCTTTGGGCCCACGAGGACCTTGTGACCGGCTAAAGAGTTCTACTTTCGCGATGGTCGTTTACCCTACGTTCTTATTATAGAACATTTGAATGCTTTGCCGTGTAGCGGCAAATGCAATTGAGGCGTGTTGTAATCACAGTTTTTGGGTTGCCCATGCTAAACCGGTAGCCATGCTACACCCAAATAATGTCACAATCGTAACACAAAAAGCGGTAACGACGATTGCGACATAGGTTATTTTGAAGTAGGCAAGCTTTAAAAATCATCTATTTTACTACTGAATAACGAACAAACTCTGTAGCCCCAAGTCAGTAACATAAGTTAACTTACTTCGAGCTTCCGTCAATGTATTTACAGTGAGCATAGAATTTCATTTCTGTTAAGCTTATTTTGCATGTTTACAAATAGTGCTCTCACAACTCCATTTCAAGTTGCAGTCACTTAACTAGGTTGTGATTACAACACGCCTCTTTGTGTGCACTAAACGGTTTGTTAAAATATCAGCCATCGATCGAGTCTGTTTGCTCAGCTCAAGAGCAGTAAAATTTCAGACTTCGTTTCACAATTGGAGTGAATGAAAAGGCAGCCAGCTGGGCACTTCTCTGCTATTAAGCAGCTGCAGCAACGCATTAGAAAGTTCAGAAGCATAAACTAAAGACAAAAGACTAACGTGTGAATGGGCAGTAAGCGTAAGAAATGGCAGGCCTTCTGCCTTGTTTCCTTCTGCGGCAGGGCCTTAATTGGACGAGCGTAAGTGTGGTCACTTATTTGAACTTGACTTAGTAGCTTACAAGGGTTTCTCATTGTCAAAGTTTGTGATACTCTTTTCGAGTAGTCATGGGATAAGGAAACCGACATATCACATTAACACTCCAACCTGCAAACAGCGTCACCTATTTTTGTCACTACACCTAAAGCTATACCTGTATTTCTGCCTATACCCATATCGGCGGGTATCCAAATAACTGAGCAGTGCTTTGAAGGGGTAGAATCTTAACTGCAACCTGAACCCTGTCTGAAAATTAATTACTTGCTGTTTACTACTTGTTTGGGGCTCGCTACAAGTAGAATAAGCAGGTGTATTATTTGCAGCGTTCATGCTGGGTGGTGTTGTACCCTGTGACCTGTCGCATCGTCGCAGAGTTGGTGGAGTCTGTTTTCTGTATAAAATCTATAACTGCCCCAGTCATCCACTGTCTGAGTTTCTTCC
>LQNS02278174.1:26571775-26588281 GCA_001587735.2 Parhyale hawaiensis | reverse complement strand
ATTCTTTTGTTTTCTCCACCCACTGGGTTGGTTGCGTGGGGGTTTGTTAACCTCATGGAGTTTCTCCGTTCCTACGTCGCCAGCCTGGTGTGATTTAATAATAATAATAATAATAATAATAATTTGCAGCACTCTACAGTCACATTTACACTGTGCTATTTCTAAGAAAACTTACGTTTGATGCGGACGGGAAATGATTATTAACACTTTGCATAGGGAGGGAGCCGAGTCATTCTATAGCTGAGGGTTGAGTAAGAGAAGATTTGACTCGCACCTGAGTAAAACCTACACTCTTACTTGATGCAAACCAATTAGATAAGTTTTAGAGTGTCTCGATTGTAAAGGGGGAGAGCCAATTTTTAGTATTTTTCTGAGCAAAATCCTTTACACAAAGTATGAAAGCACTTAATTTGTTACTCAGTTGGAGGTTGTGTATATCACGCAAGAGAGCAAAAAAAAAAGAAAACAAAGACAAAATTTTTTCCGTTTCCGGCAACTGCCATATTCAGCTCCACCCTTCGCGTCTCTAGTGGAACTGCTAATGATACGAGTGCCTTAATCCTCATATGATCCATTATTAAGTTATTCAGTGAAATTTACCAAGTTAGCATATATGTGATACAACCCTAGCTACGAGGGACGTATGTAAAGTTTCAAGTACCGCTACACAAGAAGCGTTGAAGCATAGTCTACCCTATGATAATTTGTGAAGGTACGACTTTTTGTAAGTATTCCTGCCAACTTTTGAGATTTTTAAAAAGTTCAAAAGAAATCATCCAAAATCCGTTATCCGTTTTAGTTATTCTTATCCCGAAGACTTTTCATACACTCCTCGTAAATATCCATAGCTGAAAGTGAAGTGCTTAGTGTTTCGCACTCTTTGTGCCTAACAAAATTTTTAGTTTCTCAGGAAATTGTATTACGACAAGCTTTAGCGTCTGGCGATACCGAAAAGAATTCTACTGGAAAATTCTATCGAAGACTCCAACAAGCTTTGTGTGGATGAAATATTCCAATTAATTCACTAATCATTTCATCATGAAGGTATAAGGTCACATCAAAACGCGAACACCTAATGATATGGTCCCATAAATTGCTAGGAACGACTTACTTCAATTCATCAAAGCCCCAAACTAAGGGAGGACCCGCGCCGCTAGCATAGATCATTGGGGCCTAACAAGATGTTTGGTCTTCATTGAGGCGCCGGGCCCAGAGCGGCACCTGAGGGGCAGTTATTGTCAAAAGTAAAGCACTGTGTGAACTAATGAATTAAATAAAATGTATAAAGATTGGGTCATTGACCGTAACAGTACTTGACTCTTAGGTCTGACGTTGCCAAAAGTTGGCAACGGAAAAATGGTATTCTCTCAAGAGCTATTCTTTTCCCCTATCTAATACTGAAGAAACTTTTTTTCTCATTATGGCCGCCAGCGTCAGAGACCAGTTGGACCTAAGAGTCAAGTACTGTTGCGGTCTATGATTGGGTGTTGGTAGACAAAGAGGTGACGGCTCAACCTTGAAACGACAAAGCTACAGTTTGCTCCTCGTCGTACCAATAGCATCTTTTGAAACGTCAAAAAAAATGAATGCTCAGCGATGTTAATTTTGCATCTGAAAAACGGTGACTTCCTTCTAGTGGCCATATCACCATTTGATATCCCTACAAAATAAGGGTAGCGAGTGCTAACGGCTGCCGCAACGAGAGACCGCTGGCCCTATTGTGCAGACATTCCTCTGATAATATTCCAACCGTAAATGAAGAGCAACGTGTTTTGGACATTGTCTCTATTAACGATATCTATTCTAGATGGGCATACTGTATGCACTCGTATATCTCTTTAGTTATAAACTCTGATTATCGTGCGTGTTTGTTGACTTGTTTCTGTGACACCGTGCACACAATCTTCTCTAGAAGATACGGAGAAATTCAAGCGTTGAAGATTTAGTAATACTGTGTCAAAGGGGAAGGCACCTGGGCTCGATGGCTGTTCCAAGCTAGGTAGCTTTCCAACGCAGCTTTCTGACTTGCTCAGTTCTCTTAGTCACTCTATGCATAAGAGACACAGTTGAGTGGCCTGCAACATCACATTTGCCACTTATTCAAGCACAAGCATATTGCTGGCAGTTACAGAGCGACGTAACTTGGATACCCCAATTGCTCTATAGTCTATACGTTAAGTGCTCTAAAGAATTGCAATCAGAATTTTTAGTCTCGTGGTCAGTATCAGAAGCTAAGACGGTTGAAGTCTACTGTTTTCAAAGCTAGAAAAAAATATGACTTTGTATCTACGCCTCGGCAGCACTTGTATTTCAGAGATATATTAGTCTTTCTGTATTTTGGTACTTGAATAATCTGACTTAACATACTCCAAATTCACGAATCGAATAGAAACAAATGGAATACTTAGGATAGGTTCTCTCACATAGCATTTTTTTGTCCTATTCTCGAACCAAAACATAGCTGCTATTGCCCCCTCGCTCACTATTTATTTGTAGTTTTCGAAAGAACAAAATCTAGGGACCTTTTGAGCCATTGGTGCATGGTGACACAAGTGGGTAAGCTTCTACAACAATATAATTTTTATCGAATTTAAAATTTTATGCTAATGATTCCTTGCAGTAAATGGCCAATGCGATAATAGCGAGAACCACCAAAGTTTCTTTACCAAGATTTTTCCGTGGAACGCAAAACTTTCTGGCTATATACATCATACAACTGATGAATGATGATTGGCTTTTGTTACTGATGCCTTTTTGAACTCCATACGCTGTTCTTTACTGCTCAACTTAGCAACGAGTGTTGTGCCACGCTACGTCATAGATCCGAGGTACGTCTGGCGCATTTGGCAGGACGCTAGCCTGTTACGTTCCATCATCCTTGCGCTTCACTCTAGTGATTGCCTCCATGGAGTCAGTGAGGGTAGCGCTTAACCTACCCCCCCCCCCTCCTGGAGGCTACTCAATAGCAAGAACATGGTGCCAGCGGCGTTCGAGATGCTTTGCACGCCTGTGTATTTACCAGATATTATTACCGACTACGTGTTAGTTTTTGGGTCAAACTTTGATATATAAATTATTCGGGCTATAATAACCTGAATTTTTCAACGATTAAAAGCGATATATCCATGGTGCTTCACATATCCGAAATTCGTAATCCACACCTCAACATCGATCGCCGCATGACGCGCTGGAAACCAATTCGTGTGTGGTGAGAAGAGCTTTTGTGGCAAGGTCACTGCACGATACTGTGACAACTGAGGGAAGGGCGAGGTCCGTTCGTGGGCCTCTTAGGGCTAGTTGCATTACAATGAAATTAATTTTCTAATACCAAGGGGTTAGAAACTAAATTCCCGCCTTCTTAAACTAGATGTTTTTGAACGTTTGAAAACATTATAACTATCTATATATATATATATATATTTCCTATTGCTATTTACAACTTTATCCCAACGTTCAACAAGGTTTTCAGTACCTCGCTGGTAAAAACTACTCGGTTCTGACTAAAAAAAAAAAACTCACCCAAGCAAGGCTTCAATTCCGCATCAGTATTAAACACAAGTCCGTGCATAGCATTCATTGATGTACAGGCACCACTTTTCATTTTCAGTAACGATTCGGTAAGGAAATCAAGCGTTACTTGTGTCCATGAATTGAGCGGTGACGAACACGCAAGCCGACGGAAATTGTGGTTCGTTGATTTTTTTGTTGCTGTCACTCAAGGCATGCGGACACCATAATTCAAACATCTGAACCTTTTCCATCGGGTGAAGATGCTCTATGTGCACAGCAGTAGGGGAGCATTCCATTTTCTCTGCTACTTCCCTTGTCGTCTGACGAAAATGTTCGTGCAAGAGATAGTTTAATCGTTCCTTATCGATCTCAACTGGACGAACAGTACGAGGCGAGTTTTTGAGGTTGAAATTTCTATTTTACAACTTAGCACCCACTCCATACACAGCGCAAATATCGTGAGCACCTTAGTGGCCATAGAACCTTGGTTGAAAGCATAAAGAAGGAACTGCCGAAAATGCACATTTTCTCTATTGACATTCCATTATAGAGGGCTGAAGAAAATAAATAGAAATTAACTAAGAATACTCGAAAACAAGAAAAATATATGACAAATGTTTTCAATCCACAAATTTTTAATCAATAAATTTTAATTGAAAAATACAGAACAAAGAAAAACTTTGCAAAAAATAAGCAAGAACTTAGTTTCCAGCCTAATACATGCATGGTTGATGCAATTATACCTTCTACATATTTGGATTCACAAATATCTTTATTAGGTCCACAATGAACATTCTGTCTCGCTAATTCAGCTGCAATAACAATGAAAATTAGTTCAATTCTTTGCTAAATTAGTTACAGGTGCTAAGATGAAAGCTTTCGTGTTTGCATTATGATATGGTTTTCATGTTTACAAGAGTATTGCTTATGGCTTGCATTCTCTATCTCAATAGTCACTCCAAAAGCACGGTAAATAGGGCTAGATTAGTGCATTTTAGTGCTTATAAAATGAAAACTTTAAATGTAGTTCACTAAAGTGTTTATATACAATTGATGTAATTGGTGTTTAAATGTATTCCGAAAATTCAAATAATATTAAGGATTAAATTACATTTTAACTATGTATTTGGTACCTAAATCCATTTATAGCCTTTGGTGTCCATCACTGGCAACGATTTTGTTCAGAGGGGTCCCAAAATATTTTTTTCAGGAAGCGAGTGTGGACGAGCCAGCGAATCCAAAAACAGCCATTCATCAGGAGGAGTTCACTGTTGTGATTAAACGGAACCCAAAAACAACGGTCCGAAAAATCTCATCAGAGCTCCAAACATCTTGTGCAACTGTTTATTGATACTTGATAAATAGAAAAGTAAGGATACTTTCATTTCCTACATCAATTTAATGAGATTCAAAGAAACAAGATCGAGCGTTTCAGTGTGCTCCATGTATTTTCTCGACAGAAAAGGTATAGATTTTTGCATCGATACCATATGTTCGCACGACACTAAGACCATGCTTCCTTAACAAACGGACAACGTTTCATTGCACGAGCTGGCTAGCCCAAATGCCTTCCGTACAGACATGTGATTAAGGGCAGATAAACACTAACATTCCTTTTAGTTTTAATATGATTAACTAACACGTGTCTCAGCTACAGATATTGTTCACGCATGTTAAATTTCACAGTTGCAGGTCATATTTTCAATGCTCATTAGACGCACTGCATGCACAACCTGATCGGTATCCAAGCTATGTTATTTATTTCTTCATTTCTCCTTTTGTTAGCAGGTTCCGCCAGCAAGTCGTGCTTGTAATCGTGAGTGATGTATGTAGTGTGGGCCACTAACTGAATATCGTACGTCTATATGACTTCGAGCACTGATATCGTCGAGCAAAAGTTGGCCAGAAAGACACCTCAAACTGCAATTATGAATTTCGCCCGCTCTGTTTGTGTTTGTATATACATATATATATATATATATATATATATATATATATATATATATATATATATATATATATATATATATATATATATATATATATACATGCGTGTACCGCGACAGTAACTAACAAAAAAAAAAGAAAGTTTCTTTTATTTCAACTGAAATAAAAATTATCGCTTATAGAACAACACTGCGTTCTCTGACGCAACTTACGGAGTGAGACGCACATATTTTAATGTTTAGCAGAAATTTGAACTTGTAGCATTAGCATTGAATTTGTTTCCTTTGAATTTGTAACTTTTTTTATGAAATTAGACAATCGCTTCCATTGTTAATTATATAAGGCCCCTGTCCAGAGTTTCTCAATAATCTCACATAAGAGTTTTCCGTGAAGAGGAGTTTACTTAGAAAGAGTCTTTTTCGTTATAATGTAGTGGGCTTATTTTATTCCGGGTGTTTTTTTATGCGGAGAAATTTCAACCATAGATAGAAAAACTCAAAATATATCGATTTTCATGAATGATGAAATGCCCGAAAGTCCTTAGGTTTTCGAGTTTTGATGACTTATAGAAATTTAAAGTTTTAAGTAGGATACTACGTATGTGCGCGCCAACGTTAGCGCTAAATTTGATCGGTCAGCACGTTTTCCGACCACATTGCTGCCTATGCGTTTACATTGAAACGATGTTGATGATTATTTGGGTCAATGACATGGGTATTATTAAGCTTGAGCTCAATGATTATTATTGTGAATTTAGAGACTCCATCGCGAGTAAAGTACGCTTCATCTGTGGAAATGAACTAGCTCGGAGAAGTTGGGATCCCTTGTTCGCTGCTCCATGGACCACTCTGAAAATGGTACACGAGGTCCAAAATCTGACGGCAGCAAACATTCCATCGCATTTTTTTTAACGACACTGGTGTCAACCCTGACGATGTAGTGTCAGCCATACCGGTAGTGTGATTACGTTAAATGCTAAGTGTGAAACTGCAGATATTTTTTCCTAACCATGAAATATTTGCAGTTCTTATTGTAAAAATAATGTAAACTGCTTTGGTGAGGTCGGAAACGTGCTGAACTATCAGAATTAGAGCTAACATTGGCGCGCACGTAGTATAATACTTGAAGTTTTAAATTTCTCTAAGCTTTGGGTTAAGGAATTTTGGGGATTTTATTATTGATGAAAATCTATTTATTCTGAGTTTTTCTACCTATTGTTGAAATTTGTCCGCATAAAAAAACACCCGGTGTATGCACATACAGAGAAGGCTGTAATTGATAAACGAGTACGACGCAACTTTCAGGATTGAATCCGTTCTGCACTATAAATGATATTAATGCATCTCGATAGAGGCATTATAATTGCGAGATTATCAGGATGAAACAGGATGAAACAATACTGAAGAGTAATTGCTGGGGCTTATACTCTGTTGGTTTTTTCTTTTCTAACTCATTAGCTGCACCGAGAGAGATCCAGATGCAAAGTATCGTTTTGTCGACCACTTTGAACGCTTTCTTACAGTTATTTCAAATTTTCTGGCGGTATTTGAACTGCAGAATGTTTCCTTTGTGTGCGCTCAGTAATTAAATTGGCAGTAAAATACTGAGAACTTCAATTTTTATATAATGAGATACACGTGCCCATTACCTGACTGACCTATTTCTCGAACAAAATAATAACACTTCAAATCGATAATTCAGGAAATAATAAAAAGCAGTTGATATTCCAGCATATTTTCATTGCTATAGCTTGAATTCAATACGCCTAATGTGCTTCAAGTTATTGAAGCGTTTACTCGATAGTGAAATTTTTCATGAGGAAAACCACCCTAATACAATAATATTAACTTCAGGAAGCGAAGCAGAGCACCATTAATTATATGACAGTACCACATTACATTTAACGAAGCGTTTTCTGAAATGGATATGATTCAGGGTTTCAAAATCCCATAACTAATGTCCTGCGTGTGTATTAGCACACCCCCATGATGCTACTTTTATGGTTTAGTGCTATTCTTTTTGCCATTACCATTTAGAATTAGGGTTTGCCAGTCCACACGCCTGCCAGCAGCAGTCTCGTCATTGTTGCAATACAACAATGTTTTACAGCCTAATGTACAAAGTGCAACAGATTTGCTAGTTTCCTTGTCGCAGAGTAGTTTCTGTGTTCACTGATGTGCTGAAACTTGTGAGAGAAAATGAACTTAAAACATCCAAGCAAGACAAGCTAGAAGAGGCTCTTACTATAAACTAATAGCAAAAATGCTGTTTCTGAGTGGAAATTTTAAACATCTGAAGATATGGACAAGGAAATATGAGGACTATGTCTGCTTAGGCTTAGAATAGTGACTACTGGTTTGATTTCCCATAACGATGCTTTCCTAATCAACCCACCAATTCTACGCTAACCTGTTTGCAACGATATTTCATTCAAATTTCGGGTATGAGTACGGTTAGAAGGTAACGGTAAAGTCAACTTAGACCACACCCTCACCCGGGATACCCACATGCACTGGTTTGTGCTGCGGCTATAGCCCCACTGGCCCCAGATGAGTAAGTGTAGTTGCAGTCGACCTCGGGTCACCAAGACTTTGGCACCAATTTGACGGAAGGAACAATTGACCCGAGACCCCCACCCCCCTCATCTCTGAGGAAGGCAGTTCCGCCACGGCGCCGTGCATGCACACACAACTGCCGAGTCAGCACGAAGATCTGCAAAGAGCTCGCTGCCTGACTGGGTATCGAGCCGGCGAACGATACAAGGTGTTAGAGATGAGAACGGAAGCATGCGGCTACCGTGGCGGCAGATACCTTTACTTTTATATATTATGAGTCAAAACACAGAGTTCAGGAAAATTTAGAAGCCACTTGCCGGAAAAAGAGATATTGCTTTTTGCAAGTGAGTCTGACTGGGCGGTGCTGCAGACGTATTTTTATATGTTGTCCCATTACTTTTATATACTTTGTTCGGATATTTTACTTTTTTCTTTTTCAATCAGTAAGGATTGGCATGCCTGTACATATTCTTAACGCTGTATACGTAACACAAAAAGTATAAAGGCTTGATGTGTAATATCGTTAATCAACTGTTTATCACATGATTTTTGCAGTATGGAGTGAACTGATTTCGCATTAGTTAGTAAATTAACAGTCTCATGTTGTATAACAGAGGCGTCTCAAATTTGTGACATCCTCGATTTGTTATGAAATGCCAAATAACCCAGGTAGCAAACTTTGTTATATTAATATTAGAATAATGTTAGAATGACATTATCAATATTATTATAATATTATTCTAATATTAATATAACAAAGTTTGCTACCTGGGAAATAGCTAATGAAATTGTTTGTGAAAATTATATTTTGTATGCAGGCTAGCGAGAAAATCAGAAGAGACTGCAGAGCTGGAGGGTGACTTGGAGAAGCTAGCAGCCAGGAAGTGATATAGCCCTAGTAACAATGAAGTGATGAAGCACTGGCCGCCGAAAAGTGTAGTAGCTTTGGTAGCTGTGAAGTGATATTGCATTGGTAGCCGATAAGTGATACAGCATTAGCAGCCATGAAGTGATATAGCATCCCCAGCTGCGAAGTGATATAGCATTGGCAGTCATGAAGTGATATATTGGAGGCCTCCATAAAGTGATTTAACTTAGGCAACCATGATTGAAGTGATGTAACATAGACATCCATTAAATCATATAATGTAGGCAAGGGCGTAGGCTGGTCTGACCATGGGAAAGTGCACATCTCGGGCAAACGGAACTCAAGTGGCTATAATATGCGTTGAGAAGCAATACCAGTTGAACATCACACTAATTTAGTTACATACTACTATGAACATCTTATTATGATAGCACTCAAATTTATAATCGTAGATGTAACTTTTCCATATCAATCAATAAAAACTCGAATTGAATTTGCACTCAATATGTACACAAGTCCCCCGAATAACCATTTCATAGTTGTGTGTCCAGTTTCATGCAGCTTCTCTTCTCGGCCGTGATGGTCATGCTATATTAAATGATTAAATGTGATACCAGCTACATTGTGAAAGACTAAAATTAGATCTGGGAAGTAGCTGAAGTCGCTGGGGCTGATTGAGGTGTAAATGTTAATAACACGATCAAGATCTATATGCTTAGTGTAGTGAATGTAGATGAGAGGCCATTGATGATGAAAGTCTTTTGTCACATGGTTGATTTTAGTTATAAATGGAGGCGTCGCAGTGTTTGCACTCTCTTCGCATACACAGGAGGTCAGAGGAAGGGTGCAGGTAATTTGCGTAGGAGTAGAGATATTTGGATAGGATCACAATCTTTGACGACATCGGCAGGAGACTTAGGCAGTTTCTCCACTGGCGTCTTTCTATGTGAGGGTCACTTCGATCAAAAGTAATGCCTCCTATTTTAATCTCCCGAAAAGATATGACGGGATTGCAAATTACGTTATGATGACTGCGCTTATGCACTCATGACCTGGAAGTTTCACATCTCTATAGGAGATATTGACGGTGTGACACTCAAAGATATCCATCCCTATAATGGACGTGCGTCAGAAGCAATAATGCGTCATTGAATTCCTCCATGTAGAAAAACTGAACAAATCAATGTTCACCGGTACCTGGTGGACGTTAACGAAGCTGATGCAGTTTCTGTCAGCCCATTTAGAAAATGGGCTCGTCGATTTCAGAGTAGCCCCAGAGATATGCTAGTGACAAAGTACGCACCGAACGCCCTCGCGGAGCCACCACCCCTGAGAAGGCAGCGCGGCTCGATCAATTCATTCATACCGATCGGTGGTTAACGTTGAATAGAATGCGTGGAGAGTAGGATGTGAGAATTGTGAGTGTCGGTAAAGGCAAAGTCAAGTTGGCCGCACCCTCTATTGGAAAACCCACAAGCTCTGGTTCGTGCTGCAGACAAAGGAATAGGTACGTCTGCAGTCGACCAAGAGTCATTAAGAATATGATGCAATCGACGGAAGGTTAAATGACCCTCGCCTCCCTACCATCCACACTTTTAGGCAAGGTTAAGTGCCCCCACGGTAGCTGTGTACACCCAGCAATTGCCGACAAAGCTCACCAAGCGGCACGAAGAACATTTACCTGGCATGGTATCGATCCCATGACCTTCAGTGCCAACAGTCGAGCACGTAAGCTTACTGCTACCGTGAGTGCACTGGAAATGACGTTGTCATCCCTAGGATACAGTAAAATGCATGTGGCAGGTGGGTTCTGCCAATGCTCCGGCAAGAACACAAAACCACTGTCAAGATGTCTCTCAGGACTTGTCTTTTTGGGTCGGTACGAAGCCGAGCGTAATGGATTCTTGGACCGCATCATTACTGGTGACGAGACGTGGTGTCACCACTATGAACTGAAGTCCAAACGGAAGTCAATGGAATGGCACCTGTCACCCTCCCCTATCGCAAAGAAGTTCAAGACGCAGACACTTGCAGGCAAAGTGATGTGCATGGTGCACCATCTACTGAGACAGGAAGGGCGTCATCCCAAATTTCTTAGAGCCAGAGGCGACTACACATGTCATCTCTGACCGTTGCGTTGAAACGTAACCAAGTTGAAGGTCCGGATTACATGTGTAAAACTAGAAAAATTAAACAATCCGTTTGTAACACGACAACGCCAGGCAACACACATAGTTTGAAAACCACGGAATGTGCGACAGAGTTCAGCTCAACGGTGCTGTCCCTTCCGCTTTATAGTCCAGACCTGGCACCCTCAGACTTGCAATTGTTCAGACCTCTGAAGGACCCATTACGTGGTCAGCTTTTCCTCTTTGTCGTCAAAAAAGTGAACCGCTTTGGCAGGCGCTGACTTTCACAAGGCTTTACGGCTCTCGTTTATCGCTGGCAAAAGGGTATTGAGAATGGCGGTGACTTGATATAACAGTAAATTCTGGTTCAGAAAAGGTCGCTTGTTTCAATCGTTCTACGTCCGTTTTCGTAGCTCTTCGGCTTCTTTAGTTAAAAAATAGGAGACATTACCTTTGCAACCAACCTCGTACACAGACTGCCGTCGTTGTAATTTCTGCGGAACCAACTCAGGGGATGGAAGGTCACTGCTATTTTGGTCAATGGCCTCAACAAATGCCACTGACTAAAGTTTTCAAATACTTGCATAGACAAAACCCAACCGTGATGGTGCCTTTCGTGCTAAACTTGAGAACTGAGCGTTTATATTTTCACTAACAGGCTATCATCCAAGTATGAAATGAGAAATGTTATGTTTATCCACATAAAAAAAATATGCCAAGGCATTGTTTACAGGTAAAAAGCACCCTGCCCTAAATTTGCTAGCCTTGAGTAAGACTGCTTTTTGACTCCACACATAGCTACCTATTTCCTTCATTTCTTCTATAGAGGTACATCTCTGTCCTTGGCAAGCGGAGCACCCCAGCTGCTATGAGGGGTGCACGTGCACCCTGCGCACCCCCCTTCCAGGCCTATTCCCTTTGGTAGGCAACTATGAAGGTATGTAACATAGTCGTCCATTAATTCATGTAATGTAGGCAGCCATGACGTGATGTAGTGTAGGCAATAGCCATGATGATATTTAACTTGAGCAGCCATGATATGATCAATTTAGGCAACCGCGAAGTGATTTAACGTAAGCAACCAGGAAGTGGTATGACGCAGGTACCCGTGCGTGCTGTAACGTAGCCACTCATGAAGTGATGTAATTCGAGCACCCAAGAAGTAATGTAGCTCAGGCAACCATGAAGCAATGTAACGTGGGCAACCACAAAGCAACGTAATGTACCTAGGCAGAAGTGTGAAGTGACGTGTACAACCACGATGTGCAGCTTTAGATAGTTCCAGTAATGAAGGGTAGTATCAGGATCAAAATGTGATTTTAATATCATTTAACGGCTGTCGTGGTATTTTTATCTTATGGGGAACTATGCTTTTTCAGCTCATGTCTACTAATGTGGCTTCACTCTGTAGTATTACTGTGGCTTTAATTAAGCTTCTCAGTATTAATGGATTCTATAAACCTCCTTTTAGCCGCTCCATAATGAATAACTCGCGATGGAGCTTCTTGGGAGGTCAAAATTCTGTGGTGTTAAATTGACCCGCAGGTCTCTTCAAAGTCGTTCGGTTTCTATACTTCTTTCTTGAGATAGTACACTAAAATATCAAAGGTGGCAAAATTGACGCTACAAAGTCGAACTAGGGCTACGGCTACAGAGTGTAACTTTCAGACACTAGCGCCGGTTTGCCAATTAAATCGAGTTTCGGACGCAAAGCCATCGATAAGATGAAAACCCAATTCTTCTTCATGAATTAAGTTGTTTCATTTGTCATCTCAAGCGTAATGGCGTTGCTGCTACCATTTACACGATTCAAATGAAAAGCCATCGCGCTACGGTCTGAAGTTTCGGATGAGACAAGCCTTATGTTATAAGTTATGCTTCACTCAACTTCACTTTGCGAATCGATGATGCCTCGTCTCATCGATGACTTTTTTACACTGTGAGTCAGACTGGATTCAATTATCAATTTCATCAGTTGAAAATATAATGTGGTCAGAGTTCAAGCACCCAAAATTTTCGAAATTTTCCTCCTCCGTCATAGAGTATGACAGCAATGTTCGCTACCAGACGCACCATAGCACAAGATTCGTGAAAAGTCCAACACTTTTAGGAAATACAATTTAGATGGATCGGGCTAGTGGGTAACATCTTGATGAGTTTCAATTACATGGCAAGACAGACAAGAATTTTTTCGGAGATCCTAAGGAATAATAGACAGTTATTCAAACAATTATTTAAATATGTAATCTGCATTTGACAGTTTTCAGACTTTTCAAGGGTATAAGCTGTTTGTCTTCAGCTAATTTCTTATAACTTGTGCATTTTCAAAAGTTACAGGCGTTAGAAACTGACAAAAAAGTAGGACGTCCTTAAAAGTAGTCAGGCCAGAAATTTCTTAAATTTTAGAACGGCTTACATTGCAGGCCTCAATTCAATAATAATTTTTTTGAAGCCACAGGCCTCATTCAGAAATAGCATCTGCTTTCAGTAATATAATTGTGTTTACATAATTTCACTTAATATGCTCTAAGGGCCGTGAGCAACAGTGAACTAAGTAAGTTTTCAAGGGCACGGGTCAACTGTGGTTGATATTGTTCTTAAAGACGGAATTCGCAGTGAATAAAGTAATCGAAAACAGTGAAGGAGAGTGGAGGTCAGTAGAGGAACTGAGTTGCAACGATTAATTAGGCAATTTAATATAGAGAGCAAACTTTCTAAAGTTAAATACACAATTTGTCGCAGAGTAAATAATTTTAACGTAGTGGGCAAGAATTAGCAAATACATATAGCACTAGTCAAAAGATATCCTAGGGTTGAAGATTATACTGTATTTCTTTCAGAAAACGTCAGTGTTCGGGTACAGGTGCCCAATCATTTACAAATGGCGGTAGAAATTAGTAGTGTAGTATTTATTTTTCTTGAAAGTTTGAACGAAATTGGGGTTAGTGAGTACCCATGGTCACATGCACATAGCACTACACATCCCACTGTTAAATTTGCCCAAGAAACTGAAAGGAGGAACCATTAAAAGAAGGCAGGCAAGACAGCGGTGCGTGCGGAGCCGCATGCAGGCAGTTCACTCATCCATCCTTCCTTCCTCGACGGTAACTTCGGCCATAAATCTCTCCTCAATATGCGGGCAAGAGAGAGTATTTTGATGAGCAACTTCCTGATCTTTTAAAGACAAGAAAATAATAAGCTAAAGAGATAGAGGCAGAGAGAGAGAGAGAGAAAGATCAATGGCAGGAGCGATTATCTGAGACGCTGCATACGACAGGGAGGCTGCAAGGAGACCAGGCTCCCAACATGCAAGCAACACTTTCCCAGGTTCGGCGGTTACACGTACACTGAGATGAAACAACGCTATTGAATAATGTAGTCCGTTGTGCATATTTCTGCCACTCTGTTGCTCTTGAATAATGTTACAGTTACTCATTGAAGTTTTTAGGGCACTGAAGAGCATGGCAAAACTAACCTATATGTTATTTCATTTCGTGATTATCTCATCACGTGGTAAAAAGTCAGTGTCGTTACAACTCGTCACAGGCAATCAAGAAAGTCTGTCCTTTAGGGCGGGAACATACTGATTGCTGATTGGCTGCAGAGAGCTGTCTCGTTACCTACTTTATTTATTACGTGATGAGATCTTTTTGTTAGTTCAGCTACGACTCGTAAGACTGACAGCTATGCGTACGTCTACCTTAGCGGCTGGTAACAGTAAGCAGCGAGGTAAAGCTTTGCTGGAGCGAAATATTGTCTTCATGCGGGGCTCTTTGGATAATGGAAATTATAGTCCTTCTATCGAGTTCTGCTCCAGTTTAAGAACAGGTATAGTTTAAAGCTGTTCTTAATATTACTACGTTTATGATATGTGTGCGTCAATAGAAAATGAAATAGAAATCCCCTGTCAGCAGCCAGAAATAGCATAGTAACGTTTGCTGCTAAAGCAAGACACTAGAATTTATAGAAAACCTACATTCTCAGGCCTCGGGATAAGCTTTTTCAGTCATTCCAACGATCAACTCAAAATCAGTGCAATAAAAACTTTACTATTACGAGCATACCATTTGTCTTCCTCATACCTTGCATTTTCAAACGAAGTTGACTTTCTCCGAGCATTCTTAAAAAAAAACGGATAGCCGCACCATTTTCTGGATCACTACTGCAAATTGCTCCTAGACAAGCTGTTCGAGCCCGGCAATAGCAAATCCTGGGTCAGTGAATTGGACTTCTTTCACTCGCTTCCATACTACAACAAAGTATCTATTATATAGTGCAGCAAACACTTTGAAAACGTTCCTCTCTGAAGCCTACCCACATATAAACATTAAATTTTCTAACAAAAACACATTTACCATAGGGTCCTACTTCAAATTTAAAGACAACCCCCCACATCACTTTTGTGAGTGTTATTTACCGTTACCGATGCCAGGCCTGCTGTGCCTCATATATAGGTAGCACTGGACACTTGCGAAACCCTCACATTCAGCCCCCCGCCTACATGCTGAGCAAAACAGCTATCCCATCAGCATTACTGACTTCTGCATCATAGACTCTTCCAATCCCATCGAGCTTACAACATTAGAGCCCTTCCACATTCATTGAACCAAACCTAGCCTCAACATTATGACCTCGGCTGTACCGCTTTATACCGTCCACACTTAGCATCAAATCTGCCGACTGTACAGGAGCTCCAGCTCCTCCACGAAGCTCTGTTCATTTGCGTGTTAGAACTCCCCCGATAACATCCATGCTCTCCTGATTCATCAGACAATAAAGAAAAACTTTTTATTTATAGGTTGTAGGTTAATTTTTTTCCCTTTTTCTGATGATGGCATTCCTAATCCCGAAGCGCTAAATTTTAAATTTACTCGACTTCCATGCAGTATATTGTAGTTACGTATAAAATATTTGAAAGTGCAACACAAACTACCGCGCATGGTAACGCATTACTTCTGTTATGTATGTTGATAAGCTAACCTGCTTTCTTGTGAGGGCATTCACATGTTGCCCGAGAGTCTTCGCTGCGCCAGCTCCTGCTCTAACTAACGCACCTCATTTATATGACTCTGTATCAGCATAAGCATCGTCAGCCATAATTATATACCGTCTGCCATCTTTCAGGGGCTATTAACAGAGACTGAAAAACATTTTAGCAGCTCGTTTTCAAAAGAACTTGCGACTGAGTCATCATTAAAACTTAGCATCGAAATGCTCCGAGAAGTTTTTGGTGGGGAAGTGAGGGCCGCGCGCCAGCAGGGGCGGCGCTCCCGACCTCCCCCCACTCGAGCGAGTCTCGACAACTCTCCTCGACTTGCACCAACTTAAACCAAGCTTAAATTCTCCTAATAGATGAGCAAAAAATTCTCGTGTGCTCGCCTTTACCGCCAAAAGGTTTGCTTGTTTGAAGATTATTCCTAAAAAATTTCAGGGCACCGTCTTACTTGCATAGCGAAAGATTACAGAAATGTTAGACGTAGTTTTCCTTGGTTCCTTG
>LQNS02278174.1:26557604-26571068 GCA_001587735.2 Parhyale hawaiensis | reverse complement strand
ATTTTGAGCTCAGGACTCATTCCTACGCGAGGCAATGCCGCTCTCCGATTGGATAAGCCACTCAGCCAGTTTAAGGGAAAAGTTTACTCACAACGCTCCCATAGGATAAATAGATAGGGCGCACTCCTCTCTATTAGAACCTCCTTGGTTAGAACGGCCGTTACGCTCTCAGTATAAGTTGCAGGAAAATTAGGGTATTCTGGAAACCATTTCAGGATGGCAGAGCAGGAATTTTGAGGAATTTCGCCCCTGGACTTGGAACATGTTTTCGATCTGTGTATGTATAATACGGGTCTCAGATATTTTTATATGCTGAACGAACAGTGCTTTTGTTCTCTGGATTTTTCCCAGGTTCCTGCTACTTGTGGCTCTCTCTCCAAGCTTTTCAGTCACCGCATGAAATCGTCGAAGTTTCGCAAGGCAGGAGTATCTTTTGAAAAAGCCGGTACGATCTTATGATGTCAACGAAACAGTTATGTTCTCTGTGAATAAAAATGAAATAATGCCTGTCTTTGTTTCTTTGTTGATACTGTGCAAATTAAAAAATCAGAACGTCAGGCAAAACAAGAGCTCCGTTTACAGAGCGCACAGCGCCGTTAAGAAAAGCAGTGCTAACGGGAAGAAAGGCTTACAGTGAAACGAAGAAACAGACAGATGGATCATTACAGAAATTTGTTCAGTTGGTCTGCGTCACGTTTCTAACAGTTTCAATCAATATGATGGAGATTCGCCCAAAACTTTTGAATCGTGTAGCCAACAGACAAGCAGACAGGTGGACAAACAAACAAATGGATCACCACCAAAAATTAGTCATGCTTGTTGAGATAACTCAAACAGTTCCTGTAAAGTTCACGAAAAACCTTCCCTGACTGTATGAGAAATGCTGTTGAAAGACAGACATATGAATTCCGTCAAAAACGCCCTCATTGGTGGAGGTAATAAAAAATGGATATAATGAGTCATAGGAATCCAGTTCGCTTAGCAACAACAGACATTTATTAATAAAATTAGTAGAGCATTTCAGTCTGAGCCGTATATTAGGGCATTGCTACCTATATTAAAGTAATAAAAGGGAATAATAGTTGCTTTCGCCATTGAATTCGTAAAAAAATGGATAAGGAGGCACAAAATATTGGTAAGCAGTTGGAAGAAAGCGCAAATTTGAAAAACAGAGTCACAAAAATTGACCTATGTGACTGAAGAACCATGTACATAGAAGACACTTTCGCTGCTAGAGATGAAAAGTGCGTAGGAAGAAAGAAGCCCAGGAAACGAAATAATACCTGAGCCACCTTCTGTGAGACAGTTATAGGAGTTGAGTGTAAAATTGAATAAAGAAGCACCTCCTGAAATAACGAGGTTTTTTGCCACATCTCCAGGCCAAGTTCAGGATGACAATGTGAATGCTTGGTAGTAGAAAGATTTCTACAACCACAAGTAAAAAATAATCGAGCGAACATATTTCAGCATACTATTAACAGGCTCGAACGACCACACAAGATATAACACACGATAACAACAGAAACTCGGAAACGAAAAAGAAAAATGGAAAACATTATTATCATTAGAAGTATGAAAATAGAGCGAAGAAAAGGGTGCTAGAAAAAAGGACGTCCAGAGGGCCTAGCTAAGGCCAAGGAAACCCATAGGTTCCGCCTTTGGCTGCTGCTCCCCAAGTAATAGGAAAGGCGACCATATAAAAAAATGAAACCTCTGTGCTGAAGTCCCGTACTGATAGATATATAGTACGATAATTCTATAATACAATGCCGGCAAAAAAAATCTTTACACTTCAATAGCAAGACACAAGAAATGTGAGTTAGTATTTCGTTTGCCCTACCCGACACAATAAAGCGAGAAGATGTTAGTGATGATGCATTCCCTCCGCCCACGCATAACAAACGTCCATCACCCAGTTAACCCTCGGCGAGGGTTGTATGTACTGTTGCAGTGAAGTTGATAGTGGGTCACTCTTGCCGACGTGTTATTTTTTTTTTTCTTATACGTTTAGAGCCTCATAACTTTACGCATACTGCACACAATGGGTCAAAAAATGTTTCAAGTGAAGGAGTAAACCCTTGCGTTAACTATGCTATATAAGGGAGACTGCAACGTAAAATGCAATGAGCATGGGCTTCTTTCCGGCACGCCGATATTGAAGACCCAGGTTTATCTGCAGGCGATCGTGGATTGTCCTTGTTGCGGCGTTCTGGAGGAGCTCAGTGTGTATATTGTTCAGTTGAACGACAGTTAAAAGCATGATTTTGAATAACTTCACGCTTCAGAAGCTTACCTATTTGTTCTCAATACAGTTTTCTAAGGTGCACCAGCGCCTGACTTCTTCTGTGGTACCGTCCCTGTTGGTAATTTTGTCCCCGACCGCTTCAGCTGATGGATTGTCTCTCTTGACATCCCCAGATCTTTGGTTACGGCAATCACAGAGTCTCCCTTTTCCAGCATAGTTAACGCAAGGGTTTACTCCTTCATTTGGAGCATTTTTTGACCTACTGAGTAAAGTAGGTGTGAAGTTATATGACTTCAAACTTATAAGAATGAAAAATAACACGTCGGCAAGAGCGACCAACTATCAACCTCACTGCAGCAGCACACAACCCTCGCCGAGGGTTGGCTGGGTGATGGACGTTTGTTATGAGTAGGCGTAGAGAATGCATCATCACTAACATCTTCTCGCTCTATTATGTCGGGTAGGGTAAACGAAATACTAACTCAACTCACATTTCTCGTGTAAAGTTTTTACTTGCTTTGAAGAGTAAGGATTTTTTGTCGGCACTGTAATACTAACTTTTGTGTTTCAAAGTGTTCTGTTTTGTGTTAACCTCTTCAAATTTATATGTATAGCTGATTTTTGATGCTTAAAGTCAGCTGAAGCCCAGAAAACAAAAGTAAGTGCGATAGCTTAGATAAAATTCATTAGGTTAGATAAAGATGCATATTGTTTGATAATGTGTAGGTGTTAGTCTACAGCGGGTGTTTTAGGTTAAATATGAGGTGCGTTAGGTAAGACAATGTGCTTCAGGTTTCATGAGGAGCAGCTGAAATAGAGAGATACGTGTGCTATTGTAGGCAAGGTGCGTTGAAGTAGACAAATTTGTAGTAGTAGGCAAAATACGTTACTGTAGACGAGGAGATTTTTAGGGTATAAATATATGCGTTATAGACGAGGTACGTGTGTTTTGGTAAGAAAAGGGTGTCAGAGTAGACGAAATGCATTATAGATTGCAGAAGAGGCTCAGAAAGAGTGGAATATCTTAGAGCAGATGAGATGTATTATCCCGGATGCCCACGTGCGACTCTCTTCGGCGTTATCAGACAAATCCGATTGGCTTACCATGACCGTCAATAGAATTTGACGCATTTGAATGAAGCGCTTTAAGAGCAAATGCAAAATCTTTGTCAATTTAAACTCGCTCAGCACTTGGAGAGATTGTTGAAAGTTTGCCACTGGCGGTTGCTATACAGTAAAAATTGTAGCAGCTTGAAATTACTTACAGATTTTTGAGATAGTTTAATAATATGCAAGATGAAGCCGTGGTTCCGGGATGGTAACCGGATCAATCGAGTAAGCTCTATGCTGAGAACGCCGACGAAAGTCGTACGTGGCCACCTGACTTCAATGTTTATGAGGCTCCTCTAGAGACGTAGATCAAACTCCGTGCGTTAGGGTGCCTGCACACGGAGGCAACACGACGCGATGTGACGCAACGCGACGCGATTTTTGGTCATGCCCGTACTTCTTCATTGATTCATAAGCATACAATTCTGAACAGAGGCAACGCGATACTGCTCAACATTGAGCAACGTTGCTCAACACATGCGATCCTTTTGCAGTTCTGTTATTTCCTACTTGATTAAGTAGTAACCCCGAACACCTAGGCAACACCAAGCGATTCGGGCCGTTATGACAGCCCAACTTCCCAGGCTTTCCTTTGGAGTATCCCCTGCCCCCCCCCCCCACCCCGATTTAAAACTTTTTGTTAGGCCTTTGGGATGTCTCTTTCGGAACCCATTTTCTTTTCTTTCATCTTCCAACCAGCGATATTAGGATTATCCTCCCATTACTGTTTTCTTGTGTGATGTTACATGTTACTGTTTCCGACTTTTTGTTCTCTGTGTTAACACACCACAATCTTTACCTTGCAGATATTATGTTTGGTGTTAATTGGTGGTCTAATTTAAATAACAGCTATTGTACAGCTATAAGTTTACCATTCTTAAGTTTCGAAAGTCATAAACTAGAAAAGAAAATTACTTCACTTGTCAAAAAATTTTATCCACAAGCCCAGGTTCGTGCAATAATGAAACCAATTGTAACAATAGGCTGCTTCCTTAAATTTAAAGCCAAGGTCCCACTTTTTTTTGCTTCTTCTGTCATCTACAAGTGTCAGTGCGAACAGTGTTCTGCTTCCTACGTACGTGAGACGAGGAAGCAACCCCTCAGGGGGCATAGGATGGATCATAGGCCAGAGGGTTAGGTTACTTAGGTTCCACCATCCAGTGTTATGGGGCCCGGCGACCCCAGGGAGCTCGTGTAGGTTACTAAGCCATTAGGTGGGCCTTCGAGATGTCCGTCCCACTTTGCTTCCTTCCCGATTTCATACTCCTGCTTACCATTGTTTTATTCTGTTCTTCCTCTTCTTTCCCGACTTGCTGTTCTCATGCGCGTTGATCCTGTGTGGGAACACCTTCATGCATGGGATCTCCGTTTCTATTGACATACTATATATCCATTGCTCATTTCTCTGTGACATCATTCCGCTCGGAAATGGAGGCTTGAACTTTCTGACTATAACTTACTAACTTATTAAGAAGCTACCGAAAGTCAGAATGTCTTTTAAGGATCAATTACACGAGGCTAGTTTACACGCTACAAGCTGTCAACTTTACAAGCATAGTAAACTCGCCCCGTGTCATCATGTTGGCAAGTTAACTAGCAGCTTGTAAAAAAGCTGAGAGTAAAGTTAGACGTGTTCAATTTTTACTCGCTGACGAGTTGGCTTTTAGCTTGTAAACTTGCCCAGAGTCATCATAGTTGCTAGTAAATTAGCTTCTTTAAATAAGCCTTGACCCTTAAGCATCTGCCCAAAAATGTTATTCCTAAAAAAAGTATTCAAATGCCTCATTTTATTTATTCACATCACATAAACTTATAAAACATGAGTGCGTCCTAGAAGCAAAATAGATATTTTCTTAAGGAATTTTGTTCTTTGATAGCCATTTTAGTCATTTATTATCCCAATGTCATAACCCTAGACATGAACGATTGAATTTGCCGAATGTCCGGTTATAAATTAAACAGCATTTTACGATTTTTCAGAGTATGAAAGTTTTTAATCAGTTGCCTGAAGAAATGATAGGACCTATGTCTGACTTTATTTTTAAACGAATTTTCAACAAGTATTGCTAGAGTAAATATAGAGACGAATGAAAACCATTAGCCCTATAAGCAAAGCATAGTGCTTCTGTTCGCTTGTTTTTAATTCATTTTGTTTTAAGTTTCAGTTGCCGTTGCCTCTATGTATTACATGTATGAATTGAAAGCAATAAAGGTGTTAAAGGTGTTACCATAGCTAGACACGTTCGATACGTAGCCTAGTATATTGACTTTTTTCCCATGTTTTGAAGTGATTTTTGGTATCGGATCGACCCCAAAATATTCATCACAAATTTAAAATTTATAAATGTTCTATAAAGAGGTAGGTATCGGACTACCGGCACGATGCCCAGCAATGCCAACTACACTCGCTATCTTGTTGGCTCCTGGGAGAGTACGTGTAAAGATCACTAACTCACTCGCTTACTCACTAACATATCCACTAGCCAGCTAGCAGCAAGTGAACTAGCCTCGTGTAAATGACCTCTAAACTGCAGACCTGTTAACCTGACTTCTGGTGGTTTGCAAGGTCTTAGAGAGGATAATTGCTTCACAGCTTGGTGCTTTTTTGAGAATAATTATGTTTTATTTGGAGACCAATAAGGTTTTCACAGAGGTAGATCTATTCAGGATCATCTTAATTGCTGTGCCGAAACCACCAATAAATTGAATATATCGATATTGATTTCTCCGAAGCCTTTGCTATGGCAAACCATGGTCTTCTGCTTGTCAAGTCCCCAAGTATGCAAATTGAAGATCCTCTACTCGCATGGACTACGGGCGTGTTCGATTGGGCAGCAGAATTAAGCCTTGGAGGCTTGAATTGTCAGAATTTTCTGACTGGTGCCATGGTTTCGACTTGGTGATTCAAGTTTCAGTGAATGACTCTTCATCATTTGTGAACGATAATCAGGTTGCATATAACCCCTGCAATACAATTCAAAGTGACGCAGCCAAAGTTCCTATATGTATTTGCAGGCAAGTCAAGTGAGCATGACTTAAATCGACAGCCAATGAAACACGCTCTCATTATTAGTATTATTGCCGAGGGGATTTCACAGCCCAAATTTTTGGATTGGTTGAGCGCTGTTGGGCTCTACACTCTAGCGCCGGGTCGCATCCCGCAACCTAAAGCCCAGAGCAATTTCCGAATGATGTGGGCTGTTCTAAGCAGAGCGTTCTTTTAGATGGTTCCTGGGTGGAGATGGCCGCACTTCAGCTGTAGCAGCGCACTCTGGAGTTTCTTGGACATTATCCCCAGAGCGCCGCCGATGAAAACTGGAACGACGTCGACCTCCATCTGCCAAAGTCGCTGAATTTCGATGGCAAGGTTATGGCACTTTTTCTTCTTCTCCGTTTCCTTGTCGATGATTCTGGAGGCGAAGGGGATTGAGACGTCGATCAGTTTGGCCGACTTCTCCTGGTTGTCTTTGACGAGGATGTCCGATCGATTGGGGAGGATTTCTCTGTCTGTTCCAAGCTTTTTGTCCCAGAAGATTTGCACGGCTTCATTTTCAACCACGAAGGCAGGTTCGTGCTCGTACTACCTTTCACTGGCCGGAAAGATATGAATCTGTAGGAGGGTCCAGTGAAGGTGTCGGGGAACTTTATCGTGCGCTTGTACTCCTTTTGCACCAGCACTCCGTATTTGCTTATCACGTGGCTGATGGTTTCATCCGAGCTCTTGCCAATTCTACAGGTTGTGGGCACGTTCTTCCTATCGATTCTGTTTTTTCATACACCTGGTTCTGAGGGGTTGTTCTTGGGCTGCCAGGATGGTGCCTTCTGTTTCTCGTTTGAGCTCACCCTCAGAAGCCAGTTCCAAGAGTCTGGTACGATTTTGTCCTGAACAGCTTCGAGGTACTGGCCGGACATCCTCATGCTCTTCCATTTGTTTTTCGATCAAGGCGTCGTCGCTCTTTGAATTGATCAGCCGTTTCGGTCTCTTTCAGCAACTTCACCTCGATTAAGCAGCGTGCCCACAGGTCGTCGCTCTCTATGAATGTTGGGAAAGAGCTCGTTTCTCCGTTTCGACGCAGTCCTCTACACTAAGGAGGCCCCAGCCCCCCACTCTTCAATTGAGGTAAAGTCTGTCTACGCAAGATCTTGGGTGCAGTGCTCGAAAGGTGTTCATGAGCTTCCTGGTTTTGATGTCCATGCCGGTGCAGTCCTTCTTGGTCAAGTTGATAATGCCGGTAGAGAAACGGACTATGGAGACGGCCCATGTGTTAATGGCCTTGATGGTGTTGCCCCATGAGGTGTGATTTCAGAACGAGCCGGAACCTGGTGAGGTACTCCTTCCGAATGGAATCTTTCATCGTTCTGTGGTGAATGGTGTTGTACTCCATGACACCGAGGTATTTGTAACCTGTCTCCTCAATATCCTTGATGGTACCTTCTTCGATGGTGATTCTCTCGGACGCAGTAACCTCGCCACTTTCGATGTTGAGGACTCCGCACTTACTGTTGCCGAACTGCATTTTGATGTCTTCAGAGTATTGATGGACTATGTTGAGGAGCTGTTCTACTTGATCTTTTGATTTCGCGTACAATTTCAGGTCGTCCATATAGAGCAGGCGATTGAGCTTCATGGTACGGCTGTAGTTGTGGCCCTGGCCAGCCTTGTTCAGTGTCTCGGAGAGGGGGATCATGGTCAGGACAAAGAGTAGTGGATAGGGAGTCGCCCTGGAAGATTCCACGCCTGATGCTCACCTCGCCGAGGTGTTTATTGGCGCTTGTGAGCTGGGTCTTTCAGTTGGGTATGGTGGTCGAGAGCAGATTGCAGATATTGCCTGCGATGCCGACAGAAATATACAAATTACGAAACGACACATTAAAATCGAGAATGTATCCAGCTAAAAGTGTAGTCACTTATGGGATACATTGTAATGGAATAAAAGCGTTAACGTATTTCTATAAGAGTAATACATTAGTCATGACCATTCCTAAATCTATACTGCGAATTAAGATCCAACATCAGTAGCAAGATCTAACTAAGAAACTGACATACAACGTTATACACGAACACAAGTAAATGAGACATTAAAAATATTGTTATCCAACGTATGCTAATCTAAGATGGATTATACTGGCTTATACAATAGTCTTTAAAACGCCTTTTGAATGCATCGTGCGACATTGGTAGAGCAAGTTCTTCGGGGAGCGGATTGTAGCTTGTATGCACTGGAATATAGTGAAGCGCCTCTCAATTTCCAGACGGATACCCGGCAAATTGAACCTACGGTTCCTAGTGCTATGGTGATGAGTAGGTACGAGTGGGCTGAAGTGAGTCGGAAAATAAGGAGTTTTACATACTATGGCCTTTCTAAAAAACTTCAAAATAAAATAACGATGTACATTTTGTAATTGAAGAAGTTTCAATCTAAAATACCCTTGAGATTGCCAAAACTCCATTTTAAGGAGAAAAATTGAGTATTTTGCGGGTTGCAGGGGATTATATGCGAGGCCATCGCCCGAAACACGATTTAAAGTGGCAAAGCGAACGCTATACCGTCTGGTGCTCCGGGCAAGTCAAGCCTAACGGGGGTAACGTTAACCTAACTTTGCAGAGCCACACGATACCACCTGAACACGTCATTCTGTAAAAGGCTGTGGCCGAAGCTAACCACAGCTAAATCTTTTAAAAGCGAGCTTTGAAATAATGTTTTATGCGTCGGAATTGTGTTCCTCACATCTTCCGCTGGCTTCATATATATGATATGCTACCTAACTGTATGCATATATAATTACCTAATAACAATTTGGAAGATATCTCACTAGATTTTCGCACGCCGTAGGCTATCACGATCAATAGTTACAGCCTTAAAGTAACTTTATCACTTTGGGAGCTGTCAGTCTTGAGACCGGGCGACTTCATTGGAGCGCGCGTTTTTTCTCACAATATTGGATGCTTATTCAACTATAAAAGACTCATTCCTAGGAGCTCAGTACACAAAGTTAACGAAATATTTAAAACTCACGCGTTTATTAATATATTATTAAAAGAGTGTTGTTAACGTGAATTGTACTGTTCAATTATGTCGAGCATTGTATCGATAACTTAACTATCAAAATCAAGCAAAAATAGAGTCTTCTTTCAAATAAACCAATTTGTTGCCAACACGATACTGTTCCCAGGCTGTGATAAACTAGAGATCACAATGCAAAAAAAAAAATAGCTAATTGAAAGCACACTAACTACAGCTCTGAAACAATCCAGATGTCGTCGACAAATCGAACAGTAAATGCTAATAATTTTTTGTTCGTGGCCAGCTAAATCTATCATTTCTAAGACCGCACGATGCTCCTCAAAATCTCCTGAATAAATAAATATTCATGTTAGACCATCAGGTTGATCCTGAGGACAACTTT
The DNA here is from genome assembly GCA_001587735.2 of Parhyale hawaiensis. Lineage (NCBI taxonomy): Eukaryota > Metazoa > Arthropoda > Malacostraca > Amphipoda > Hyalidae > Parhyale > Parhyale hawaiensis. Next base: position 26,561,305 of record LQNS02278174.1, on the reverse strand, counting down.
GCTGCAACTTGACAGCCGCTCCATCTTCTGACCAGTATTTGTTCTGTTCTTTGGACGGAATATTAGTTGGAATATTAGTTTTTCTTGATTATTTGATTAAGATATTAGTTCTTTTGATGGTTTGAGTATTAGTTCCTTGAATGGTTAGAATAGAGTTTGGAAATTTTTTACTACCCTCTATCACTGCCGTGAAAGAAAACATTTTTAGCTATCCACCACTTCTGTAAGAACTTATAATAGCCTTTTACTACTAAATGCTTGCATTTTTAAGTGCGTCCGAAAATCTACGAATCAGGCGCCATCATCAACGAGTGAGATTAGGCTTACGACCCATAGGTTGCCGAACGCGCTGGTTAGATCGGTTCGAAATGCAATTCTTCAGCCGGTTAGATGCCAGCTCTTTGGAGAGTTCCAATCTAAGTCCTTGTATGGTTCGAAAACTGATTATTTCGACGCTTCGAATATTAATTCTTAGGACGATTCGATATCAGTTCTTTCGACAGTTCAAGAATTAGTTCTTTGAATAGCTCGAATTTAGTTCCATAGACGGTAGTAGTAGTAGTTTTCAAGAATGAAGTAATGAGCGTTGATTTGGTATAGGTATATATTGTAGCAAACCATCATGCTGTAAGGCAGGTTCATGCACAAATACCGACACTTTTTAAAACTCTGCAAAAAAAAAATATTCAACATTACCGAGCACTACATGGCCGGCGCTATGGAAATTTATTACATTTATTATCACCCGCGATCAGAGTGAGGGAGGTGATGATGTTTTCGTTGAAGATTTACGTATATATATACATACATATATATTTGTACGCTTGTCTGTCCGCCCTATAAGTGATCCAAGGAGTTGAACAATGTTCCTATTTTTTTGCAGGGAGTCTGGTGGGTTGCCCTCGACGTGACCCATGCCAAAAAAACTTGAAATAGATGGCCATAAAATATGACGGAGATGACATTTGTTCTCCACCCCACAACAGGTAGCAGGAGTTGAGCTATATTCATGATTCTTTGCATGGAGTCTGGTGGGCTGTCTACAATGTCACCCATGCAAAAAAAAAAAAAAAAATAGGATTGGCTGGCCATAAAATATGACGGCAATAAAGTTTGCTCCCACCGCGGGTGATGGTCATCATACGCCACGAGGCGTTCTAGTTTTGTCAGTTTTTTTCATTGGGCAAAGCCTGACTAGTTTGTTAATATTTAGCTCCTGCTATATCATAATTCTCTGTGTTCCTCTCTCTACATTGCTTGCCTTGTTCTTTCTTTTGATTCACCGTTAATGGGTCTGAGAAGACACTTTAAGTGTTACACAGTAACATACAGATTTGAAGATATGACACTGAAATACTAGCAGAGTATCAGGAGCCCGGGAGAATTTTTCTAGAAATAGATGAAGCAGATCATAAAAATATAATTGTGCAACTATATAATAAGATAATACAAATGGTGACTGATGTAAAAATACCATCTAGTATAAATAAAGAGGACTTTAATACTGCAGTAGATGATGCAATAGTGGAAAGAAGATATATACAAGGTTAAGGACTTTACCACCCCGAAAAGAGACTTCTCTCCAAGATGAATAGAGGAAAATATCGATTTTGAAATGAAAATACGAAATACTCAGCAAAACGGCATTAGTGGTGGGCCTGTATGAAGAAATATACGCATGTACATTTTTGAAGAATCGTTCCATGTTACGCTGTAGAAACACAGAACTTGGTAGAAATGAGATTGAGAAAAGAATATTAAAAGGGAATTGTCACCATAGAAACGTGTATAGTCACCTGCATGGCGTTAACAACAAACAATGCCTTATGAAGACTGAAGTATCTAAAATATCGAAATATTTAGTGAAGATAATTCTCAAGCCTTTAGTATATTTTGTAGCACATATATCATACAGGCAACATGTAAATATTTTCACCGGTTTCTTTACTACTCTTGAAATTAAAGGTTCTTCACTGCTATAGAATTAGAACTCTTCCATGTTCAGCATTGTAAAAGGAAATATAGAAAACTAAAGATATACAATATCACCAAGTAGAAAGCAGAAAAGAAAAGACCTGATACGCGAAGAATTCTTACAAATCAATATGTTTATGTTTGACCTAGGCTTGTTCATTTATTTAAATATCTTCACTGAGCAGATTATGGTCGCTTTTTGTTTTTATCTGCCCAGATACGTCTCCTTGTTTCCACTTTCTCAATTTTTTTACCAAGAACATTAAGGTTTCCAGTCTGTAGCAGTGTAGCACCTTTTAAAAAGTTGTACAGGGAGCCTCTACAGACAGTGCTGATGATAGGGTATCTGCGTTATCGAATAATTATAGTTCTTTTATTAAGATGTCCTTTATCGGTTCAACTGCAATAAACATTTGAGAGTAACTAGTAATATGATTGCACTACAGTTAGGGTTCTTGTGCAATAACTCAAATTTTAATATATCCAGTATACTGCGCCGAACTGCTACATGTGGAAACGCTCTATACTTTTAAGTGGAACAAATTGTGAATTGTCATCTTTTAATGTTTATAGATTATCTCGGTTTTATAGAATATATACTCAGCTCTTATTTCTTTCCTGAAACTGTTGATGTTAGTCTAGATGCGTCTAACTGAAGATATTTTGAATCAAAGAGATAGCAAGACTTTGGAATCTTATCAAGTATATTGTAATGTATTTGAACTACAAAAACTAAATCTAGAAGCTATACATAAAATTGTAATTATCTTCGTTCTTTACGATACTTCGGGGAAAAACACTAATAGGTCTGTTGTGTCATTTTTTATTTTACTGTAATTTGACAAACTTTTAGGTTCTTTTCACACCAATTTTATCTTATGAACAATTTACGAGAGAGGTTAGATATGCGTCAGTGATCTTGTAATTATGTGATATTGATTGCTGCATGTTTTTATCGCAACTTGAATAATTTTTTGTTCGTTGTTAGTAGTTGAAAAGTATTGGAAACTGCAGCTAAAAACGTGAACTTCAGACTGTTTATAAAATGGGAATAATATTTTTATTAGTGTATCAAGCGAGATTTCAAAAGAGTTCTTATGCAGCAATGCTGAAAGCACTACTAGAGTCTTATTAAAAGCTGTCAGCCCTAAGGTACATAGTCCACGACCCGTTTCCGCCCATTTTAGTCCACAATTGAAGGGCGAACATGGGAAGTGCAGTACGGGCGTTAGTGCACTAAAGTGGTGGCAATAATGATAGTACATTTTGAAATTTTGTAATTAGTATAAAAACACTGCATCAATATAGTTGAAATTTCAACTGAATAATGTTACTTCAACTAGTTACCGAATCCTTATAGTCATTATTATAACTGAATACTGTTACTTTAACTAGTTACCGATTCCTTATAGTCATTATTATATTCGTTGTCTTTTCAAAATTTTACCACGAATAGTTTGTGGGTGCAAATCTGGTGGAAATAAAGATAGCACATATGGAAAAAATTGTATTTTAGAAAACAATGAAAGCAAAAAAACATAGTTCTTAATATTTACAAGCGTTGGCTTTTGATTGCAACACCTGTACACATCGGTTATTCATAGAAGTAATAAGATTAGCGAGCATTTCTTCAGGGATAGCCTCCCAGCATTCATTTATGGTCTGCCACAAGCTTTCTTTATCCTGAAATTGTCTCCCATTGGCGTAAACATGCCGTGAGAGTATCC
>LQNS02278174.1:26526104-26542061 GCA_001587735.2 Parhyale hawaiensis | reverse complement strand
GGCGGTGGCTACATCCGCCAGGCATGACTTCGCATGACACAAAGACTGCGTCTATACATTTGAATGTTACTGGCTAACACATTGGAATGTTGTATGTGCGAATCGCGTATATAACATATCTGCAGCACGAACCAGTGCGTGCAGGTTCCCAGTGGAGGGTACAGTCAGAGTTGACCTCAGCTTCACCTTCAAGTCAACGGAAGAGCTGTTCTCGCAAAAGTGGATTTGTAATACAGTTGAGTAAGTTCAAACTAGGTAAATTATGTACCACAAGCCTTCATTGTACAGCCATACTGAACAGCCCTACTGCTGCAGAGAGAAATTATAATTTTGTATTTTTAAATTATGAAGTTTTTAACAAATAAAATTTTTCAGTTATTGAAAGGGAAGTATAAAACAGAAAATTTTATTCTAGTAACCTTATCTTCAAAGACCCAGCGACTTCATACCTATGTCTACAATATTTAAATAGTAAGCATTCCAACATAATGTTCACTCCTGAAAATCCGTCAAACGATTCAATAGCATTTTTAGACACCCTATAGTTATGTACAAATCTACACTTTAAAGTGCACCATTCATTGTTGCTTCTCCGCCAGCCCTTCCTTTTACACATCAGACAGTATTATTCATACGAGAAAGGAGTAGTTATTCAACAAAGAAAGGATTAAAAGGCAATGTTCAAATAGTGCCATATCGGCAAGGATCAGCTGTCGTTAAGTGCACAACTGAGTAGAAATGTTTTGGCAGTTCTCGTCGTCAAGATGCGCAGCAACGAATTGATATTGCGTCATAAGTGAAAGACTGTAACACACAATAGATTAAGCACTTATGTTTTCTCAGCAGACTGAGTTGGTATTACACTGCATACTGATGTCTTCTTTTGTTAATGACATGGTAATTCTCGCGTAAATTTCATATTCAAAGCAATATACAAAGTTTGTAGCGGAACTTTAACTAGAGCCACTGCCCAGCTCACTCACCCACATGGAATTTTGGGTCGACCTGTAGTCGAGCAGGCTGTGTTTCCTCTGTTAAGACCCTCGCCATGTAAAAAAAATAACAAAAGAACACAACAGTGGCCCACTTTAGCGCTATAGAGTTTTTATTTTTCACAGTATGCTTGTAGAACAGCGAATAGGAGTTTGTCTGGGCAACACGGTGGAATCTACCATTCATTCGCAAAGTCTGCTCTTGGCTCAGTTTCTGGTTTATTGTCATCACGGGAAGTTTTACTACCGTAAGTATATTTCCAAAGCGACTTTAGTTTCAACGTAGTCACTTGTCGTGCAATGCTTTCTTCCCGGCAATATCGGGTGCCGATTTTTAGTCTTCCGTTACTGACGGATCCCCAGGACACGCAATGCAAGTGTTCCTCAAGAAAAGCAGCAGCAGCAGCACGTTTTGCTCTTCTCTCAAAATTCAAAATAGCGAGTCTAGAACCCATTACAATTCGATTGCTGTCAATCGTATATATAGTTGGTACAACTTGTTCTACATAGTTGTTACTAGAGTTAAAACTTATTTTGTATTAGAAAAGAAAAGGCATATATCGAGGGCTTAGAGCCAGAAGTGGCTATGTCCATCGTTGGCGAAATCGGGTTCCAATCACAAAGTGGGCGCCCGTGAGGCATATTTTTAGTGTCACGAGTGTCTATGCCATATATTTTCATGCCAAATCTCTTCTTAAATGAAGAGATATGGCATAGACACTCGTGACACTAAAAATATGACTCACGGGCACACTTTTGGTGAGGGGAACACGATTTCACCAAAAATGGACATAGCCACTTCTGGCACTAAGCCCTCGATAGACTTTCGCACAACTCGTGTTTCAGTAGGGGGTGAAGTTGGCCTTTCACCCGACTATGTTTATCAATATAGAGGGCAAGCCACACTGCTTGTCGAGCTTGTAGGAGCTCTTTTCTTCTTCACGACGTTCATTGACTGTTTTACTGGCCGATGTTCCGGCCAGTCTGCGGCTCTTCACTTCACTTCTCTATTCGCATGCTATTCTTTTCAATAATAATTATTAGGCAGGTAGCGTACGGCAGCTGCGTTGCTTTTTCCCATTAACCACTTCGTTTTGAGGGCTGCTGAAAAATAGCTAAACTCTCCATGCCGATCTAGGATATAAAATTTATCAAAAAAAAAACTACACTCTAATAAAGACTGATGTGTATTATCGGTTTGTTTGTTTGTTTATTTATATGCTCATTTTTTGTTATACCTTAAAAAACCACGTAGGCGAAAATTAGGCCAGGTTGGAGACTGCGGTCATCCTGTCAACTTCCACTGAAAACTAATAGATAGAAAATAATCCATATTGCAGATGATAGCAAACGTATTTTAATCAGCGTCAGTTGAAATCCAAACAGTGAAGCTATCTAAAGCTTCTCTTATCGCTGCCATGGAGTCTGATTTGCATTACCTTCTCCATACATCGATTCTCTATTTGCTCTCAATTCACGGCATACAGTATATTTAAAGATTAGGTGAGAAGCAAAACATTCAGTTTAAATTTTGCTACCCACGAAGCACCGTTCGGTGTGCCTTAACTCATCAGGTTTGAGGCTCAAAGTTGAAGAAAATTTATTTTTCAATCCTTACGAAAACGTATATTCAAGATGATCAACGAAGCAGAGAACGAAGCACAGGCGAAGCGATGATTTTCTCGGGGCAGTAGACTCACATTTTTTTTCAGACCTGCTGCCTGCCTTCGACGAAGCAGTTTTCGCTTCAACAGGAAACTTTTGATGATCTGAAAGCCTATCCTTCAGTAGGTAGTTTACGCGGAAAGGAAATTAATTACGTTCAGTAATACTGTGCTGCTTTCTAATATTAGGTTTTTTTTGCATCATCTACTGTGGGGAATGAGTGTGCTGCTTAGTTTAATTGAAAGAAAAAAAACACTTCATCTCTAACGACAATTTGAGTTGGCCATATATTAGGAACAAAAGTATGTTAAATGAAGACATCTCTTCACATATATCTCACTGTCATGTTTTACAGCGTAGATAAGCTAGTCATTTTATAAATACCCTGTCGTATGATCAATAATAATAATGTGCTTGTTCATCCCTATGTTCCCTCCTTCGTTCGTTCGTTCGGCCTTGCTTTAGGACGACTTTTATGCTCTTCCTATTAATGGGATGCCACCCTGGGAGAGAAGAACAGGAGCCAAGTTTGCGTTTTTTTAAGCTGGTACTGCTCTCGGGACATAAGCAAGGAGCTTCAATAGAGAAGGGAAACCTGCGGTCTATGTACAGATTTGCCGGCGAGTCAACCAGATCTTTTATGGGTCCAATCGGCCTATAGTACACCTTCCACATTATAAAAAGACAAAATCAGGCTATTTTTTACGTCATTTCAGCCTCAGTACACCCTCACCAGAGTCAATTCTGCTTTGCGTTGTTGTAGGTACAGGTTTGTGGTTTCTTCTTTCATTTAAGTAGCTACTTCAAACTCGAACTGTTTACAACGGGAAGCATGTGGACAGATCCATCTTGAAGTGAAATAATTCTTCGCTTTTTAGAAACTATTACTGACTGGCAGCTTGTTACGAAATCGTCGTCATCTGATATTTCTTCGAAGAGCATTTTTTATAAGTTGAGAAACTGAATTTTCCAAATAAATATTGTTCAGTTTTGTCAATCGTCTCTCACTCTCATAGCAATCAAAGTTCCATTAACAGGCAATCCAGTTTCCAGAAGCTTACCTCCGGACTCTTCAATAACTTAGGAAATTATTTAACTGGAAATTTATTTCACTTTTGTATATAGGATACTAATGCTGCGCAGATAGCTCTAGCGTTTTGAAATTTTGTTCCCCTGATGACGATCAGTGTTTAACTGTTCGAAAGTTTGGGCAATAAACCTAAGCTCAGAAGATATTCTAAATTATACGATAATTCGTCTCTTGTACAATTCCGTATCCACAATACCATATTTATTGGCTATTATTTAAATGCAATTTAGTTTATTTACAAATAAATTCGACTTAATTTTCGCGATCTAAATAAAAAAGATTTTTTTGCCTTCTTTCTCCATATAACATTCGGTCTTGAGTACACCCCCTTCAGTAATTCAATTAAAGAAAATTACAAAATGTTAAGAAGGTGTATCGTAGTCGAAAGAAAGAAGAAACCGTCACTAATTTGAACGCTCTCTCAATATAACATTCGGTCTTGGGTACGCCCCCTTCAGTAATTCTATGGAAGAAAATTACAATATGTGAAGAAGGTGTATCGTAGTCGAAAGAATGAAGAAAGACAATAAATCTTCTGGGAAAGCTTTGGTTAAAAATGACAAAATTTTTATTTTTAAAATCTAATTTAGGGTGTACTGAACACAGAATGCCTGAGAAAGCTTTTACCAGCTTAATATACAAAAGAATCTCTCCCACATGACTCTGCCAATACAACATTTATTAACGGATTAAAATCGATCAAAAAACTACTTGCCACATGAGAAGACCGAATGCCTGATTTTATAGAATGACCAATTCATGTTTTTTGAAGAGGGTGTACTATAGGCCGAAAGGGCCCTCTTATGGCTGTGAAACGTTCGTGGGTGGAAGTGACGGGGGAGCAGTGAGTTTCACGGGGGAGCAGCAGACTAACCGCGTTACTGATATGCGATTGGTGGGTATGCGACTGGTTGCAGCCATAAGCGACTCTTTACTGATATGCGATTGGTGCATCGGGCGACTGGCTGACAGCCATAATATACTATTGAGCTTCACTGGCGAGGCTCCTGGCTCCCTCCTGTCTATAGAAGCTCCTTGGTCATAGGTAGAGGATTTTTGGGGATTGGCTTGAAACATATTTTCAAGCTGCGTAGTTTCCGTGCTTCGTGTGCATAATACGGGTCAGAGAGCATCGTAATTGAGGAACAATGCTTCAAATTTGTACTGTAGTATTTCCAAAGGCCCTTTCCTTTCAGTATTAGATAGGAGAAAAATAGGATGATACGGGTCTGAAATATCACTCAAGAACAGTGTTCTGGTTGTGCAGAATTTCCACAGGCTCCAACGAGTATTGAAATAATTGAGCAATGTACCAATACAAATTCTCTGTTATCTGGAGAAATACAAACAGGGTGTCCCAAAATTATGGCAAAACATTTTTTTTTTCTCAAGTTTCTAGAGCCAACCTCTGTCTAAAATACGGCTTCGTGTGTTAGAAGCAAAAATAAATTATACGTCGTTTCTATGATCCAGTACATTGTTGTTCAACATACGAATATATACAGTGTGCAGTTCTGGACTGTCCAGCAACAACATTTAGCAATATAAATATTTTATGCATTCTTAAGCCGTATATTTTCACCATAGGCTACCCACCTTATTCTAATTTGTTGTTAAATTGCAGCCATTTATATGTTACTTATCACTTAAACTCAATGATAAACAGTTGTGCAGCGTAAAAAATTTTAAATCCTCTGCTACTAAGCACTTTGTGACACATCTTTCCATTTAATATACCTTTGCCCATCAGCTAGATTGGTCATCATATTTCAGTGTACGCTAGCCCTTTTTAGTTGGGCTTTATGTAGTTCAGTAAAAAATATATTGGGAAACGATGTTGCGATAGCGTGGAAGTGGATTTAGAGTTAGTACGGCCATCTTACAATATATCATCAAAGAAAAACTATTCACCCTCTCACGCGGGTCGGTGAGGAATGCCTAGACACTTCTACATAATCAATAAGACAATTTGCATCGTGTATTGATAGCGTGTACGGCCATGTATATAGACAGAGAATAATTTGCAAGAGGCAAGATTTAGTGCAGCACAATACATCACATATTGGAAATAATGCCAATATTCATGCTGGTACAAGGAGTTTATAGTCAGCCAAAATATTTTTTTATACACGGAAAGACGTTAGCGCTACTTTGGTTCAGCATTACTGTTATCCATCACCAACTACTAAACAAGACGGATTATTGAGATCAATATTTCAAATTGACAAGAAACCTGCTTGTGTTTTCTCTTCGTAGGACAGTCAAAGAGCAAATAAGGCAGCCTACATAATCGGTTGGCGCTAGAAATCCGGTACCTGACTTTGGAACAAAAATGTCATCTATTATTCATTCCCTACGTTTTTATAATACAGCCAATTGTAGGCTAGACTTTTACCCATGGAACTCATTCAAATTCTGCTGAATGTGAAAGAAAAACTATGCATATGGCTAAACACACGACGATAATATAACAGTATAAGAGCATGATATGGTAGGTGACATCATTGATTATGAACCAATTTGGCTTATATATAATACATGCTAACGTGGTATATACGGTGCTTTATTGTCACTCAAAATAATAAGTCTTTAGTTTTCTAGGTTTAAACCAACGCATTTGAAAAGTCAATGCAGACGAGGACCAAAAGTTGCCGGGAGTGACAATTTACCCGCAAATGCTCAGCCAGACTCTTAGAAGAAGTTGTCTTACGAGCGAATTCAGCCGAATGCATCTTGCGTCCCTTTTGTTCCTCGAATTCGACCAATTCAAAGTAACTTGAAAATCGATTTTCCTCTGCTAGTATATCACCACTAATCGTAGGTATTCTCCAATTTACTTAAATGTTTACATTAAATGATTACGATACCAAATGTGGCAAAAGCATTATATAAATAGACTAGCAGAGGTGGGTAGAGCAAATTTTTACTTTAAGGCTGTGACACACGCATGCGAAAAGCTGAGGAAACTCCCGCGAACCCGCAAAATTCTTTGCGCAAAAAAGCACCTCCCTATTCTCGCGTGAGAATAGTCCGCTGGTCAAAAAACTTCGAGCTCCGTTCATCTAAACGACCTTGTCATAGCTACTGACTGATCACCATGATAAAACTACCTCTGGTAAGCAGAATAGTATAATAGATGCGATCCAACGCCTGCAAAAGTAATGCTAAGTACAATTATGTGCAAGAATATCTTGAAAATAATAAACCCTTGTGGCTCCAAAAGCGAACTGAACGCCCTACCCTCCGATAGATGTTTCTGATGGCCAGAAAGCAAAGAGTGTAATATAAACACAATACAATATAAATAAATAACACTAAGTAAAAGATAGAGAATATGCGTTGAAAATGCTAACCGCTATCTGTGGCAGTAGCCTCTTTGTTGTAGCCTCTGTTGCTTGCGGTTTGTTTACAGAATTTCGCGCGTTTGGCCAGTGACTCGAGCGCAAAAGTGCTGCATGCTCCGTCACTGAATTTTGCGCAAAAGCGGGAGTGTGCAGGTTTTTGATGTCGATTTCGCGCGCAAAACTCGGATACTTGTTCTTTTGGATAGCGTGTGGCATCGGCATTAGAGCACAGAGCGTTAAACGTATTTTTTTCCATTTAATCTGCAAAGCACAGGAGCGCAAATTTTTAGAAAGGCGTAGTGCAAGCGTAAATTTCTATCAGGAAACCTAGTCAGCATGCTGAAAAAAATATCTGTTATGTTTTCATAAAGTGCATGAACGATTAGATATTGACACTTTTTAAGCCATCTATTCAACACATGATTATATGACTTGTTATGTTAATCATATATTCAACAACGTCAAACCTATATTAGAAGAAGTAAGTCCGAAATGCCTTATTAACATTAATTTTTCGTTAGTATTGCTTTGCTTGGCGGAGTTCTGCACTCGTGAAGTGCTTCTTTAATTACATATTTGTAACTGGGTGTCAAGTTTTCGAGAAAATAAATATGCGAAAAAGAGGCCAATTTAGAGATTGTAAGGATTCTGTTGTGTCCTGATGGACATCAATCGGCGAAAATTAGAGTAGATTGAATACGATGGCTGCAGTGGCTATAACCCTATGCTCCTTGAAATTATATGCGCTTCTTGCTCAGCCAATGTTGAAATCCAAACAAGCAACAAGGATATTTACAACTCTGTTTAACACTCTCATGGAGTTTGATTTTCAAGTTCTCCCTACATGGAAACTGTGCTTGCTTTTAGCTCAACCTGGGCAAATTTCGTAAATAATTAATGAATCATAGGGAAAGCGATTTTCAGGGTGCAATAGTTGCAGTAATATTTACGTATTATCCAGTTTGCTCACTTCTTTGACAAATGAGTTTTCCGTTCGAATCCAAAAATTTCAATCTACCAAATTGCATCATTGCATGCGCATAATACACGACGGAAAGTTAAAGGCAGCGATGCTTGACTGCTTGAAAAATAAAACTCGTTTTTTCGCATGTTATCTCAAGTAAGGATAGATTGTGCTACTTAGCCTAATTGAAACGAGCACTTATCTCTTATGATAATTTGAGCTGGCTGCTGTTGTATATCCTTCATAAGAATCTTAGTAATGCGTCACCACAAATTCTTCGCCGTCATATTTAATGGTACGAGCTACTCTTGTCTAGTAGTACAAACAGAACTTCTGCTAGTATAGTACTATAGGTATAAACAGTCTAACACAGTGCACACGATCTTATAACTAAGGCTGCGTCTACGCGATCCATCTTTTCATCGAAGTTTGTGATTGCGGAACGATTTTGATCGACAAACACACGCGGCGAGCCTTCGAAGTTTTGATTTTTGTTTGCCAGCAATGCTGGAAATCTTTGAGCACGATCACGCGGAGTTGGTCAAACAAAAAAGTTTGCAAATTATATTTCGCTCTGTAAATATATGTATCTGTTTTAATTATATTATTAAGGAATTAAAGCATCATTTTTCATCTAAATTTACCCCCATAGCGAATTTTGTTTATGTTTTATTCGAACTTCTGTACAGCGGGAAGCATTTGGCAACTACATGTTGCCAATTAGTAATAACTGTAGCATATTCCTCAAGTTACGTCTGTGCCTTCTTTTTTTTTTTTTCATTAGTAAAAGCGACAATGGAGCAAGAATTACATTTTAATAGAAGAAACAGATGTACATGGTGTGAATTGCAATAAAAATTAGAGAAATTTATAAATGAATATGAGAAAATATTGTTCTATCGTCTGCATTTCTGCATTTGAGGGGATGCCAGTGAGTGAAATTTGAGCTATACTTATCACCAGTATATATAAAGTTTTATCCGCCAACCAGCATCTATAACTAAATAAATATCTGACCGATAATGTGAGAGTGGAATACCTATTAATAGTAAATTAATGCAGAATTCGCGTATAGTGACCTTGAAGTGTTCGTGGCTTCTGTTTTTGATGCCATTGGGACAAGGAAGGGAAGTGTTTGTGTTTTTGCTTGTCGATTCTTGTGTTTGTGGTCTGTGAGGTGATGGATCGTGTAGACGCAGCATAGCAGATGATCCAAATCTATCCTCTATAGCTAAAAAAAAAAGCAAAAGACATAGAGCAGAAAAAGCAGTAGTCAAATTATCATTGCGATTGCGAACTACTGAGTGGAAGGGAAAGACAGCATCTACAATACGTAGACAAAATCTACGGTATTGCATAGACACAACCCTGCTATATACCTATAGTATGAAGTCGAGCTTTTGCTTGCTATTATTAGTAAATAGTCATATTAACAAGGGTAACATGCAAGGTCTTGCTCCTGCATTATTACCTTCGCCTGGGGGGTAATGGGTATGTCGGTGTTTGTCGGTTTTTTTGTCTGTTGGCTACATAACTCCAACAGTTGTAGACGGATCTTCATAATATTTCTATGAATTGGTAAAAAATATTCAGAGGAACAGCACAACTAAAATAGTTTTGAACGGATCCTCGTGAAACTCACCTGCAGAAACCCCTACGAATTAACGTTATGAAGAACATGTCATGACATTTTGGTGATTCCCCGTATTTCCTTTTGTTTCTTTCTCTGCCTGTCTGCTGTTTATTAGCAACATAACTCAAAAAGTTACGGATGGATCTTGGTCAACATTATCAGGAACTGTTAAGAATAGCACAATGAAAAATTTATAAATTTTTGTGATGATCTACTAGTCTCATTACTTCTCCGCCTCTCTGCCAGTCTTTATTTGGTAGCATTGCTTATTTTGGCGGAGGTTTGCGCTCTCTGAGTGTAGCTGCTCAATTCTAACAGAAATGTCATATATCTTTTCAGTGGAGTCTTTGCTAGGGTTAACACTGAACGTATGTATGGACACACTGACAGTGTGACGACATCCTCCTAATATAGCTGTGCATCTGTTACAAGTATACCACACCACAAGGATATACATGCACGAACGCGTTTCAGACATATAAAAGATCTTTTGCAGGCGATAACCTAATTTCGTACTATACATAAAATTAGTACTCTTCATACAGAAATACATGCTCTGTGTTACTCATTATATCTTAGCAAGAAGCATATATGTGACATCACTTTCAAAATTAATTACATAGCACAAATTAATTGTTGCCATCGTCATGAGATGATAAAATTGAATCTGCAACTTTCTTCAAGATCTCCATAAATTACCATAAACGATTCAAGTTTTAACCACCAACAATGGAAATATTTGTGCTTCTGCGGAGCAAAAAAAAAAAATATGGAGAGCGCAAGCACAAAAGCGAAAGTCTTCAAAATTTAGAGCAAAGCGCACACGAAGCAAAAATTTCGCTTTTGCATAATTGCGCTTTAGTTTAGGCTCTTACCCACATCTGTGGATTCGTCTTAAAGTTTGAAAGAGAGTTGCCAGCAGAAACCGTACGTGTCAAGGTACGAGGCTCCCACGACAGCTTGTGTTTTGTTTCTTACCTGTGTAGAACCGCACGTCTGAAGGGAAGCCGCTGTTGTACCTCTTGAAATTGCAGAAAAGTGGCCAGCTTCATGAGTTCTTTATTCACTCAGAAGCTGAAGCGACACCCGACACTTCACTACTGACACTGGCTAGCTCAGCCAAATGACATCAAGGCTAACATATGGCAGATCATTTGGTAGACGCAAAGCTTCGTTACAGACTACACGAAAGTACAAAACATTGGGTCGTTGTTCGAGGAATAAAAAGTGGTGTGTAAACTGGCATTAAATTAATACTTTCCACTTCTGTCTTATACAATTTGTAACAATATTACCCTAAAAGATTACGATTGAAAGCACCTTTCCTGTACAATAATTGTACGCTGTGCGCGCCTTAAAATATGGCGTAAAGTTTGACGTTTCTACAGTATTATCTCGACAAAACCAGCGAAAACGTCACTCGTCTACACAAGCCTTAAAAAGCCTCCAGGTTACGAAAATTCAGCCATTGGCATCTGTACTGCCACGTCTGAAATGTACAATGTATAATTCAGTGCACTAAAGTACAGTAATTTGAGTGAAACTAATGAAACCGGTTTATATAAAGGCCACGGTTAACTCTCTGCCAAGGCGTTATAATATCTGCTGTGGTGCAGCCAACAAGGC
This sequence comes from Parhyale hawaiensis, assembly GCA_001587735.2. Taxonomy (NCBI): domain Eukaryota; kingdom Metazoa; phylum Arthropoda; class Malacostraca; order Amphipoda; family Hyalidae; genus Parhyale; species Parhyale hawaiensis. The sequence continues at coordinate 26,530,747 of LQNS02278174.1, read as the reverse complement.
TCGTGGCAGAGTTAGGAAGAGGCTTAGCCAACAGCCGCCTGACGATATGTATAAGGTAGGCCTGCGAGGCCCTGTGAAGGCATCCGGACGTGTTTATCTTTTGCGGCGCTTCAGTCCAGTGAAGGAAAGCTTGGGCTTACATTACGCCAGACCGTGCAGAGGTGTGGTCAGTACTGTGTATCCTGCCTGAAATACTGAGAGGCGGTCGGTGGGCCAACTTTATGGAAGAGAAATATTTAAGTCGAGGCGCTAAACTAAGAGATGGTGGTTTCCCGTACAAAATTAATGGCATTGTTAGGACGTCGACAAACTTTGACAACTACTGTAGTCCTATTGCTGGTGCCGGTATATTGTCAGCAGCCACGTGCCATATATATATATATATATATATATAGTTATGTATACCTCCTACTACTGAGCGTTAGATGATGATAATCAGTGAGTTGTTTCTTCATCTAATGACTCAAAAAGCAGTTACCACAGCCACAGATAAGTTTTATTATTCTTTCTGCTCATTTCTTAACACTCTTGTCATGTAGAATTTATCGTACAGGAAGGAAAGCCGTTCTTTAAATTGAAATATTGTAGATGTAATTGAAGTTTTTATTTTGTCTCAATTTACTGTGACTTATTATTTAGATATGTATGAAATGACATTATTACATGAAACTTTAGAACTAACATTTTTGGACCAGCAAGCCTATCTAACGCTCTAACTGAGAAATAATTTCCCTTGTCTTGAGCCTTGATGCTACATGATTCCATGAAATTTAAGAGTATCCCTAAAAATTCACAAAAAAATACAGAGAGACTGACTGTTTGGGAACCAGTTTAAATTTATCCCTCCATTTTATTTGAGGTGTTTCTACCGTAATTTGTTTCAATTGCCCGTGTATATTTTGTCCTATTTTTAGTATTATACTATTTTAATTTTTTTTTAAACTGATTAAGGTGATCAAGGAGCTACTGGTCTCTGAAAAATTATCTGTTCATTGTTTTTCATAAAACCTATAATATCACTTTCTTTTCTCATAAGCTAGGTTAAAACATATACAATGAAACTATTCATTTAGTAGGCTTCAGAGGGTTCCTTTACTGTGTTATCAAACCATCGAAAGCTATACAGGATTGTTGCAATAAATCGCTACATTTTATCCAACTTGCTCAAGTCTAATCATACGTTTTGATAAGTAAAAAACGTGCAACCAAATGATCAAAGGGGAAATTGTAAATAAGGAGTATGGTGGGCGATCGCGTTTTGGTCTCCAGATGACGTCACAGCTGGCCAGCAAGCAAAGGGTGCGGAGTTCATAGATGCACGTGGGCTATTTTTATGTAGATATACCATGGGTGAGACTGTTGCATAGGTCCAGCTCTATGGAGGAGAAACACATTTGAGGCGCACAAAAGACATCTGGACTCTTTCGTTTCATTCTTAACATCGCTTGGGCAGACCAGGACCTCTCTGTACTGAGAACGTCAGCAATACTTTGTTAAGATCGGTTCATACATTATTCATATGCCCCATGTTCATACTTCATAGTGTTCGAATGCATTGCTGTCTTTTTAAACAGCTGAAAAGTGCACAACTTTCTCAGTTATCAATTACTCAAAATTTTAAGATATATCTGAAATTTAGCTAGTGACGATTGCTAAGCAAACTGACTTGGCACCCATCTAAAATTTTAGCAAATAATTTCAGATCCATTCGGATACAATTACAATGACACGACGCGGCATTTATTATTTTGAACTAAGTTTGCAGGGCAAATGAATGGCGTGTGAACCAACCTTTACGCCCGGTCGCGTAACGATTGTGCAGTACGACAGAAGTCTTACAGAGGTACCAGAATACTGCAACGCTGACTAACGATTCTAAAACTTTTCTAATTAGAGTATTTCCGTTGCTACACTGAAATAAATTTAGTTGTACTGTACTCTTATTCTGTCGATACTCTGAATGAAAATTTCTGATCATCAGCAGCGTTCAACTGCGAGGTCTGTTGAAGCATAACCTACTGGAGACAAAGTAGAGATTACAAATGACAGTTGTTCATGAACAGCAGTAATTTTTGCCAAGCGTTTACTTTCTGTGTTCAACTAATTGCCAACATGTTTGCGTGCCCTTCGCATACCAAGGCCACATGGTCGACTCTATTGTAATTTTTTTCTAAACTTTAATATTCTTTCGAGAAGATCTTCTGACGTCACGAGGCAGAGGATAAAGCGTATGGTAAAAGCACGGATATCCTCGCGTTGCTCATGCAGCAGTCGTAAGAGCTCTGTTCATCCTTCCTAAAATGAGAAAAAAACAGAGTAGCGTAAAGAAATTTTACAGTGGCGTCGAGCTCGCCTTCCTTTTTGGGGCTTATGCTTTATGGGAGAATTTGTTCTGGAGCATCGACACTTCTGAAGATTGCATCAACCTGCTCGAAGAAAACCCCCACAGGAAATAAAATTCTACTCGAAGCAAAACTCAACTGAAGACAGAAGGTTGGTAGCATCACAAATATACCATACACAAACTCCTAAGGAAACAAAGGTCTATTTTCGACAAAGCGCAGCTCTTGCGTTTTCTTTCAGCGTTGACATCAATACAAAATATGAAATTCACTGTACAAAATTCTCACAAAATTTTTAAGAAGGAAAATCCCACTACAAATTATGTCCGAAGCAAAAAGCGCAGTAATTACCTCAAGAAAGCATTGTCGTTATGTACTGTAGAAACAATAATTTACGTTCCTGCGTATTTTCTAGAAAAGTGCTTTTTTTTTGCTTCCAAACTTGAAAACAGAAACGTTTATTCATAAATTAAAACAGAAGCTGCCCAACGGTAAAGCTCTTTTAGGTTAGTTATTCATTAAACTAGAGAAATGACTGCAATAGCGGAGAAATGAAGCTGTATCACCTATTGAAAATCAATTTCTAAATTTAAATTGTGCTCTGAAAGCTGAAGTGGCGAACGCTATAACGATGAAACATCATAATATTGCCCAACTAGAGTAATGGTCACAAAAGTATTCAACTTTTTTCTGTTCAGTTGACAAGGTTACATTACTTCGCATCTAGATCGTTTTTGGTCGACTGATGAACATTCTTCAGCAGATGTTGTCCACTTCCCACGTAAGAGTTCAGCTTAGAAACATTCACTTTTATTTGCACCAATATTCCCACGTTAAACATTTAGCTTTTTCCGTCTCTGTATGATAGACGTATCACATTAAAACTTCGCTCACGTGTATGTTTGCACTGCCAAGCAGTGCTACAATATTGGCACCTCCCGACGTAACTACAACGGGACTCCTTGAAATGGACCTTAATGATCACTTGCGAAACAACGGTCAAAAACTCAAGCATAGAGCTCGAAGAACAACTTTGAGTCTGCAGTTTTTTCCCTATTTCATAGTCAGCATTTGGAATAGACTCCCTTCCAATGTTGTTGGTGCGGAGTTGGTAAACTCGTTTAAAAATCGTCTTGAAATACATTGGGAAAGACATCCTCCACAGCTAAGAACTCTTCCACAACGAGTCGCAAGCACTTAACGGCCAAAGCCTCCCAAGCCATCGTAAGCCAACTTTTTCTCACTTCCACTCCTCATATTATTATTATTATTATTAAATCACACCAGACTGGCGACGTGGGAACGGAGAAACTCCATGAGGTTAACAAACCCCCAGGCAACCAGCACAGCGGGTGAAGAAAATAAAAGAATGAAAAAAAGAGATCCGAGATCACAGAATAGCTCTGTGTACAGATCGTTTAAAACTGCCAATACCCGCACCAGCAGAGACAGAGCCATCAAGACCATTCCAAACATCCACGGGAATACTGGCCCGTACGGCATCGTAGCGGTTCCAAGGCAAACTCATGAAGAGCACGAGTACCCCGAGTATACTTCAAACAAACAAATGAACCCGGAAGAGACTCAGACAGTGGATGCCTGGGGCAGTACTCTGCGACGATGAGCCAGATCACAAGGCACAACACCGCCCAGCATGAACGCACATCGACGAACCAATTTGTCAAGCAAACACACATGGCAATCGGCAGAAGAACCCCAGACTACTGAGCAGTACTCCTCCAGAAGAGAAAGGACAAAGCAGTTAAAGCAGCGACGTGTCAATTCTACCGAGCCAAACACCCTCCAAGCACGCCTCATCAGACCAATTTTCTGCGATGCACGTGAGGCAACCGAACGAATGTGGGCCTCAAACGTCAACGTTGGATCAAAATTGACACCAAGATTACAAGTCAAAAACCACAGGAAGTTATACACCATCCAGCATGAGTGCAGGAAAAGGAGGTGCCACTGTACGTGACCTGGACAGGAGCATGGTCTTAGTCTTGCGCGCATTTAGCCTCATCCCCCACCTAGAACACCAGGAATCAATCATTTCCAAATCATGCTGAATAGATTCTGAAACATTTAATCTATCACTAGGGTTATCGCAAATAGCCAGCAAAGTAAAATCATCAGCGTAACCAACAAGTAAATTATTAACAAGATGAAACAGCTCCGCCGTATATACAATGAACAACAAAGGGCCCAGAACACTACCCTGTGGGACACCAGAAACCAAATCCAAAAACTCACTCCTCTTCCAATCAACAACTACACATTGACGTCTGTCAGATAAAAATT
>LQNS02278174.1:26503333-26524394 GCA_001587735.2 Parhyale hawaiensis | reverse complement strand
CACAAGATCCGGCAGGAGCGAGACCCAAAACCACGAGGACCGGGGTTCTCTTCCACATCCGGATATCTAGTTATCAGGCACGCAAAGAACAATAAATAAACATACGCCATAAGCAAGCGAAATCATCTAAAAAATCACAAAAAAGCAAATCGACAGTCAAGATAGCAACGAAAACGGCCAGCTATTCATGCGCCCCAGACCCTGCCATCACCAGTACGGGCTTTGGCCGAAAAGAGGAAGAAAAGAAGGGAAAAGAGCATCAGATGTTACTACCCGAGGGAAGGGAGAGAGGAGCAGACTGCGCAAGACTGAGTACCCAGCTATGGCACCAGAGGCTATCGATCATGCCTACGTGCATTCATGATCATCTCTTTGGCTGTGGTTCTTCTTCCCCTTCTTTTTTCTTTCGTCATCCATTTTTCCTCCTATTGTTTCCCCAGTCCTCTACATCCTACTAACGTAATGGCATCAGCTCACAGAGGGCCGGGGCGAAAGTTCCGGTGCCTCTTTGGGAATGGGCCTCTTGGTTCGTCTACTGCCGCCTATCTAATCTAATCTAACAGAATTGTTGGCCACCTCACAGAATGAAAATACCATAAGACAATTTATGGGGCGGGCAAAAATATTGTTAGCACTATGACCTGTTTACTTATATACCTATTTACCTAGATCTCTGCTCCAGCAGATGCCAGATGTCGCCATACAAAGCACCTGGAGGACCAACATGGACCCCAAACGCTCGCCATTGGTGGGTGAGGGGGGCTAGAAGTGCTGAATCAGCAGTTTTGGCATTTTTCACATCTAGGTTGACCCACCTGACTGTCTCCAAGAGATTGTAATGATCGGTCGACTCCTTGTTATAGGCTTTGGGCGGAAAGACATCCATTCGTGTATATGTACAATTACCTATAAACACATACGCAACGATAACATCCTCACCTCTTCACTTCCTTCGCCGGCGATAAACATGCAGTACGAACTTGCCACGCACTGAAAGATTCCAGCCGTTTAGGGTTGATTATCTTATAAATTTGAGCTTTTCATTGATCAGATACGTTACAATATAATAATGAATGTGACCAAGGCAAGCTGTGTAAGCCGAACGTCTTATTATTGCGAGATGCGATACTTTACCTCCACCTACAACAATTTCTTAGCAATGGTCTGATTGAGGAATTGGACATGACGTAACAAACTAGCTAGAAAAGTAACATGATCGTAACGTACGTATGGAATAAAAACATTTCATTTACGTATTGTTGCACAAACTAAGCACAGACAAATGGGTCGTATGTTAAATCAACACTAAACACTAATAAGTAGTACTTAGCCTATTAGTACTTCAAACCGCACGGTAAATTGAAGAACCGCACTAAACACTTGCAAGTACCACTATTTCTCGAGTGCTACGCTTCAGCTTTTGTATGTAGAGGACCGAATACTTTACAGTGATACTTATGAGTGCAGCACTTGTATTTGAACAAAAATTCTAATATGACTCTTGAGCAGTTAGGTTATCATGATTTCTTGTGCTTAAGCCGTCGTTTAGGTACCAATGTGGTTGTATCTCTAATCTGGTAGTCTAACAGTGTAACGGTGACCTACTTTTGCTTAGAATTTGTTCATAATACACACTTTTCGTTAGATAATCCAGTTACTATTCACAATTTGATTACTGCCACGGACCCGAACTGGTGTGGCAGCGTAGAAAAAACCATAAACCTTCTGTTGGCTGTCACCAACCCAGGTAAATATAAATGATGCTTATTGATGGTACAATCAAATGTATAAAGTAGATTGGATGATTTTATTGATTTGAGATTAAAGAAAGCTTATAAAAATTTACCTAAATGCACCCATTTATAGGTCTGGTCTCTTGTAAATTTTAGTATAATAAATAAACTTCAGCTTTATTAGAGTTATTAGTTAATCCAGGTAAATAGACAGGAATGTGCTGCGCACACGGTCTGCATCACATTTAATGGTGCCGTGGCCATACGGGAGTGGGTTTTCCCTGCTAACACACGACGTAGAATCAACGTTGTGAGCTGTGGCTCAACGTGCTATGCTCAACGTGCTATGCACGTTGATTTGTGGACTACAAATAACGTTGTTAGCACGTCGTATCACAACGTGCTAACATCGTGCTTGGCACGTCTTTATCGCCTTGTGCCTGGCATTCCCTTAGTACATTGTGATACAACGTGCTTGATACGTCCCTAAATGCAACATGTTAAGAACGTGCCCAGAACGTTACGATACGACGAACAAACAACGTTTTCTGGAATTGAATTGACAATGTCAGGTAGCTATGAATGCTGTCATAACGTTGTCAGTACGTTATCTGGCGTTCACAGATCGACGTGCTTAGCACGTTGAGCCACCAAAACACGACGGTCGTGCTATCTACGTAAAAGCAAAGCAAAATTGTTAGCAGGGTAGCATTCAGTGCAGACCGGGATTAGATAGGTTAAGATAGTTCAGGATAGTAACAACTAATCAATCATTAGTGTACTGCTGGTTAAAGATTGAGTTTTAAACGTATCGATCGTATTGTAGCTTTTGATCTTTTGGTAGGAGTTTTCTGGGAGTCGGTACGGCTAATGCCAGTAAAAAGGCTGTAGAGTTGGAGGATATAGTGATACAATCATTTGTTACTGTTTTCTTGACACGGTAGAAAAAGAACAACCGCTCTGCGTGAAGAACCACATGAAACTAAATGTGCAAGTGCTATACGAGGCACACTTACGATGTGTCAAGTATGCACTTGAGAAATGCCCCGCTGTAGCATATGAAACTTGAGTGCAGTACTAAATACTTTGAGTACGATACTCAAAAGTCTTTGAGTGTTGAGTTCTTAATATTTGGTATGAAGAAGCACTCATCCTTGAGTGCTTAGTGCTACTTACGAGTGTTAATTGTTCATTTAACGTACGGCCCAAAAAGTCGACGAAGAGCAAAATACTCGTTTTATTCGGTAAGATCATGTGGAGATTCCGATAAGGCTTTTCTGAGACTAATATTAATAAAGCTACGAAAAGCGAATTTCAAGAACAGTTTTGTACAATATGAAAATGGATGCAAGATCTTGCTGATGATGCATAAATTTGAAATTTAAACTTGGTGCTATACAGTACGTTCTCTACCTACGCTATTCGCGTACAAACGCTAAATTATAGTTTATGGAACAGTCCCACGTAAGACCGACTTCCGTAATTTTTTAAAAGAGCTTGCTGCCCATAACGAATGTTAATGCATGTTACAGCGGTTGTTTGCCTATACAACTTCTAAAAACAGTATTGTAGCATTTCCCATCTTGAGTGAGTTTGTGAAGGCTAATCGAATGAAACTAAAATTGAAGTTTTTCTTTTGTGAAAACTTTTATTGCTTCTTAGTTGGTCAATGATGTTCTTCCCAAGTTAGTAATGATTCTTGTATTCAGCTCCTACGCTCCTTCAAACCACATTTGAAATACTTTTGTAGATGCAGTTTAACTGCAATGTGATAGGTAAAAATATTTAAATGCAGAAGAGTACCAATTTCGCTTTGAAAAATTGCAAGCAAATTTCGTAGTTCCTAGCAACCTTCTGATCCACAACACCACAAAATTTAACAGAAAACCCTCTCAGTACTCTGCCACATCTGTCAAATAAAGCACCTTATTACGATGTCAAATGTGCCGACGCATGCAAAGAGAAAACTTCAATGGAAACAAATTTTCTTGGATTGATTGGCGCATTTCCTGGGCATCACACAAAAGGTCCTGTTCAATAGGTGTCCAGCACGCGTACCTGAATCACAACAGCTACACGCGCATCCATCGACGGGCAGGTATTTTTCTTGGTCATAGACCCAGCGACAGCCCCAAACTCGATGGCTATTTTGCAGCGCGCGCTCATTCGAGTTCACGAATATCTAGCAGCGAAGGTCCAGCTGTTGAAAGCGAAAAGATCCGAGATGTTATCGGAGACCAGTTATAACGAACTACCTTGCATTTATCGCCGTGGTCCTTGGCAAAAGAACCGGTCTTGTTGCCTACTGGAGGAGGTAGGCCGCACCAATGGGACTTTGCCCGTCTTACCTCATGCTTACTTTGCTCAATGGAACACATGTGCTAGGCCTCTTACAGCTTCCTGTTTTCTGCCCAGACTACAGGGAGAAAGAAGAATTATTTGGCGGGAGAAAGAGACGATAGCAAGCAACATATTACACTCCACTCTCTTTTTCCGAACTGTCATGGGCAAATTGGAATGTAACTCAATTTATTAGTTTATTTGTCTAAATATTACACTTATTGATAGTAGCGCTGAATTTTTTCTCTACTTCAGTCGAAAAAACTGAATGATGGCTGAATGAATGCAAAATCATTGCAAACACCGCGGCATATAATACATTAAGAAAACTTAAGTAAATTGCTCGTTCGAACGTTCCTCTTTATCTCACGCTGCGTCTATTATAATCGAATCTGCAAAATCAATGGATATTAGCAGACGATTACTCAGAGAAGATTATTAATTGTGCATCCTATTCGAATACTCTTTTGCTGGACATACCAAGCCGTCAGTACTCCCAGCGAAACCTCTAAGGTGTCGAAGTCCCTTTTAGCGTGAGCTCAGTACATGTGCGTATGTTTCAAAGTGTATTATCCTATTTATGTACTTATTTATTTTTTCAATTACGTAATTGGCACATAATAAAAAAGATGCGCAATCAAAGCAACAAAGCCATTTATCGTTATAATGTTTTTCAGTTGTGATAATTATGTACGTCATACACAATTCTCTGTAAATTTTCGATATTAAGTGATAAACCAGGGAGCACAGCCTCACACAGCAAAACAATCATTAACGCAGCGTATATATTTATTCCAAGAGATATGAGCATCAAAATCTACCACAGAATTTGGCAAATTTCAATTTCAACAAGCATCGCTCTCTCCCGAGACGAAGACAACAGTCAACGCCTCCTATGGGCGAAGGTGCCACGATGGCAAGCTTTAAAGAAGAAATTCATTCTGAGATGTGGCAGTTAGGGCGCCGCTGTGCACCCATCCATCGTGCTGCAGCTGCACCACCGGGCCTCTCCCAACACCCACCCACTTATGGATCTATCGGGTGTCACTCCCACCAGTTAATCTTACAGAGAAAATATTGGCTAATATCTGAGCAAAAGACGTTGGAGGAGAACGGTCCTGATAATGGGCCTTTTGCAGTAGGAACAACTCCCAGCGAGAATATGAACTACGTAAGCGATGTCTTCTAGGTGTGCTGTATTTATTTCTTTGCATAGCAAGGGCAATACTGCAGTGGAACGAACCACTGCCACACCCACCTTCAGTGACAGCCTAAAGCGTTTCTCGAGTTCAATAACTGAAATTAATAGGTTGTTTTCCAAAGTCTACCCGTTAATAGTACGTGAGCGGTATATGATAGTATCGGGAAAATGCCTCAACGTTTTAGCTTGGGTGTGGTACCATTTGGCATTTTCAAATAGAGAGATAGGCACTCTCTAGTTCATCGCCTAGTAAGTCCATCGCCGTTAAATTTTTAACGATGAAGTCGTCGACTGACAAATTCACTGTCCCACAAATTCATCACGTGGTAATTACGTGATTATAAAAATAGATATGCATCATTTGGTAAATACTTCCTTTACTAAATCGTGGTATTGCTGCTAATTAATTAATTAATTAATTAATTTGCTTAGTGGCTATAAAGGGTTCATCACCTGGCATATTCAACACAGAGATAATCGTCATCTGGAATATCCAAAGGCTATGGTAACTTTATCTGGGCATATTATTGCATGTTTCTAGTAAAGTTAGCGTAACTGTAAAATATAGCAAACTAAAAATTTCATCTAAGCGCATCCCAGAATGCGATGAGGGATCAAAAGTTATGTCATAGTCGTCGATTAGAACTTTTGTAAGGATTGGAGATTGAACAGCATTAAAGCATCACACCCACTGGTTTTTGAAAAGAATGACAAATATCGGTACTAGTACGGAGCTCTGCAGCACCTTCCCTTACCACCTACGAGCCGCCACTACATAGTATATGTCATCCTTCAGGCTATAGTGTAGGAGCCCTGCCGTTTAAGATTTCAACATCATCGTGTTTTGAGTAGACGCAGCAGCAAATACAAGATGTTTTACCTGAAATATATGAGAGAAAAACACCAAGATAAGACTGAAATTGTATCATACTCCAAAGTGATGAAACTGTCGAACACAGCGAGAACTAGAAAGTACTCTGAAAGCGCATTCCTCCGCCAAGCAAGGCAACGATAATAAAAAATTCAATTGGTTCTGAAACAATGATTTTTTGTATCAACACCAAATAGAATCATTTATGCCTTTCGAAAGCATTTACAGTTTCTGTAATTTTCTTCAGGATCCATTCATAACTCTTTGAGTCATGCTGCTTCCAACCATTAAAACAAACATTAGTCAAACACCCAAACGGACCAACTGATCATCACAAAAAGTTAATCATTTATGTCTTTGAACATTACTAACAAGTCCTGCAAATTTCTTAAAGATCTATCAGTAAGTTTTTGAGTTATTGTGCTAACAAGCATAATGATATTCTTAACAACTCATGTAAATTTCATGAAAATCCGTCAATAACTTTTTGAGTTTTGGTACTAAGAAAAAATAAGCAATTAAACAGATGAACGGACTTTCACCAAAAGTTAATCATCTGTTACTGTTAACATCCCTAACAATCCCTGTAAAAAAAAAACTTCGTAAAGATCCGTTCATAAAGTTTTGAGCAATCATGGTGGTAGGCAAAAAGATAAACATACAGGTAAACACGACAACACATAACCTATTTGGCGATTTGGCGGAGGTAAATTACTAGTTGAAAATACGTTTCTATGCCCCGTTACTAATATGCATCTTACATACCAAATATTTGGACCGTAGATGATCAGCTGACTAATGGCTGGAAATTAAATCTACCCTACTCGACTGGTTGAAATGTTCCTGAGTTGAACTAAAAGACGTAATGTAGCTGCGTTCAGGAAACCCTATACGTAACATCTAGGTACATACTTGACAACGTGTAAGTTAATAGTAACCATTGTGCTGACAGCTCTCATGAATAGAAGTTCTCCTGGAGATTGAAGCATAAGATTCATTATTTTCAGAGCGAGTGACGTTCATTGATAAGCAGTGTTTCAATAGAAATATTTCTGTTATAACTCTCACTGTCAGTAATCTATTTAACATAGGCATGCACTGCCATTTAGTTTGCCTTGGCAGCATCACAGCAGCATTCACCCAAGGTCAGGTATTGAAATATAAAGTGTATAGTGTAGAGAACTAAATTATTCTGTAAAACGGAGTGTTAACCTTTGCATATACCTGCTAATTTCTTGCTCAACACAGTTGTAGTTTATATAATGTAAAGGTTGTCGTGCCCAACATCAGCACTGAGGTAAACTTCTTGATGCACTGAGTCTTTTATATAGACTTGTCATTTTACTAATTTACCATCAGCCCATTTATATAAATACAACTTGGTAGAAGCAGTGAAAATTAATGTGGTATAGATTTAAGGGTAAGAGCCAGTACACCCATGTATTCTCAGTTGTGGAAATGCAAATAATAGGAATGTGTCAAGTTAACTGGCACAAAAAATCCCGTGTCACTTAATAAAAAGTAAAAGGTTTCATATGACTAGGTAGAAAGTGTCAGTATTTCACATACCTATGTAGAAAGTTCAAGTCAGTGCACAGACTGCGGCCGTAATACGAAGCTAATCTTATCGTAGATTTTGGCAGGGGAGTCATAGAAATTTCGAACGATTGAGCCTCTATGATCAGCTGAAGTTGAAATTAAGGGTGCAAGCGACAGTGCTAACTTTGTCCCAATCAGTTGAGTTTCAGGTGTTAACCGTTAGTCATCTACTCTCGAGGATTTCGAAAACCAATCAATCTAGCTCAGTAACATGAAGCGGAATCGGGCTACTACTAGCTTTGTAACATTTTTCAGAGTAGCGAAGGCGACGCTGTCAGATGTCCTGGGCAAGTTAAGCCTTGTAAGCTGATTTAACTCAATTTTTATGAGCCACTCGACAACTCGTTAATTAAATGAGCGAAGATAATGGCAGCTGTTTGCTGTTTTTGTACTGAAAGGGGTGAGCTGGGGAGCTATCGGTGGGGCGAGCAGGGAAAAATCATCTGCAATATACATGAAAGTTTGTTACCAGTAAGGGGCCCTGTCAACTAGTGACCAGTATCAATCTTTTCTTCTTTGTCTGAATACAACGCAAATGGTCAACACCTGATTTTTTTCTATTTACCGGATTTTTTTTTTTTTTTTTTTTTTGCATTACATCTCAGATTAACGTGGCACTCACCACACTAGCAAAAAGTTTGAAACTGACGATTTTTTTCAAGTGCTGCTACAGTTATGGTATGATTAGCTGACAGGAACTCAAAAGCACTACCACTCCCATTTATTAATATATTTCGTCCATTTCCGGGAACTTCTGCACCCCCCTCGTACTCTAAATAACGGCATACATCCAGCGCAATAACCCAGTCGTAAGTAATGACTGTGATTATAGTAGAACAACTAAGATGATGGTCGAGATCTTGGTTGTTTATTATCGATATATCCTCCATTTTCAACCATTTATGGGGTGCGTCATGGTAGAGATATGTCACAACCTTCGACCATATTGCGAACCATAATTCCCGACCATACATACCCAATTACAACCATATAGGTTTTAGCTGTACAACCATGATCTACCGTAGTGAACCGTAAGAGACGCCATTCACGACCAAAATCGACTGTGTTCAGCGAATGATACAACTATATTCTACTAAGATCAACTTTTCTAACTGTTGACATATTATGCCCTGGATGCCTGCTTTGTTTACTGATGATTAATTGTTTGTACAAAAGATAAAGGTAATTCATACGTGCGAGTTAGGCCTGCAGCTCTCAATGGTGAAAGGCTCTAAACTTCAGGACGATGCTATAGAGCAGGAGCTTCAACCAGTCTGTGCAGTTAACGCGCATTTATATACAACTTCAACTCTAAGCTGGTATGCAGCTTAGTTCAAAGGAAGTCACTAGTCCATGGATGATTTCAGGCCGTTATCGTTGTCAGGGTACGTACCATTAAACTTGATATTTTTTTCCATATAGCAAATGGGAATAATTTGTTTATGGAACATTACAGATATGAACCAAATGAACATAAAAATTGATAGTAATATTTGATCAAAGATTGCAATACTGTTTTACAAAGGATACAACAAATAAATACAAATAATGGGTAACTAAGCTAAAGTGGTACAGCGTTAGTAAAATTTAGAAACAGTAGATATTAATAACGTAAAGGCAGTTAGCGTCCACAAATAATATTACATACCCTGCAATTTATTTCAATTCATCGACAGTAAAGAAAAAACTGAAAATGTGCACAGTTTTTGCGCTATAATATGAATTTTTTGCGGTTTCCCATTTAAACTAATAGTCATACAATATTACTTTGGTCGATTATGTTAGGAATGCTAGCTATATCATAACCCATGGCAACCCATATATATCTTCCTGAAATAATGGGAGGAACTCCAGTCATGATCGTACGTACGGAAATCCGTTGATAACCTACCTGGTTATGATCTAGTATATGCTCTACCATATATAGTCTTCGAACATCCATGCACTATTATCTACCTATATAGTCTTCATACAACCATGTACTACCATCGACCTTCGTTTCCTGACAAACCTTAAACAACCAATATTGGCTCCAACAATGTCGACCTAAATATACTAAAATCAACGTTATGTTATAGTCGACGTATCAACCATATTGTTTCATCATCAATGATCGAACTTTATCTCTAATACACCACTATATTCTACTATTATCACAACCATTATTTCCGACTGGGAAGCGGTACACGCAACGCTGCCCGTAAACACATTCCTGGTGTCGAGGCTCCTGCACTTGCCAATAATGGCCGTAAGGCAGTAACGTAAGACTCTATTGATTGACTCTGCGAGAATAGTCAAACTTACTTGCGTAGTTCACCTTACTGAGGATGTGATTTCTGGTTAAGAGTTCATTAAAATGTAAACCAGTGTTTGCTTGAAACACGTTGTGTATGCCCCATGCCCGTAGCTCTAACTGCCGTCGTTAGTGATTGCGTTAGGGACATCTTTAAACATACTGCACTAAAAATTCTCAAGTCTGCTCTAAAGCAGCGCTTAGGGTGTGTTCGACTGGGCGCTGAAATTAAGCCTTTGAGGCTTGACTTAGTCCACAACTTTAGACACTAGTTTTGCCTCGATCTGCGAATCGTGTTACAGGTATACTGGAAGCAACGCAACTGTGATGAGCAAGCTGTAAACCTTCATTTCACGAAGCAAAATTGAGCTTCTGGAAATCTGAAGAGAGTAACCGATTAAGGGCCAATACTTGAAACTCGGCTGAACGAGGCGAAGCCACAGCACCTGCCTAAAGTTTCGGACAAGTCAAGACTGGGAGGCCTAATTCCGAAGCCCAATCGAACGTACTCCTAGTTTCGGTTACCGCTAACGTAATTTGTTTACGATTAAAGCCTCGGACTGAAGCCAACATGCCCAAGTGGGCGCTGTCAGCAGATCCACAGGCAAGTTAGGCTGGCGAGGTTATACTGTGGCTTCATTCGGCTGTTATATTCATTGGGCAAGTTTTTTTTGGGAGAAATTTTCCCTGCTCTTCCTGTTTTCGAAGTATAGGTATGTTAACAAATTGCCTACAGCAGTAAAGTTCAGTTCAAATTGTAATGCAGCTAGTGGCACCTTTTCAGCAGAATTATCCTAGATCGAACGAAGACGGTTCGGCTAAAGGAAAGTTCGATAACGAAAATAGGCATGGGATATACAAAAGCGGAGACCATAACATATTGACACATAGGTATTGCACCTGCCTTCGAGCAACGGAAATGCCCTCAAGTTAAGAATCTTCATTGCAATGATCGAAAACAGTAATATATCAGCATCAGCAATGTTTTACCTAAGTAATGTGTTGTTTGGAGGCCGGGTTTACTTTATTACTCAAATTCAAGTTAGTTGTTTTCCTTTGGAGGCTTAAAGGCAAGACTCAATTCTATACTTGACCGCACCTGCAACTGAGAAACCCATACGCACTGGTTCGTGCTGTGGATCTACCAATTGGTCCCAGACGAGTGCACCACTAATTACGGCGTCTGGTGATATCTAAATAATATCGCAATAATTTTTTTACGAATGACTAGGCAAATTCAGAAAACGCCTGGTCAAAGTCAGTGTACTTACTTAACTTGGACCCCTTTCACTTTCAGTGCTATGCTCTGGGCTTGCTGAGTACCAAGGTTTATTTCTTGTAATAAAATACAAATTATGAGCTTATGTTTTTTCATGCAAAAGCTTATGTGTTACAATCAGTCTTTGTCGACAAGTAAAGAAGACAAATATATTAGTAACTAGAGCAATCTGAGCGCGCATACCACCGCCAAGCAAGGCAGCGGTAGCAAAAAGTTCAAATTGGCTCTGAAACCATAATTTTCTTTGTATAAACTCCAAAATTTAATCATCTTGCCTTTTGATAGTAATAACAGTTAATGCAATTTTCTTGAAGATCCGTTCATAACTTTTTGAATTATACTGCTAACAAACGTTAAGACAAACATGAGTCAAACATACAAACGAACAAACCGATCTGCATTAACATTAAATCATTTTTTTGTCTTTTGATATCACTATAAGCCCCAATGAATTTCATAAAGATCCATTCATTACTTTTTGAGTTATTGTGCTGACAAGCAAAAATTAAACAGTGACAAACGAACGAACGAACAAACGGATCATAACCAAAATTTGGTCATTTACTCTTTGTTATATACTCGACAATTCATCTTGATTTTATAAAAATCCATCCTTAACTTTTTGAGTTATGGCATTGAGAAAAATGAGGCAGACAAACAAACAAACGGATGAATATATCTCACCAAAACTTAATCATTTGTTCCTCCTAACATACCTAACAATCCCTGTAAGATCAGTTCAGAACTTTTTGAGTTATTTTGGTGACAGACAGACGGACAAACACATAACCTTCTTGGCGGAGGTAATTACGTAAATTCTGAGAGTCAGTAGCAACTGAACTCAGATGTAGGAAAAATTTACTTCCAGACTATGCACTTCGGCGTTTGGATCTAGCGCTGTAGGGCACTTTTCTGGATAGCGCTCTAGTTAACAGTTAGAGGATTACTTATCAACATGAACTACACAACAATGGTTCATGAATCATGTAGCTACCTTTTAAAATAAGTCTTGGCATTCCGATACGATAATACACGAAAAATTAATAGTTTAGAAAAACAGTAGTTGATTTGCTGGGAATCTCATTGTCAAGATACGGAAAAACGTCGGTGTTATCTCCTTAATAATTAATAATAGACATTTCTGATTGCGGAAAGTCCATCGCAGTGTTCTGAAAATATAAATGGTGCTTAGGAACAGAAATCAAAATTTATCTATGTAGCGGAGTAGGTGAAAAACGTAAGTATATATCTATGAAATTAGAGAGAACTTAGCAGCTGATGTGCTCTCACTGAGCTCCGGCCAAAGCTTAAAATTGAGCAGGGCCTCTAAAATTCGGAGGCCAGCAGCTGATTTGGTTGCGTCTGAAATAGTTTCAAAGCGTGGCTCGAGAATCAAGATTCATTAAAAGGTGCCTTTAAGTTAGAGCTACGTGTTCTACATTCCGTAATACCTTATCATATAATTGGCGCTACATTAAAGCCAAGCAGATATAGGAATCCTCATCGCCAGAGCTTATCGTCAGTATAAAAAAATCACACACACATTGGTATCATTTCAGCTTTCTCTTATCCTTCGGATATTATCACTGAAATTTGCTACACCTGCAAGTTGGTACAGTAAACCACTGCTCTGGAAGGCAGCCCACATTATGCATGTTAGACCCGCCGGTGCTCCGAAGTCCAGTACCGGCACAACCGGCTTACCAATGTAAGGAATCTATTAATAATAAGCAACGAAACTTTTACTTTAAAATAGACGAATTAAATGTTCACGGAAACTTATATATTTTGACTTTGTTTTATTTCCTAATAAGTGGTTAAATTTACGGCGCAATCTACTCTAAAATTGCTACGGAAAACTATGTAGAAAGAGAAATTCAGCGCTGCCACAGATGAAAGAAGCTCTGAATTTTTCTTGAAGATGGCGCGCGAAAAAGGCTGCCAATCCCAGACCAGAGTTAATGTTCAGAAGCAGCGGCTAATTTTCAAAAAAGCAAAGTCCATCCCTGGAGTGCGGCCATCCATCAAAACACAGCAATTCCGTCAGAAGGGAAATTTGCATAAGTTATTTCNAAAAGGCTGCCAATCCCAGACCAGAGTTAATGTTCAGAAGCAGCGGCTAATTTTCAAAAAAGCAAAGTCCATCCCTGGAGTGCGGCCATCCATCAAAACACAGCAATTCCGTCAGAAGGGAAATTTGCATAAGTTATTTCCGTGCTGCTCTCCACTGCACTACGCAAGTCAGCCAGAGTGAGGCAGAGGGGGAGGGATACATGGCGTCAGTGGCACCATTGTGGTGTAAATAGTCACAGCCACTTGCCTCCCACTAATCTTCATACATCAACATCAATCAACGAGAAACTTGGAGGTGAAGAAACCCACTTGAGTTTGAGTTTAACAGCTCCGTCCGATTGACAAGAGGCGTGCGACTTACTTAATGGAGTTAGTGGGAAGAAGTCCGGGGGACGTAGCGACTTTTGTATCGTGCACAGGGAGCCGGGCTGCAGCAGACGCTGCGAGGCCGAAAGGCGGGGTGGGGGAGTGACTTATAAAACAGCGTGTGCTTAATTTACTGAAATAGCGGAAGTCTTTCTTACATATTTACAAGGTTTGCTATACATTCAGCTGAAGTATAAGTGGACAGCAGAGTGTATTTAACAGAGAGCTGCATTGAGTGTTACATCTCCACAATGGATGCATGAGGAATGGGAAGAAAATGTGGCAATAGATATTGTTCAGAGTGTACAAGATGTAAAAAGTGTTTTATTTCATTTTATATAACTAAAAACATGGGAATGTTCTTAGTTATATAAAATCCACTTGTATGTGCACTTATCACAGTGAAAACTAATTTTCAGACGACATTTGATTGCATGGCGATAATGGTTTTGTCAATTACCAAAGCTGCCGGCTATTCATAGGGATATAACTTTTTACTTTCGGTAAGATATAAAAAGGCGGAGAAAACGTTATAGGGTGGAACTATTTGGTGCACATTCATCATTAATAGGTGGGATGATTTTTTTTTTTGCATTATCTATTTCTACATAGATAGTTATATAGTTACAAATATATGAGTATTTTTCTTGTCAAACTCTGATAAAAAAGATAAATGAAAATTAAGCCATGTTAAAGTTGCTGGTAAAACTGAGCAAACCATAAAAATTGAATGCACTTCGTGCTTTGCTAAATTTGACGTCACAAAACTCGGATACTCATACAATGTAACAATCATCACAAATCACTCATATGTACTTGTTCCTGAAAGATATATGAATCGTTAGGTGTCAACGAATTATTCACAAATAGTACAAATAAAACAGGTGTCCACTTTGCAAAAAAAACTGTGTTCTGGATACACATGACCCTCTTATGATCACTAAGTAGGCAAAGCTTCAATAGCGTGATTGACTAGGGCGCTACTTCCAAACTTCAACTCTCAAAGCGTGGGGTCGAATCCAGCCCAGGCACCTTGCTTTTTCTAAAGAACCACAAACAACAGAATCAAATTTCAGAATCTGGATTCCATGGGGAAGGTTTTTCTGTTCTCTTACAGAAAAGACGGAACCTTTAAATACTTCCTGGTACGATTAAACAGAAAGTTGAAAAGTGTCCGGCGAATGGACTGCCGGACACTTTCTGTCATTTCACGTCATAACTCTTTGCAGTGCATCGTGGTGCAGAAAAATATTACGTCTTAAATTATCCATGGTCACACTAGATTCAAGAGTTTAGAGTGAATTAATTCACTAGGGTATTGCGCTCACTTTGAGTCAAAAGTCACCATAGACAGTACTCAATCTGAATGGGAGCACTCTGAGAGCGCATATCTCCAACAAGCAAGCCAACGGTAACGAAAAGTTCAAATTATTTCTAAGACCATGATTTCTTTGTATCAACACCAAAATCTAATCATTTGTGCCTTAATAACAGCTTCAGTAATTTTCTTTAAGATCCGTTCATAATTTTTTATCATAATTTATTTATGCTGCTAGCAAACATTCTGACAAACAACTAGTAGTCAAACTCTCAACAAATCAACCGATCATCACCAGTCTTTGATCATTTCTGTCTTTTAACATAACACCTCCTGTACATTTCATAAAGATCCATTCATATTTTTCTTGAGTTGTTGTACTAACAAGCATTGAATTAAAAAAAGCGACAAGCTAACGAAAGAACAAACAGAGCATCACAAAATTTTGGTCATTTACTCTTCGCGATGTACCTAACAACTTGTGTAAATGTCATAAGAATGAGTCCATAACTTTTTGAGTTATGGCATTAAGATAAGAAAAATGAGGCAGACAAACAAACAAACGGATGAACAGATCTTCACCAAAGCTTAATCATCTGTTCCTCCTTACATAGTTGACAATTCTTGTAAATTTCGTCAAAATCCATTCATAACTTTTTTAGTTATCTTGGTGTCAGATAGACTGAAAGACAGACAAACAAATCTGACAAAAATTAACCTCTTTGGCGGAGGTAATAGAGGGTCCAAAACACTGCATCGTTGCGCACCAGATACGATATCCAAAGACTCACTACTTTTGCCATCGGCTCAGCTCTTTCCACCTCTTTTTGGGGGACAGACAAACAAACAGACATGCATTTTCAACAAAAACATTTTTACCGCTCGTCGCTTCGCTCGTGGGTGATAATCTAAGTAGTAGAGGCTGCAGACAGTTCAGCCATATTACCATAGAGACCACAAATATTAGCACACAATATGCGGCAAGATTGAACCCTAGAACTAGGAGGACGAGGGTTAATTTTCACATGCCGATAGTAAACTGTAAGGCACGCAAAAAAAAAAGATGAAGCACGAGCACCATGAGTGAGCGGACGATGAAAATCAGCAAAGAGAAAAAAACAAACTGACAATCTCGATAACCAAGAAAGCAGCCTGCTATTAACGCACCCTATCTCGTGCTATCACCACTGCTGATTTTAGCCGAAAAGAAGAAGAGAAGAGAAAAAATACCAGGTGGCAGAGAGAAGAGCAGACTGCGGAAGACCGAGAACCCAGCTATGGCACCAGTCTGCTTATCTCCTCTCGGGGATGCCGTTGGACCAAAAGGTCTCATCAATCTTTAGAGTGGTATTTCCTCCAGATCATGGGCTACCCTGCCCCTGAAACTCAAAGCTGGCTCGTACAAAGAAGCGTCCGGTGGCCATAATAAGGGGGTGGTCTGATAACGCGCAGACCTAACATGATATTTATCCTAAGTTGGTCATTCCCAACTTCAGACACTTTCTGAAGTAAAATACTCCTAAACTGTTTTTTCCTGACTTGAGTTACCGTACATCTACGAGCTGAAGTTAACTTAGCTACTTTGTAACGTCTTGCTGCATTCATTATGTCTCATTTTCGCTATGAGATGTTAAGCGCACCCATGGACTACGCCATGCATGTAGTTCGTGACACACCGTCTGGTGAGTGATACAGAAACTCAGCGGCTTGCCTTAGTTTCTAAATCTTTCCTCGCACGCATGACTTCATTACCGCTAGCTTTATTTTCTTTTGTCTTACAGCACAATATCTGTACCAGTCCACACTCTATTTCTCTTTTGTGTGTGTGTGCTTAGTGGCTTTGTGACCTAGTTTCTTGAGGCACCTACCTTTCCCACTCGACTTTTAGCTCCTTTCCGATAATTTGAGTAGTAGTTATAGCAATTCTAATGAATTAACTACTTGTGAATAAATTATCTCTCTCTGGTAAAATAATTATCATGGTCACAATTGAGTCGGGACAAAGTCCGACCTCTTCACCACCAAGCCTCCCCCATTCCTCCGCGTCTCGCCCAGAGCCACAAAATCAATGGCGGTCACTGCTTGTTCATTTTTCCAGGCAAAAAGCAGTCGGAAGATCAGGGCTCTTATTAAGCCTACTCACCCAAGCGTATTTAACGGAAGCAAAGCACACGAGAATATGGGCCATTATTTTTGAGTCCGTAATATGCAGTTGTAGAGAACTCCCTCGCAGGCCTCGGCTTGACAGCTTCACCTAACATCATGCAAATGAGAGCTATGCATAAAGATGAGCAAGACCTCACAACTGATAAAAAGAGTCCTGTTTCTTTGTTGTGACATGCTACCCGTGGATAGAGGCATATTCGCCCAGCCTATTATGTGACCAGGGTCGGGCCACGATATGGCGTCTGAATAAATACGGATTCATAATTAGAGGAATGACGCTCATTTGTTTAGCTGCTCAGGACGTGGGCGTTGGTGCATACATACATTATCGGGTGGATTATAGCTGCTGCATACCAATAGACTAAGCTGGGCCCAAGCACTGAAACTTTCACCTATAGAGTAGGTAGTGAAAAACGTAGTGCCCGAACACTTAGACAAGTACGGCAAAGAATAGGTAGCTGTTCGGGGTGATGCGCTATGAGTAGTTTGAGTCGTTTCTTCGTCGTATGCCGGTCTCTTTGGTTTCCTCCTGCCTCCCAGTTGACGGTGACATGCACGAAAATTTATGCACTGTTATCCCAGAGGCCTAAGGGAGCTTGCTGGTCACAGCAGAGTTCGGACAGGCACGAAAAATGGAGCCGAAAATAAACAGAGTCCGAAAATGAACCACGAGTAGCAAATGACAGCGTTGACAGAATATTCTGCAATGCAGATTATCAAAACGTCCCTGCAACTACGACGATAATCACCATGAGCTTTTTTCTGAAACTGAAGAGTAACTGCTTCCAGATGGAGAAAAGTGAAACTCATATTTTTAGGTTTTGTACATGAAGAGAAGAGGTAACGTTATGACAGTGGCAGAAATGCCTTTCTTTTAATGCAACGCATAATCTTGTGACATACCGTAGCCCGTTATTCAGTTGTTTCTGCGTATCTATACTTATTGGTGTAGGCTGACCATGTAGTTTCTTCTAAGCATGGTTTATTGAAGAAAACGGACCAGTCACAGCTTCCGATGTTTCTTTTTTTATTTTTCATGCAACGAAAACGCCGTTTTGTAGGTTCAGATAAGTTGTACATTAGTACTCCTAGTGTCATTTATTTACACAATAGCATAAAATTTATACTCATCGTTAGAGACATGCTGATGTGAATAGCGAAAGCTTAACAAATGATTACCCTGTCTCGGTAATAACTGGTACAACCCAGTCGGAAATTATGGTAGTGATCATAGTAGAATACAGTGCTGTATGAGAGATTAAGGTCGATTATGGATGATGAAACAATATGGTAGATATGTCGACCAAACATAACGTTGATTTAGGATATTTAGGTCGATATTGGTGGAGGCAATATTGGTTAGCTATTTAAGGTTTGTAAGAAAAGTAAGGTCGATGGTAGTACATGGATGTTTGACGACTACACTGTAAGTGGTAGATGGTAGTTCATGGATGTTTAAAGACTATAATATGGTAGAACATATGCTAGAGCATAACTATGGTAGCTTATCAACGAATTTCCGTGCGTACGATCATGAGGGGAATTCCTCCCATTATGTGGGGCAGAATATGTATGAATTGCCATAGATTTTAATAATATGGCTAGAATACCCAACATTATCGACCAAAATAGTATTGTGTGACTGTAAGTTTGAATGCGAAACATCTAAAAATTCATATTATAGCGCAAAATTGGGCATAGTTTCAGTTTTTTTTTTTTCTGTCCAGTTAATGAAATGTAAAAATTACAGGGTATGTATGGACACAAACCACCTTGACGTTATTTTTATCTATTGTTTCCCGATTTCGTTACGCTTAACCACTTTAACGTAGTTACCCATTATCTTCATTTTTTTGTTGTATCCATTGTTAAAAAGTATTGCAATCTTTGATCAAATATTGGCATCAATTTTTATGTTCATTCAATTTATATCTGTAGAGATTTATCGAGAAATTATTCCCATGAGCTTTATGTAAAAGATGTCTAGTTTTATGAAATATTTAGCATTACGTACCCAGACAACAGGTAGGGCAAAAACTTATCAATCGAGTTGTGACTTCCTCTAAACTGGGTAGAGTAGCTCTATACCGACTTAGAGTTGAAGAAGTTACATATAAACGTACGCTAACTGCACAGACTGGTTCAAGCTCCTGCTCTAGCAACGTTCTGAAGTTTAGAGCCTTTGACCTTTGTCCATACTGCACCCCATAAATGGTTGAATATGGAGGATGTTTCGATAATAAAAAACCCATGTCTCGACCATAATCATAGTTGTTCTACTATAATCACAGCCATTGTTTCCGACTGGGAATGAATAATAGCCGGGATAACAATGAAGTCATTCATACACACCATATCTCTCTATATATATAAACAAATAGACATGGTAGAAAATACTTGCATGCGGTAAATATACGTATAAATGCAAATAGAGCAGACTTACATCATGTCTAAGTCGCACTGAATAAAACTCTTGCTCCCGAAGTGGACGGCATCGCCCAAATGGAGCGATGGAATGATCTGGAGAAGCCATGAAGAGAAGCGAGCTGTCAGGAGAGCGAGGTGGTATTACCGCAAAAGGATTCGAAGAAACAGTTTCTCGTAAGAATAGCGTTGTACGCAGCGGCATTTGTGTATTATAGTTCGGTGGTACCTGCTGGGGTACATGCAGTCAGTTGAAAGTAAATCAATAGCAACTTGATTTAAATTTTTACCTACTGACGCAACATCAGAAAATCTCAAGTTACACAAACCCCAGAGGCACTCAATGTAGCAACATGAAATAGGGAGAGCGTCATTTATGTGTACATCTGTTACTTCAACTGCATGGAGAAGACACTAACAAAATTAATAACAAGCGGTTAATATAGTTTGAAGGAGTAGTGTAATTTTTCGTGGAATATTTGCTGCTCAAGACTGGCAGTAAAAGTATCAGAAAACAACAAGCAAAATTACAAAGTGTAAACTTTATGATGACGCGTTAGGCGGAGTAGCGACGGAAGTGCCATTCGATAACTTTGAAGCAATAAGAACGTTGAAGTTAGAGGCTGTTTTTTATTTTTTCTTATTACTTTAGCTGCTAACTTTTTTCGGGAGGACGCGAAATTCTGTAGCTGTTGTGAGACTAATAAACTGAAAAATAATGGTAATGATTAATTTACTACTAATAATATTGAGGCATTTGAAAATCAAGGGAAAATTAATACGAAAGGTTCTCAGCTCATACCCTGAACTCTGCTCAATGCTGAACTTGTCCTGAACAGACCTAAACCGGAACATATTCATGACTTACGAAAAATATTAGAAATAAACGTTACATGTAAATAAGTTCCATATTATTCGTTCTCCCTTTATATGATGTACGTAACCGCGTTCAAAGGCATGCTCGTGGAATATCAATATACATTTCAACCTGAGACAATGAATTTGGTGTTAATTATTGGCTAAACGTTTGGATAAGACATATGCACAATTTACAATGGAAAATTACTATATCTTCTCGACTTTCTAGTGAGGACATCAGTATCTTTTAATAGCACATATTCTGCTTAGGCTACCCACAGAAACAGCCAAAATACTCACTTCACAAGAACACAAATTGAAGGACGAAAACAGCGTGTATGAGAGGCTGTATCTACGTTATTTGTGCATCTTCTGCTTAGACTACCCACAGAAACAGCCAAAATACTCACTTCACAAGAACACGCAGCACGTTAATGAACCCACGAGATACGGTAATATTTTAGATCTGGTATTCTCCACTCCTGATTGCGAAATTGTTGACCTAGCCATCCTAGACCGGCTTGGGGATCACAACATGGT